>WKFP01015458.1:130212-158300 GCA_011057875.1 Pterocles orientalis
CTGGCTCTGTGTCCCCCCCCATGCAGCGTTGCTGCAGACGCTTTCTGGGCACATGGGGACCCCCCCCCAGCCCAGGGGGTGCAGCCCAGCTCCCCCCCCCACAGCACCAGCCATCTCCCCTCTGCAGCTCGCTCGGGGCCCATCCTGCTGCCCCTCTCCCTGGGGGGTTCCTTGGGGTCCCCCCTCACCCCCTGCAGCACATCGCGGCGGGCAGCCTCCAGCCGTGCCCGGAGCTGGCTCAGCTCCTCGCTGGCGCACAGCATCTCGCCGTCAGCATCCTCCCGGTACCGCCGGAGCCGTGCCTGTCCCTGCACCAGCCGCTCCCGCCCGGCTGCCACCTCCTGCGCCAGGGCTGCCCGCGCCCCCACCAGCGCCCCGAAACGGGCCAGCATGGCCGGGACGTCCTGGAACTGGGCAACACAACGGGGCTGGGGGGCTATGGGGTGGGGGGCTGCGGCCCTGGGTGGGGCTGACACCCCGCGAGGGGCTTGGGGACAGGCAGGGTGACATGGCGGGACAGGGACAGATGCTCACCTGTCCCATGCGGGCCAGCACGCCCCGCAGGTAGTCGCCGCAGCCCTGGAGGCTCTGCAGGCGCCGGGCCAGACGCTCCCTGCACTCCTGCAGCCCCTCCAGCTCCCGGCGCAGGCGGGCGGCCTCGGCCCCCTGCCCCTCTGCCCGCGCCTTGCCCGCCCGCCGCAGCGCCCACTCCCACCGTGCTGCTGACGCCTGCAGGGTGGGGACAGGGTCAGCGGGGTCCCCGTGGCCAGCGCAGCCCCGGCCCTTGCCCTGGCACCTTGCGGAAAGCGTCGAATGTGCACATGGCGTCTCGAAGCTGGGCTTTCCGCTGCTCCAGCTGCTGCCGGCGCTGCTCCAGCTGCTCCATCCGCTGCCGAAATTCCTGGGGAGCGCCAGCGCTGAGCATCACCCCGCGAACGGCCGGGATGGGCCACCGGCTCCTGGTCACCCGTGGCACGCCGGGGAAGGGGGGATGGAGGGGCTGGGGGCTGCCCTCACCTCCCGCCGGCTCTGCAGGACCCGCTCCCCCTCCGCCAGCTCCCGCCTCTTCAGCAGCAGCCGCCTGGAGGGCAGCAGTGTGGGGGGGTCCCGCGCCGGCACCGTCCTGCCACCGGCACATGGAGCTCAGCATGTCCCCAGGCAGGGCCACCCGCCACCGTGGTGTTACTGAGACCCCCTCCAGGGGCCATCGCTGCCTGCCAGGGCTCAGCATAGCCCACGGTCCCCCCCCCACCTTCCCACATCAGCCCCTTTCTGCCTGCAGACCCCCAGAGCCCCCACAGCATCCCGGGGGAGGACAAGTCACAGCACAACCCCAGCTTCTCAGGAAGACCCTGGAGAATCCCCCTCCGCTCCCCCCAGCCCCTGGTGGGCAGCAGGCGCAGCAAATCCCCATTTTGAGGGGTGGCAATGGGGGCTCTGCTCCCGGGGGGACCCGTGTGGAAGCCACCTGGGAGCGTGGTGGGCAGCACGCAGGCACCCAAGTGTCCCGGTGTCGCTGGATGGGGCGCAGGCGGCGATGGAGCCCCGACACCAGGGTGCCCTCTGCTCCCTGGGTGCTGGGGACACCCCACAGCCCCCTCCCTGGGGACCCAGCACCCACTGGTGACACCCACCCTGCCAGTGCCACCCTGGGGACCCAACCGACAGCCCCCGGGGACGCGGGATGTGCCGGCCCCGTGGCTGAGCCCCCCTCCAGCCAGCAGCCCCCGCGGCAGGGGCCGGGTGGGAAGATGGGGGGTCGCACCCACCGCCGCCGGTCCTGGCACGCCGCACGCAGGTGCTGCTCCAGGTCCAAGGCCATCGCGCCCGCTGTGTCCTCCCGCGGAGCCGGGACGCTGGGCAGCGAGATGGCGGCTGCACAACGCGGTTGCCAGGGGCAGCCGGAGGCTCTGGCAGCTCCCCGGGGTTTTCCGGCATGGCTGCAGAGGCTTTCCGTGGGGACTGCAGAGGCTCCCTGGGGACAGCTCGCGGGTTGGTCCCACCAGAGTTCTTCCTCGTGGGGCTCTAGGGTCTCCCACCCATGTTCCTGTCCCCCTCCCAGCCCTCAGACCCTGCCCCAGCCCCTCAGACACCTCTGTTCGGGCTCCACGACCCCTCAGAGACCCCCACACACAGCCAGACCCCAGCCACCGCCCCACCGAGGAGTCAGGACCCCCCACCCCACACTCCCGCAGCTCTCCTCCCTCTCCTGCTGCTCTCACCCGCATCCAGGGAGGGCTCAGACCCCGGGGCACACGCTGCTCCTCTCCACAGCCCCAGGAGTGCCACCCCTCCACCCCACATGCCCTTGGGTCGCCTTCGCTCCCCACACGCCATCAGATCCCCTTCGTTCGTTCCCCCTGTGTGTGTGCTCACGACCCTCCGTCACCCCCCACGCACACTGGGATCCTTTGTGCTCGCCCACTCTATGCCCTCTTCCCCTCCCCACTTCACACCGTTTGTTCCTGTTCCCCTCCAGCACACTCTGACCCCTCCACCCCGTGTTCCACCCCGATCCCATCCTGCTCCGTTTGGCCATTCCCGTCCACACCTGCCCACCCCTCCCTCCTTGTATCCATGCCCTCCCTCCCCCTGCACACACACTCGGACCCCTCCCTGCTCCCCCCTGACGGCACCGCTCCTGTCACCCTTTGCAATCCCCCTCTTTACCCCAGCAGGGTGCTGAGACTCGACCTGTCCTTCCATCCCCTCCCGCATGCTCTGGCCCCTCTGTCACCCACCCCACAGCTCTCCTCCCGGATCCCCTCCCTGCTCCCCTTGCCCCCTCCCTGTACGAGTTCCTTCCACCACAGCCAGGCCCCCCCCCAAAACCACACCACAAGGTACAATCAGCTCCTGACGTACATACAGAGCATCGCTTCAGAAGGACTTGAGGAAAAAATATTTATAACAAAAAAACCCCAAGTAAGCCTCCCTACAGTCAGCATCACCCGTGTCCTGCTTCTGTGATCCCGGGACCACTGCAGCCCCACAGTGACTTTCTCCATCACGCTGCCCGTGAGCCCAGCACTGCTGGTGGTGACCGAGCCAGAACCCCGCACCGGTACTCCAGTCCGGCACAGGCATCAAGACAGGCAGGCTACTGGGACCCACGTCCCGCACTCTGCCTGCACTGGGTGTCACCTTGTTAAAAGGACACCTGAGACAAAGGGGAACATGGGAAGAGGAGAGAAGAAATGGAGAAACGTGGCTGGGGAAGGATGGAGTGGAACCTGGGGAAGGGGCGAGCGGAGGAGGAAGCAGGGATGCTCTGATGGAGCCAGCCCGCTGCAGGACACGAACGGACGGTGCTCAGCCACACGGCAGCGAGGACGTGTTTGATGCTGGGTGTCCGGCCAGGGCCTGTGTGCTTCCGCACGAAGGCAGGGAGACTACGTGCCTTGTGTCTCTTCTCCCCTTGGCTCCTGCAGGGAGACCTCGCCGTGCTGCTCGCCATCGTCACCTGCACAGGGCACAGAGCGGCAGCACCTCAGCAAGAGCCAACAAACAGGAATTCCTCCTCCCTCCCTGGAAGACCCACAGCTTTGCTGGGGAGCAGGCGGCTCCTGCCCCAAAACTTGGCCAGCAGGGGACTCACCTTCCGTGAGGCCGTTGAGGTAAGCAGCCTGGATGCCGTTCCCATTGACCAGCGCCAGCGCCTCGTGCTTGGGGGAGTTGCTCATGGCGTCCTCTTGCCCCTTCCCCTCATCGTCATCTTCCGAGTCCACCAGCACCAGGACATCACCCGAGTCCTGACTCCTGGGAAGAGCAGAGCAAGCGGAGGTGGGCTGAGACTCTGAGGCCAGCCTGTCCTGACCCTCCTCTGGCTTTGACAACCCTCTGCACCAAACCCACCGGTTCTGACGGGCTCCTCCAACCCCGCACTAACCGCGTCCAAAGAACAGGAGGTGTCAGACCCCGCTGGCAGCAACACCACCACCAGCATCCTGCACCATTGGCCATTCCTCTGCCAAGTCCCACTCCACAAACATTCATGCACGAGCCTCCCTGAGTGGAGTTACTCTTCCCTCCTGTACAGACGGGGAACTGGAGGCACGCAGAACAGAGTCCTCCCACGCCACAGCCCCACAGCGGTGGGAACAGAACAGGGGTGAGGGAAGGGAGTGGGCCAGGAGGGGTGTGAGCAGGAAGCAGAGGAGAAATCCACTGGTCCTGAGCTGCAGCAAGGCACTGGCTCAGCACAGCGATGGGACACGCTTCCTGAGGGGGGAAGGAGAGGGCAGACACCCCACAGCGCGGCAGCAGCTCACCATTTCTATTTACTCTAAGTCTTGGGGCTCAGCTGCACCAAGGAGCAGCTCTCCTGCACCGCCTCCTCCCACGCTAACTTGCCAGCAGCCCCTGAGTGACGCCACTCCCGCTCTGACGCCAAGGGCTCGCCTCTCCCCTCATCCTCCCGCACCCACGCCGAGTCTCACGGATCCCCACCACCCCCTTCCCGCGGGAGGCAGAGCTCCCACCTAAGAAAAGCTTTGCTCTGGGGCCAGCTCCTGCCTCCGAGGTGGATTCTCAGCCCTCCAGGGAGCTCACCTCTGCCAGGAGGAGGACTAGAGGGGCCACGCAGGATGGGGCTGAGGAAAATAAACACTCACCTGAACGCAGCACCTGAACGGGAGAGAAGGGAAGGGAAAAGTCAGTGTCAGAAACCAGCCCCAGAGCAGTCCCCCAGGCAGCACGCTGCTGGTTTTACTGTCCAGCCCCTGGCAATTCTGCCTGCAGCGGGATGGTCTCCGGCAGCCACGTGTAGAGGCACAGACACGAAGGTGACCTGCCCACGCATGCAAGGAGAGCAGCAGGAAGGTCACAAGAAAGGGGAGAAGGGCCAGCACAGCACAGCTCCCTGGAGAAGGTGAGGGGAAGGTGACTGAAGCACTCAGCTGGGGAAGGGGCTTGTGTTTGCAACCCATCTGCCTCCAGGGTTTTGACCAGGAGCAGGATGAGGCCCAGGGGCCAGGGTGAGTGTCACAGCACACCAGAAGGGACAAGCAGGTGAGGATAAAGCCAGGCCACCCTCTGTGGCAAGTGCAGAGGAGAGCTCCTACCTCTCAGGCACAGGAGGGGATTGTAGTACAGGACGACCCCGATGACGGTGAGAATAGCCAGCAGGGACAGGACCACCACTGCGCCCACGACCCCAATGATGTTCACCGGCTCTGCAGAGAGAAGAGGAGACACAGGAGGCCGGCTTGTCACCGGGACAGGGGTGGACGAGGAAATCTCAGTGCAAGGTGAGGGACCAAGGATGGTCACAGCCCTCCGGAGGGACCAAGGATGCTCCTCTCTTGGGCCCATCGCCCTGAGGCGAGGAGAATGAGGCCCTTCCACCCCGGGATGAAGGGAGCCAGGCCTGCAGCTACACTTGCCGCAAGAGCGTGGAAAGCGTCAACAGGCCAAGAGAGCTCTTCACGGCAAACGGAGCCCCTTGGGGGCCTGCTGGCAGCCCCCATGAACTGTGTCCCCAACTCTTCCTCAGTCCCAGCCACAGCAACCCCACTCACGTGTCACCGTCAGGCAGACGAACAGCTCCCGCAGTCCCACGGGGTTCTGTGCCTTGCAGACATAGCAGCCGCCGTCGGTGCCCTGGGAGCAGTTCCGGATGGTGAGCCGGGACACGTTGCCCTCCTGCGTGATGAGGTACCTCCCTCCGGGCTGGATCTCCACCTCGGGCTGGGCGATGCCCCGTAGCCAGGTGAGCCGCGCTGCCGGGGTGCTCTCGGTCACACGGCATGTCAGGGTCACGTTGTCACCCACAAGGCAGGTTTTGGGGGGCTCTGATTCCAGTGAAGGGATTTCTGAACAGCCCCAGGGGAGAAAAAAAAAAGAAAAATAAAGGAGTCAAGGAGCAAATGAAAACATTTAACATAAAAAGCAATCAGTCATCAGACTGATTAATAATCATTAACAGAAGGGAGTCAGGCAGGAGTCTGGGACACGAGCGCTGTGGGTTTGGCATTCAGCTCACTCACAAGACTCCAGCAGCCTTCCAAGGCTCGCTTTGCTCTCCCTTTTTTAACACTTGTGCTTATATCCTCCGGGAAGAGCAATCAGAGCGGAGGCAGTGGGAGGATGGCAGAGAGGAAAAAGGCAGCCCAGGGATTTCCCTTGTGATCAGCAGAGCTCTTGTGCAGCCCTGACAACCCTTGGAGGATAAATACAGCTCAGGTTTTCAAAAGCCACTTTACTCGGACCCCTTAAATGTCTGAAGAGGATCTGGGGGCACACACAACCCTTCTCCTATAAACCCAACCCTACCAAACTTCATCTCAAGCTGAGCAAGGCACCAAAACCACCTCCCGCTTTCACACAGGCATGAGTGCTTGCACAGGTGAAAAGCTTGGTGCGGGGAGATTCACTGGCCCCTGAAGATGTACCCAAAACACAACTCACCTGCAACTATACCGTGAGGTATCCCAGCTGCAGGAATTCTGTGCCTCATGCAGCCGCCTCTGCACGAGCCAAGCCCTGCCACGTTAGCATCTCCCCCTGTGGCAAGTGCCCGCAAACCTGCCTTGCCTGACCACTGCCTTACGGCTCTGGGGGACAGAGAATGACGGGGGTCCCTGTCTGCCCCGCCATTAGCAGGCTCATTAATCGTTAATAAGGCAGGCAAGTCGACTCACTTATCTCCACAGTGCACACAGGCTCCTCCTGCTTGACAACGTGGCTCCCAACACACTTGAACACTTTGCGGTGGGAGAGGCGGGAGCTGTTCAGCGTTTCCACGTGGGTGTCTGAGTTGCTCGTGGAGCTGATGACCCGGCTGGAGTTCTCCAGGTCGTGCCCCTCTTCTCGCCAGTGCAGCGTGGGGTGGGGGTACCCCCCAGGCCAGCTGCAAAACAGCTGCAGCATCAGCCCCGACGAGGAAGTCTCAGCCCAGCACTTTGGGGAGGAGTGCGGTGGACCTATCAGCAAGAAGAACACATGGTTAGAAACATTGCCAAGTCACAGCTCTCAGCATCTTGGGGCTGGAACCCCTCAAGTGGCTGCTTCTGCCACCACTCCCCTTGAAAATCTTCCTGGTTTCCCTGCCTGTCTTGCTCCCCGACCTGCACCCCAGAGCCCCGGGGGAGCACAACTCTTCCTGACAGCCAGCAGGGACGAAGCAGGAGGCTGTCCTGCAAAAGCCGTAACAGCAACCGCAGCCAAGCCTTGAGGGACTAATGCACAGGGAGGAGAAAAAACATTGTCACAGCTTTATCGAGGGGAGACAAGCTAAGCACCTAGAGACACAGCAGGAGAACAGAATCTCCGTGCTGTCCTTGGCAATTCGTCACAGCACAGGTCCTCACGCCTCAGGTGCAAGGGGGTGACGCTGACACAACTTGAGAACAAGGCTCTGCCTCTCCACACCGCTGATACAAGCACTCGGATTTCCCAAGGGAACGCGGAAAGCATCAGGGCTCTTGCCAAGGGACAAGGAACCAGCTCCTCAGAGCCACCAGCTCAAAGCCGGAGTGCTTCCCCAGCAAGCCCAGTGCGTTGTTGAAGGAGGCGGCTGTTCTTAGGGGACAAGATGCTGCGCCCATGGGGAGTCCTGGTGACACCAGCTCACAGGGTCAGGGCCATGTGCTACTGAAGCCAAACCAGCATGCTCCACTCCTTCCCAGTGCCACTGTCACTGCCAGGAGAGTGGTGAGGCAGTGGCCCAGGGTGCCCAGAGAAGCTGTGGATGCCCCATCCCTGGAGGGGTTCAAGGCCAGGCTGGATGAGGCTTTGGGCAACCTGGGTTAGTGGGAGGTGTCCCTGCCCATGGCAGGGGGTGGGACTGGATGATCTCTAAGGTCCCTTCCAACCCAAACCACTCTGTGTGGGGTCAGATGATGCTTCTCAGCCACACACCACACTCTGCGTCCACACCACGCTGCTGCAGTGGGGACAAACTCCAGCAAAGAACACAGTCACCACTGGCCTCACGCCAGGGCCAATCACTTGGTAACCACCACGACTGTGTTTGTTATATGGGTCAGAAGCCACAGAAACCCAGAGCAATCCCTTCAGGCAGAGTGGGGCTCACGTTTCATGCAGCGTGAGTCCCTGCCACCCTCCCATCAGCTGGGTCCGCTCACACCCCCGTGCACAGACACACACACATGTTCCTTTACCAGCCACGGCGATGCCGGGCTCCGATCCAGGCAGCACTAACACGCTGTGCCCCTGGGGCTGGCATCCTGGTCCAACGTTGGACAAGACCCCTCTGAGAGGTCAGACGCTGCCAAAGCGAGAGGTGTCAGAGGGATGCCTGATATTGATTTTGCAGAGCATTTATTCAAGTGACTTTCAAATAACGTGAGTTTAAAAAAACAAACATTATGGCAAAACCCCAGGTGAGCTACAAGAATGTACCTTCCTGGGGCTCGGCCTTCCAGGAGCTATATATGCGCATCTCCTATGATCTTTGAAAGCATCCGGTTCTGGCGAGAAAGTTCCCTGCAACACCTCCTCTGTTCTAGCTCTGGGGAGGTCTCGTAACTGATCCCGTATCCTGGCTGCGGTTAATAAGAGCAACCCATCAGCCTGAATCACCAGAAACCGCCCGGCGCCGAGGGGCGGACACAGCCCGCCCAGGATGTCCAGACAGAGAGTTGTGGCGGTTCCAGGAACCTGCCTCCTGAAGCCATCAGCTTTACATCCCAACTCCCCGGCTCTCCCAATACAACTCTGCTCTTCTGTCTAAATGCTAACAGGAGATCTGTTCCCAAAATGTTAACAAACCAAAAACCCAAAAAATTCTGACTCCCCACCAACCAAAAGAACCTCACCATGGCCACAGAAGAGCCAACAGCAGCTTGTACCAAATTGCACACAAACATAGCGAGGAATCCCTTGGAGGTGTGCAATTGCATGTTTCCGTCACACCACGCGCTTTCCATCCCAAACAAACACACAACAGCAGCTCAAGGCAGGGCTGCACCTCTGTCGTGTCGCTAGAAGGTTTATCTACTGTTTGTGTTTTTTTTTAAAATGCAGATTTAAGCAAAAAGAGAACTTTTTGGATGGGTTGAAGACTGTCAACTGGTAACTCCCACACGAAGCCTACAGATCCCTGGTGCCTCTTTCACAGCGGTGATATCTTTTGCTCATGGGTGTTTTGCACCAATGCTCCAGATTCAGGGCTCCCCCCTCCTAAGCCCCACGCCTGCACCGATGTTCTCAGAAGCAGCCTGGGGTTTGGTTCATTCACCCCAGCCCCCTGTGACTCTCCAAACTGCACCCGCAGGTTCCTCGCCCCAGGAAGGGAACTTTTATTTGCGTGAACTTTCAGAGATTGAATCCGTACCAAAGAGGTACAACTTTTACAACACGTACCCTTTCACCAAACATGAAGAAGGAAGGAACACCCAGAACGCAAACAGAAAACAGGTCTCGCATGGCAGGTGTTGACGGAAACACCAGCAAGAAGGGCAGGGGCCGATCGAGGACAGAGCGTCACCAAAACAGGCAAACTGGCAGCAATCCTTCCCTTTTCTTAGCCCTGTAATAACAAGGGCTTGGCTGGCGTAAAGGACAGCAGGTCACAGCCCAGGTCTGAGGGGCCAGAGCCCATGTCACATCTGATTCGACTTGGTGAAGGGTCCCAGAGTGGTACCGGCCACAGGACCTGTGCTCCCTGCTCATCTGGAGGGGGCTGTTCCCACAGAAGAGATGGGACATCTGGCCAAGATAATGATTCCCCGGCAGATGCAGGAAGGACCTGCACCAGCAGTTTGCAGAATAACCGACTCCAGCGCTCTCCAGCCTGATCTACCCATGCTGCGAAGATTTCTGAGAACGAAGGAATAGAATAGAGCTGGAAATGGGAGTAAGCACCAGAAGACAGCTTACAACAGGAAAAAAAAGGCTGGAAGAATGGCCTGTGCTGATAACACCAGGCACGCTCCCAGGACAATGCTCCCAGCAGGAAATGTGAGGAATCTGGGGTTTCCTTCAAAACCGGAAGGCTGCACTGTAAAACTCAGCACAGACAACTCATCAGCTGAGGACCCTCCATCCTCACACCAAAACGATGGCAACAAGGAATGGTGCAGCACATCCATTCGAACACGTCAAAAAGACAGCGAGCAGCTTAAGATCTATGAAGGCTCAAGTCAGCCAGATTCCGAGGCAAAGGGCCACCCAGGAACAGCTACAGGATAGGAAAGATCTGTCCCAAAACTAGTTTATCATCACCAATGAAGAAGGAACTGAGGAGACATAGCGTGGACTCAACAGCTGGCATTTCACCCTTTGCATCGCACACAACTGATCCTTGACAGACCGTTCAGTCACATCTCTGTGCTTGTGAGTGAAGGCGTAATTGTGTGGCACCAGCCTGCTCAAAGATTTTGCACCATCAGGCTGCCTCGCCTTTTTTTACACTATTTTTCCACCAGCGCCAGATGAACCTGGGGACGTGCGAGACACAGGAGAGGAAACCCCCAGACACGGGACAGACTTACTGGCCACCACGAGCTGCACTCTGTGCTCATGGTCCGTCTTGTTCAGCACTTCCCTGCACGTGTAGTTGCCTTCGTCCTGCACCCGCAGCTCCGCGATGCGCAGGGAGGTGTTGTCCACCAGGGAGAAACGGACGTCCGGGGGGAAGGTGACCCTGGAGGAGAAGAGTGGTGGGAAAGAGTGCGGATCCCCTTGAAACCAGACCACCTCAGTTGCTTCTTTGGAGACATTTCGGCATAAAAGGAGGATGCTTCCTCCAACCTTCCCAAAGACCACTTCCTCCGTTCCTGTGAAGGCAAAGGGACAGCATTAGGGATGCGAGGAACCGGCAAAAGCCCCTCCATCGGTGAACACCCGGAGAACAGCCCTCGGGGGGCTTGCTGGGGGGACAGGAGCTCCCAGATGGTTCTGGCAGCTGTCAGCATCCAGCGCACCCCTGTGACCAGGGACATGGGTTAAAAGGCTGCACAGGGACACAAGGACAGGCTGGGTGTGCCCGGGCGAGGAGGGTGACAAGCCAGGGGCTGAGGAGCCGGGGTGGGGACAGCAGGTCCTAGCCGTGTCCACGCTCACCCAGCACTGTGCTGGGCCACCCACCCAAGGAGCCTCGCCTCTGCACCCTCTGGGGAGCACAGGGTGACAACACGGGACAAATCCCACCAGCAGCCACACACTGCCATGGTCACCTCCTGCCAGGTGGCACCCGGGCTCGAGCCCCCTCCCACCACCCCCATCTTGTCCCTTTCACCACACAAACTCCTTCTCACAAAGCCAAAGGGGCGCTGGGCCCGCGGGGAGCTCCCCCCGCTGAGGCACCGCTCCACCCTCCCCTCAGCCCCGCTACCTGCGGCCTCCCGGCGCGGCAGCAGCCTCCAGACGCAGAGGGCGAGCAACCACCCTGCTGGCGGCGTCCCCCCGGTCAGCCGCATCGCCCTGTGCCGCTGCTCCCGCCCCGGGGAGGCGGCGCTGCCTGGCCCCCGCCCCGCAGGGCGCCCAGAGGAGAGCGGGCGGAGCCGTGCGGGATCGCCACCCGCCCCCGGGCGCTCACTGGGGCCCGTGAAGGGGGTCGCGGATCCCTCCCCGCAGCCCGACAGCCGCCATCTTGGGGCGCCGCCCCCGCCATCTTGGGCAGCCCCTCGGAGCGGGCCGGGGGCCGGGCGGTGGCCTCGGGACAGGGTCGGGGGCGTTTAACGCCACGAGGAGGGTGGTTCCAGAGGGAAAGACTCAGTGAACCCCCCGCCCGGAGGGTGTTCCGTAATTCGGTCACTTGGAGACACCCCAAGGCGTGGGAGGGGTGAAAGCAGCGATAAATGACCGTGAACCGTGCCACAAACTGTGTGAATCTTGGGCAAAAAAAAAACCCCAAACCATTGGGCAGCAGCTTAACCCGCGGCTGGAGGGGAAGGAAGCAGAGCACAGAGCGGAGAGGGGCTGGGAGGAGGCAGCGGGGGAAGGATGAGCTGCTTCAAGGCGGCCGGCTCTACAGCAGCCGCTGCGCACCGGGCTGAGGCACGCAGGGGGCAGAGCGCTGAGAGGCCGCCGGGCCCTGGCCCATCATTACCGCCTAACTGACGGCGGGGACAAGGGCAGCAGCTCCGCCAGCAGCTCCGCCAGCGCCCGCCCTGCGTGAAGCCCACCGCCTGGGGGCGCCACAACAGCTGCAGCGGGAAAGGCTGGTGGCGCGCCGCCACCAATGGGAGTGCAGCGTGTGGGCACGGCGGCCAATGGGAGCGGGGGGGCGGGGCGAGGGGCGCGGCGGGCGCAGTGCGCGGAGCGGAGCGCAGCAGCCGCCATGCCGGTGGACCTGGGGCAGTGGAGCGGGCCGCTGAGCCTCACCGAGGTGGAGGAGAAGCCGGCGCACCCGCTGCGGGTCAAGTACGGCTCCGTGGAGATAGACGAGCTGGGCAAGGTGCTCACACCCACGCAGGTGAGCTGGGCTCGGCCCCGCGCTGGGGGGTGGCAAAATGGCGGGGGGCGGCCGGGCCTGTGGCGCTGGCAGCCTCACCGGAGCCTCCGGGCTGCCCCGCCGGCTCCTGGCTGGGGCGGCGCGGCCAGGCCTGGCCCCGTGCTCTCGGCCCTCGAGGGCTGGGTGCGAGCTGGTGTACATGGCCTGGAGCTGGTGCCAGCAGCGGGGCCGGCTGCTCGTGCTGCCACTGTCCTCCCTCCAGGTCCAGCATCGCCCCACCAGCATCGAGTGGGATGGCTGCGATCCCCAGAAGCTTTACACGCTGGTTCTCACAGACCCGGATGCTCCCAGCAGGAAGGACCCGAAGTTCAGGTGATGGGGGTGGGCAGGTCCCTGTCTTTTGGGGAAAATAGAGCATCCCTCTGAGCAGAGGCTTAGGAGGAGGTGGGGAATGTGCTCCACCTGCAGTGCAGCCCTGAGGCTGTGGCTTGGGACGGAAACAGCACCCTTGCATCTCTCCTTGAGTCAGGGACAGCGTGGGGCCGGCAGCTGCTCTTGCCAGCGCTGTAGTTTGGAGAAGCACAGCGTCTGCTGCTCGCTCTAATTTGGCACGTCTGGGAGTTGTAATTAGGTCTCTCTGCTAGCAGTGGAGTCAAACCTGGGACCAGCTCACCTTTCTCCAGTCGGGCTCAGAAGCACAGGGAGTACCTGCTGTTAGGGGTCAGGCTCTGGGATTCCTGGAGCCACGAGGCAGGAGGACAGAGCTGGTTTTGCCAGGCTCTGCAGCCCCAGGGAGCCCGTACCTGCTCTAGGGCTGGTGCTCTTCGGGTTTGGCAAACCAGGAGTGGCAGCTGTTTTACCCTGCACTGACAGCCTTATGGAAAAGCAGCAGCATGGGGTAATTACGGGTCTGAGCTGCGGCCGTGAGGCAGTTTGATTGGTTTTTGCCTTTTCCTTTCAGGGAATGGCACCATTTCCTGGTGACCAACATGAAAGGCAACAATGTGGGGAGTGGGACTGTGCTGTCAGATTATGTCGGTTCAGGACCTCCCAAAGGAACAGGTCAGTACCTGGCTGCAGCAGTGCATGAGGGAGGGGGGAGGCCTGCAGAAACGGCCCACGCGGGACTGCCTGCACACCTGTACATCACCACGGCCAGCACGGGCAGGTATTGCCACTGTCCCTTTGCTCTCTGGTGACAGGCCTGTGCTGTTCTACCTGCAGCTGGTGGGGGGGAGCGTTAGCCTAGGCAGGACAGGAGCTATTCGAGCATACTTACTGCATCTTCTTTAAGCTCCTTTAGCTCCATCATACTTGTCCTTCTGATCCTGGAGAACGCATGCATCTGTTTCCCTGCGCTCCTGGGGTCACCGTACACCCGGGAATTGCAGGTGACTGTCACTTGTAACGCTGTGTCCTCCCCTTAGGGCTGCACCGCTACGTGTGGCTGGTGTACGAGCAGCCGAAGCAGCTGACCTGCAATGAGCCCATCCTCTCGAACCGCTCTGGTGACAAACGAGGGAAGTTCAAGGTGGCTTCTTTCCGCAGCAAGTACGAGCTGGGGGTGCCGGTGGCTGGCACTTGCTACCAGGCAGAGTGGGATGACTATGTGCCGAAGCTCTATGAGCAGCTGTCAGGGAAGTAGAGTGAGGGGACCTCGAGAAGCACTGTGCAGCACCCCTGCAGACCAGGCTGGTCCCAGCACGTCGCTGTAGTTTTGTTTGATTAGTGAGTTGAACCCAGCTGCTCCCGCACTGACTGCTGGAACTGTAACCCTGCCGCTGTCCCTGGCCCGAACCTGCTTCCGTGTCGGTGAGGTCCAGAGCGAGCTGTGCTCCAGCTGCCCCCGTAGGCACAGGTGATCGCTAGCTAGACGAGCTTCTGACAAGGTGTCCCTGTACGGGCCACCCCCGCCGCGCTGACCTGCTTAAGGGAAAGCAAAGCCTTTGGGAATTAGTGTCACT
The DNA here is from genome assembly GCA_011057875.1 of Pterocles orientalis. Lineage (NCBI taxonomy): Eukaryota > Metazoa > Chordata > Aves > Pterocliformes > Pteroclidae > Pterocles > Pterocles orientalis. The sequence goes on from WKFP01015458.1 coordinate 144,538, forward strand.
TGAGAGCGTCTCTGCTGTCCTGCGATGGTGTCCTGTGGCAGGGTGGGGTACAGAACCACTTCTGGGTTGGTGGTGGCTGCCTAGTCTCTGTTTTTCAGGAGAGGGGGAGATGGCAGTCTGAGGGAAACTCCCCCCTTTTTATTTTTACCCTCAAATATTTGGCCAGTGCTTCTTCACTGAGTGAACCACTAAAGCAGTGAAGCTGTAGCGGGTAGGAGGAAGCGGGGAAGCCGGTTTATCGCAACTACCTTTTGTTCTCTGTTGCCACTCAAAGCTGAGAGACCACTTTGTTTTGTTCAAGTTCTGTTGTGATCTGATGTTAACGTGCTGTTGGCTCACAGTGCAATTAAAAACTTACCCCGGTGGATGGTGTGATTGTCTTCTTGGGGACAAGGGCAGCGCTTCCAGGAGCAGCTTGGTGTTGCCGGATTCCTTTCTTCCTCAGGGTGGAAGGAGGCTGGACCCTCTGAGGAGAGCTTTTCCCTGTCCTGGCAGTGCTGCCTGAAACATTTCTTGCTGTCGTACCTAGAGCCTGGGCACGCAGCTCAAAGCGGTCACATCTTTCTATCCGACAACCTACTGGGTACATATTTACATCCCGCCTTGAGGTGCAGCCCTGCTCAGGGAGCCCTGCCCACGTCTGGCAGCGGGAGCTGCTCCCTGCCTGTCCCCCTGTCCCCAGGGCTCTCCCCAGGCTGGTGCTCCCTGGAGGTCTCTTCCCTCTGCCCAGCAGCTGCCTGCACCACCCCAGCTGAAGCCAAAACCCTGACAGCAGGTTTCAGCCCCTGCCCGAAGCACCACCAGCGTTACTGACCTGACGCCACTTCCCAGCCAAGCTGCAGGGTTCCCGTTGTTTCCTGATCCACCAGCAGCTTGCAGTGAGGCCTGGTGGCATCTCTTAAAGCAGAAAACGAAAGTCTGACATCTTTAAAAGGTTAGGAAATACGAAGCCCATGTAATTCTATTTCATGGAACTAGAAGCCTTCTCCCTCCCTTTCTCAAAGCTCTGCACCCCAGCAGTCTGAGAAACGGGTCAAAACCCTCAACGTGCTGGAACACAGCCCTGTAAAAACCAGAGTGACTGGAGCTACGAACTGGGGCTGGTTTCTGCCCCAAGGTGGTTTTTCAGCCCAGCCATTAAGACAGGACTGACGGTTTTCCAGGAAAACATCCCCAACTACTCCAGACCAAGATCCACCAGACTGAAGCTTACCAGGGGGGTGGAGATGTGCCCGAAGAGCTGAGCTGGGCTCTGCACAGCACGGGCTGAGCCAGCTCGGGGCATAAAAAATGAGCCACAGTCCATTAGCCCGAAACCCTCCACTGCCATGAACACCAGGTTTGGAACGAAGCCCCCGGGCTTTCTCCAGGGACGCTTCACCCCTTCGCGCACCCACAAGAGGCACATGGGGGAGCGGGATGGTACCCCCCCCCCTCCCTGTGCCCACCCTCAGGCTGTGCCAGGGCCAGGCCCCCAGCTGCTCTCCCACAATGAGACAGCGAGGCGTTGTGATGAACACTTTTATTTACAAATATAATTAAAAGCTCTGACAGTTACTCATGCTCTTCCTTAGAACCTGAAAAATGTTTTTGTTGTTTTGTTGGGGTTTTTTTGTTTTTTGTTTTGTTTTTTTTATTTTTTTAAAGTGCATGCAAAAGAAGTAAAGCCTTTTTTTTTTATCTTTTTATTGTAAGAAAATACACAGTTTGAAAGTGTGAATAATGCAATATTTATGACCAAGATCATGGGGTTGAGGGTGGACTTGGGGGAGGAACAAAACAAAAAAAAAGAAAAGAGAAAAACCAAAAGGGCTGGGGATGATCTGACAGACAGTGTTGGACTCCAAGTACGGAACCGGAGAGTGGGCAGGGGGGGTGGGAGCAGGAGGGAAGGGAGGAAAGAAGTAAAAAAATTTTTGATCAGAGAAACAGTTAAAATACAATATGAAAATAAGTAAAAGCTCTCCTTAAATTCCTTCTATACACAAAATACACGATTTGACAAAGCCCAATTTGTGCTACTGGGATCCTGTGGGCTCATTTAAGTGTATTCACATTCTCTGCGACAGCAGAAAATGATTATGATACAATCAAGAATATGCCGAGGCCCGAGGTCTCATCCCCGCCTCGCCTGGCATGGTTCTTCTAAAAATCACCAGATCTTCACCCCACCCCTCCCCACCCCCAAAAAAGTAATAATATGTCACCACTGATATGTACATCACGATTAAGTTTTTTTTTCTGTAAAATGTATCAAATTTTTCAATCTTTAATAAAATTTTTATTATTTAATTATTCCTGATGAATAAATACCAAAAAAATAAAAATAAAATAAAATTATGCAGCAGCTAGTTAAGGTAAGGCTGCGGATTTCGTCTCTCTCCCCCTGGGTTTGTATATATCTTCTGATTATTTTTTTTTTTGCTTGTACTTTCATTGATTGGTGGTAAAATGAGTGATTGCTCAAAAGCAACATACATCCACTATTTTTTTTTTTGCCATTAAAATTGTCTCCAAAGTTTTCACTGAAACATTTTTAATCATTGCACAGAGACATCAATACTGTGACATACTATGGAAAAGACCACCAGGAGCTGTCCTGCACCGGGACTTGACACAGGGGGAAAGGGGGCCCCTGATGGAGTAAGAATATACAGGCACTAGTCCGACACGATGTCAGTAAGAGAGACAGAAAGAGAGAGAGCAGGCCCGTTAACATGGGGAATGTTGGTTTTGCAAGTTTTATCATTATTTTGTTTGCTTTTTGTTTGTTTGTTTAAATGGCAAAGAAATTTAACCTCATCTACAGTCCTCCTTGGGATATTCTAATGTGACCAAATTCCCAAAGCCCATTCGCAAGCTCTCCATGTCAAACGTTTCAAGCTCTCGCTCCTGCCTTTCCAACAGAAACTTTATCCTCTCGCTGCGTTCCTTCTGGAGAGCGGCTAGCTCCTCTTCGATCTGAAAGAAGCACAGTCAGCAGCTCCTTAGCAGAGCAGGATGGCCCCGGGCACGGCAGCTGCCCGGCCGGGTGGCACCGGGTTTGCCGCGCTGACCCCACGTCCCAGGCGAGATCGACACGTGTAACCTGGTCCCCCCGGCAGCCCACCCGAAACATACCTTCTGTTCAAGATGTGCCCTGCGCAGCGACACCCGTTGCTCCAGCTTCTGGAGTTCTCTTTCGTGCTGTGCTTCTGTTTGCATCTTTATTTTGCTCTGGTAAGCGTTGAGCAGCTCCATCTCCTGCTGGAGTTGCAGTCTCAGGGCTTGGCATTCCGCTTCTTGGGCCTCATCCAGCCGCAGCTGTAAGTTCAGTGGGAAAGCAACAGTCAGACCTCCCCCAGTCACTTCTCTTCTCCGACACCAGCGACACACCCCTTCCTTCTCACAGCCGGGGAGCTCTGGTGTTGGTGGCAGAGGGGAAGGCAGGAAGGGCTTCAGCAGCGGCTGCTTCCTCGCTCACACAGAGGCTGAAGCCTCAGAGAAGATCCAATTCCAAAACCCCAGCAGGCGAGGGGCAGGAGGGAAAGGCAGCACTTTCTGTGGGATGCTTGTTACAAGAGGCAAAGTGCCGCCTGATGCGTTATTTATAATTGTTAAAAACACAACCACAACGCTCACCATCCAGCGGCTGGGACAGGAGGAACGCAGTGTGCTGCACGGACTGACGTCCGGACCGTGCCCCGCCTCCACGCGGTGGGAGAGGGACCCCCCGCCAGGGACAGGAGGTGTGGGACGCTGCACCTACCGCTTGTGAGGCCATCATCTCGTTGATGCTCTGCTCATACTGCTCTGCCAGGATGGCGAGCTTCCTCGTCTGCTCGTCCTTCAGACTCTTCAAAATTGTCTTGTGCTCACTCTTTGGAGTTACTTCCAGCTGGTGATTCTTCAGTGCTTTGTACTGCTTCGTTTGCACTTTGCATGTGTCCTGGAACTGCTTTTTGATCTGCATTTCCATCGCCTGCCAAGGAAGAACGATGTGAAGAGCATGAAGAGCTTTGGGAACAGAGGCGTACATCCAAACGGGCAGGCAGGTGAGAGACAGCCACCAGCCCAGTCACCCAGCCTGTCACCCTGCCACCTGCCTCCCAAAAAGCGTTTGCTTTTCCAAGGCCTCCACAAGCTTCCTCCCCTACACAGACGGTGCAGGTCTGGGAGCCAGCAGGGGTGGGACAAAGGGCACAGAAGCAACGTGCCTTTTTGGATATTGAGAGGGGAACAGGAATCTCCCCCAGTGAGGAGCTCAGAGGTTTCTAATCGGCCTTCAGCTGAACTGGGAGAGAGCACAGTGCTCAGCACATCTTTGTTCTCTCCCTCTGCTGACTCTGAAAGTCAGGGACCATCACTCAACCCCTTTCCATATTGACGTTTATAGGCTGGCACCAGCACGGGCCTGGAGAAAGCACAGCTCAGCAGAAGCAGATTCTGTAACACTGTGCTATGGACTCGCCTGTTTTCACCCAGCAGCCTCAATTAGCTCGACACTTAAAAAAATCCTCAGTGAGCTCTTTGCTCCAGTAGCCCACAACTTTCTTATGGCAGAGCAGCCCTGTGCAAAGGAAAGGGACACGAGAGAGCACACAGAGCTGGTGGAGGACAGCGGTTCTGCAGAGGCGGCAGCAAGCACCCGGACCAGCCTGCCCGGCAGGACAGGGGCTGGAGGAGGAGGAAGGAAAGCTTCCAGCACCTTCAGGTTCTTTGGTTGCTGCCGGAGCTCCATGAAATGCTTCCTGTGCAGCTCTCGCTCTCGCCGCTTGTTGTATTCCAGCTGGTTCTCAAGCTCAGTCTGGTGCTGCAGCCGGATCAGGTCCATCCGCAGCTTCTGCAGCGTGTGCAGCTGCCTGTACTCCAGCTCGCGCGTCGACTCGTCGTGCCGGATCAGCATGGCATGCTCCATTTCCTTCTGCGTCCGCTTCTTGTTTAACTCCTGCACGAGAGGACAGCAGAGCACAAGGCAAAAGCTAAGGAGTGATTCTTTCTCCCCGAGAGACAGGAGTTGAGTTTATGAGGCCGGGTGCCCTGGTCCCTCCTCTAGACCGCATCACGGACCTCCGTGTGCCCCAGGGAAACACAAACCCATCAGCACAACTGGCATGCTGATAAAGCGGCCACCTCCCATCCATCCAATCCATCCATCCATCCATCCATCCATCCATCCATCCATCCATCCATCCCCTGGAAGCTGCTCCTCTGGCAGCTCCCGGGTCACTCGGGGAGTCTCCAGCAGGTGGCACTGGGACCACACAGAAGTCCCCTGCGACGGCTGAGCGTCACTGAGGTTTTTAACACCTACATCCCGGGGTGCTCAGAGCTCAGGGGGTCTGGGGTGAGTGATGAATGGGGGCTCTGATTTGTCTGTTTTAAATGACCCTCAGCGATGAGGCTTCTCCCGCATCACTAATCCTGGAATGGCCAAAGCCGAGGCGAGCCGCTCCAGCACCTCACATCAGGTGAGGACGAGAACTCAACCTCCCACGGTGTGCAGTGGGTCTGGCCCTAGATGCAGCACGTTCTGTACAATGAGGATACAGCCCAAGCCTCGCATGCTTTTGCAATGGGCGCAGAACTCCTGCAGTCTAGGAAAACCTTCACTGAGTTCCAAACCAAAGAAGAGACCAGATTTTCTCCCTGATTACTGCTAATCTTTCCTTCTCAAGATATCAACAGCCACCTGTGGGGCACGGAGCTGAATCCAGCTCAGCCAAGCAGCGCTTACAGCTGTACCCCTTGCTGGTATCTGGTGACCTTCACAGATGCTCTGCTGGTACATCTCAGTGTCAGCTCTCGGGTTTACAAACTCATCGCTATGCTTCACGCCAGACTATGGCACAGCGGGGGCTGCCTCGTACTACGCATACATACAGTGCCCAGCACAGGGAGGGCTCAGTGTTGGCTCAGTCTAACGTGTTTCTGCAGTAGAGGCAAAAAAAGTAAAAATCTAATTATTCTGAGTTGCTGCTTGCATGTTGTATCCTGTTGTAATTCTCAACATCAGCACCTGCAAACAGGCACTTCAGCCCCTTTGGCTGTTACAGCTGTGACAGGTTTAAGCGAGGAGGATGGGGAAGGAACCAGGGCCAGGTCTTGTCTCTGCATTCTTGGCTGTAAGGATGTCGCACATGTTTACGTTTAAGCAAAACTTGCACCTTGCCAGCCAAGATAAAAAATGAGGTCTGCTGCTGTGATGAAATCATCTCCCAGTTGTGCAAAGGCAGGCAGCACTGACAGCACCTCAGCCCCTGCACTTGTGCCTTCCCCTTAGGACAGGGCCACCAGCCCCTCCTGTGCCCGTTCCACACCTGATTTCAGCTGACAGCACGAACAACAGACACTCCACTTCTCCCCAACACTTCCCATTTGTACAAAAAGAACCTGTGTGGTCACTTAAAACATGAAGAGGAAACATTGTTGAAGTGTTAGTCACTTCAGCTGTCTAATCCAGTGAATTTGGACTAGTCAGTAGGGGTGTTATTCCCAGGAAATAAGCACTTGGATCATTCTGAAAATTAGATCTCTTTTGTTTCCTGGTTAAAATACCCTGTTAGGTAACTGCATTCTGTTCTCATCCCCGCACAGAGCTTCCACGCTGTGATACGGCTGCCCAAAGCTGATTTTTCGGTCATTCATCTCCAGGCTGCCGGAGCTGGGATGCCCGGATGTGATCTGCAAAGCACCTGAGCAGCCCCAGGCACATCTGGGGGCAAGGGCAGCAAAGCTCTGAAGAGGTAAAACACGGGGCAATGAGAAGCACGCTGGAAAATTTGATGGTAACAGACTAAGTACACGATTATTAGAAATTTTTGATCACTCACCCTCAGCCTTTACTAAAATTCCTTCTCATCTGATAGTCTTTATCCAAAAGTAGCATTCATGAAGAATTCAGAAAGTGTAGCGACGACGATAGAAAAATCTACAAGTAATAGTTCTTTCTCCAAAGGGGTATCTGACTACAGGCAGCCTGTACAGCAAGGGCTAGTAACTCCTGAGCAAAAGCAAGATGTTGAATAGCTTCTCATCAACAAACCATCGTCCATTCTGTGCACTAATTTGAACAGAGCCCAGTGGAAAAGCAACCTCTGATTATTTGTGGACAACCAGAATGCAGACACAAAGAGGATTTAATTTTTGGTACTTCTGACATTTGTAGCATTTCATTCTGCAACCTTAACACTGTTCTTTTAAGGTTATTACTGGTTTATTTCAACGGTGTAAGTTTTCTTCAGCCAACCAGCAGAACTCCTCACGTGATGCCCTTACAGCCATCCCACAGGGGCCCTGGCACTCAAACAGCACCAGTTGCCCTGTGCTGGGTCCCCCAAATCGAATGCCCAGGGGCTCAGATGAAGCATCTGAGCCAGAGCGGGTGCCCCACACGATGTTTCTGCCTGCAAGTCAGCCATGCTGCCCCTCCTCACTTCATAAAAGCAGCCACACGCCTGGGGAAGACTATTGCCCAAAACACGTTTCCTACATTTTCCTCAGTGCTGTTGAGCAAGTGGAAACATGAAGATCTACTGTCAGTCAGCAAACTGTTTCACAAACATGAAGCAAAAACAATTCAAAAAGTGCTTGGGAAAGGAAGTGAAGAGTGCCTTACTTCCCGAATGTTCTGCTGCTCCATCTCGTGCCTCTTGATCATCGTTCTTCTCTTGAAGGAGCGGCAGTTTTTGTCGTAGAAGAGTCTCTGCTGGCTGAGAAGATGGGCCTCCTCTTCAGCCTGCGTGTGCTGCAGGTTCTCTTTATGTTTGGATATTCTTTCTTGCTTCTCTTTCTTCGGTGTGCTGTGGTCCTCATTCATTTCCTGCATGCACACGGGGTCAAAAACAAGACTTCCCTTAGGACCACAGTGACACAGGACTTGGAGGACCTTCAGTCCCTGGCTACTCTGCCGTTCAGTTCATGAAAGGACACCAAAACCCTGACCACACTGCCAGGCACCAGCAGAACCAAACCTGCCCGTGCCCAGCCCTACCGCCTCTGGAGCTGTATTATAACCCAAGGGGAGGGGGAGAAACATCTCAGGGGCTAAGCAGCACAGCAGTGACAAGACAGTAAGACACCACTGCAGGGGAGGCTGCAGGGAAGAGACAGGGTCACACCCCTGGGCTCCCTTCCCAGCTCTGCACCTCTTTTACAACACAGTCCAGCTTGGCCTTTTTATTTCCACAGGACTCACACTTGATTCTCTATCCAATCAGACACCTAACAGGGCTCCTTGCTGTTCATTTTCTTGCCTCTACGTTCTTCACAGCAAATGATTTTGTGATGCGGCAGGGACATTGTACTTAAATAACGCAATCCGGGATAGATAAGCTATAGACCAAGTTACTCCTTTCTCTAACTCATGTAAGTGATCACAGGGCTTTTAGTCAAGTGACATCTAAATGGCTGCTCTGATTACTTACAGCTTAAGCAGAAAAAAAAAAAAACAGATGAGGAAAAAGGGGAAGAAGAATTCTCTATGAAGTCCCATTTTCGCTCATCACCTTGGTTTCACATTCTGCTCTACAGGAAATTGTGAAGGCACCTCTAGCACCCTTACAGATTATTCTAGAAATGCTGCCAGATGCTCCCAGTTCCTGAAAGTTTACTTGCTGAGAATCTAGATTTGCTTCCAAGCACGACAGTATCCCTTAAAACCCTGGGCTGGCCCAGGTTTATCAAAACAGAAATTTAGTTCATGTTCATTCCACACTCCTTCAGCCCTGAAAATTATGGCTTCTTGCCTCTTTTATCTTTTCCTTGCAAAGCTTGTATTGTTTCTTCTGACTTTCTAAAAAGGTCGCCAGGTCTTTCTTTTGCTGAGCCAAAATCTGTTGCTGGAATTTCTTTTCATCTGCTGCAGCTGCCTTTGCCTGCAAGGTACAGAGAGAAAAAATAGGGTGAGGGAGCAGGTACTGAATCCAGCACAAATCAGCCCTCTGTTGTACATTTTTTGGTCTGTCATTCTCCCATCACTGTGCTACACAAAGCCATGAATATCCAGCCAAATGAAAGCTGCTTGCACAAAAATCCCATAATGCCCACACACATTTAGGAGTTTCCTCATGCTTCTCACCTCTCCACCAAAACCACCTCTCCCTCCAATCTTCTTGTACCTAAGGAGCTTGTAACTCCACTCACCTCTTTCTCCATCACAGCCACTTGCTTCTTGGCCAGCTTCTCCAGCTCGATGGACGAGTTGTTGGCGTGCGTCTCCACCTCCTTCTGCAGCTTGAGGCGGTGCTCGTCCATCTCGGCCTTCAACTTGTTTTCCAGGGCGATCAGCTGCTTCTGGTGCTGGCGCCGCATCCGCTTATATCCTGACATCTGTTCCCGCAACTCGTTCTCCTGCTCATGCTCGTGGATCTGTCTTGTAACCTGATGTCAGGAAAAAGGGAAGAAGTGCTACCTGGCTTTCTTCACAGACCAGCCGTCTCCACTTACCTGGGACCCTGGGACGCTCTGCTCCTTGAAATCAACGTTCAGAGACTGCTGTTCAGGCTTCCGGGGGTGCTACTGTTTAGTATCACACACCAGGGTCATAAGGTTTCTCTTGATTTCCACCACCCCCGTCTTTAATGAGAATTTTATGTGTGACCTCAGTAGCATGGCAGAAAAACGTCACATTACAAATAAAAGAAACAGCAGGGTACTCATCACTCCAGGAAACACTGGAGGAGATCTGGAAGTAAAGGTGGCTGCTGGAAAACCTTCTTCAGACACAGGACTCAAATCCCGAGGGTGACATGGACTCACAAGGTGGCATCCATTTTCAGACCCCCCCCAGTCCCCCATTCTTTCCTTTCTCCTCAAGTCACCGTGGTGCCAGTTCAGCCCCTCAATACCTATTTCCTGCAACAAGTAGCCTCCTTCGAAATGTCTTCTTGAAATTCAAGAGGAAGTCAGACTGCGCTTATTCCCTACTGGAATTGAAAGTTTTCTAACAAGGGAACGCTGTACTGGAACTGTGTGCTTCTAACAAGGTTGATCAGATGGTGCAAGCAGATTTAAACCCCGCTCTGCTGAAACAAACTCACAAGTTCCACATTCATTTCCACACCTAAGTGCATCCACGGGAAAGGAAGGAAAAGACTCCAGTAAGGTGTGCCAAAAATTTTCAGAAGAAAATGCAAATGGTAATGCTTCCCTTTCAAAAGAAAGTGTTCAAGATTTTTTTTTTTTTTTTTTAAATACAGTCCCAGGAACTTCACATATAAAGATGTGCTGATATTTTGTGTGATAGTCCTGCAAGCCCTTAGCACACGTGGAGAGCTGCAGTCCTTGGTGCTGTACAAGGGGATCTCTCCCTCTCTCATTAACAAGTGTGAAGCAAAGAGCTCAGCCCTTTGAAGGCGACTGTTGAAGCTTCATGAACCAACAGTCCTTCCTGCTGCCTTCCCAAGGAATTTCTCCACAGCAGCTGAGAGAAGGAGCTGGCACCTACTACAGTCCCACTGCCATTCAAAGGCTGTTTTTCAGAGATCTTCCAAGTAAGTTCAGACGTAGGATGGGATGCAGCTACAGCCCTGGGAAGGCTCAAGTTCAGAAGAAGAGCAGCTGCTTTACTGAGCTGCGAACCAAGCCCACTTGTTAGCAACCCTGTGCTTCAGGACCAGTAGCTGGTAGGAAGCAGTGATCAAGAGCTCCAAAATCATCAACCAAGTTTAACCCCACGAGTGATGTGTCACCCAAGGCTGACAGCACACTGCCACCTGTCTCAGCTCAGATGACTACCAACACTTGGGAGGAGTTGGAAGAGGAGGTTAGGAAGGGTCTTTCAAAGCCTTCACCTTGAAATAGACTAACAACAATTTCTAGTAAATAGTTACCAAGAAAATTATAGCCAGAGTCCCAGAAGAGAAACAAGAAGCGGACAGCGTCTGTCCTTCTCCAGCCTTTCCAAAGACAACCCTGGAGAGAAAAGGAAGCATCTGATTGCAAAGAAAACAAAGAATCTGCCTGACTACAGTGCTGTGTCAGATTGCCTTCCCAGGAAGTGATGATGGGGGGCTCACCACCTCAGCAAAGTCAAACATCAACTGCGAGGCAAGTGCTACATAAATCACATCCTCCTTGTGGAAAGAATTTTGGGATGTTATTTTGAAGGTGACTGGATTAAATATATACTTATACATCAGCAACTGTTTGAGAGTAGGTAATGAAACAGATCTAAGCCAGGTACCAGGAGCACATGGGATCGTAGAGAGGAGTACAGAAACACAAGCACAGTGTTAGCCTGGGTATTGCTGCAGTTAGAAAGTTGTGGGGTTTGGTTTTGTTTTTGAGGTGTAACAATGACAGCCATAGTCTGCAGAAGTTGGCAAGTGTGTGTAGAAACTTGCGCACTTCAGTCAAGTTCAGCAAGAATAAGATCTCTGAGAGAAGCTTCCAGGTAATGAAAGTTCCTCTGAGAAGTAGTCCAAGTTAATTATAAGAGACGGATGTCAGGTAGACAGGCAAACCCCCAGCATTCCACATATGCCGTTTGCCACGTGAAATGACACGCAACTTGCAGAGAACAGACTTGGTCAGGGAGTTGCAGAGACACAGAGAGACGGTAACCACCACGCAGCAGTACAAGATCTTCCTGGATGTGCTATTTTTGAGGCCCAGCCTTCTTGTGAGCAGTGGGACGTTCCGCATGGCACACTCCGTTCCAAGAAGTTGGCAGAATAAAGCAAACAGCAAGAGCATAAGAAAAAATAGATCTAAGAATCTCCTAGCAACTTTCCCAGTCTCCCCTTTGGTCCCATCTCTAATGAGATTTAGAATGTGCCCTTGTTTTATTTGCAGCAAAAAATCATTAAACTTTTATCCCTCTTTTTTTGCTGCTCCTGTGCACCCCATTTCCAGTTTCGCCAAGCTTGTCTCTATCATGACAGGAATGCCATCTTCGAAAAATTTCACGTGAGGTCTGGGATATTTATCCCCAACAACAGGATGCAACTACTAATTACAACACTAGCTGATAAAACCTTGCAGCAGAAGATGAGATATGAAAAAGTTAGAGGAAAACAAAAGCAGCACGTCATTCCTGAAGACAAGAGAGAACTGTGGACATGGTGGACATCTTTGTAGATTTAACGTCTGCATTCAGCCTGCTCATGCTAAAGACCTAATTCATCACCGTAATCTCTAATCAAGACCAACACTCTCCAGAACTCCATCTTTGAAGACAAGGTCTCTGAGTGGTGATCTCAGAGCATGGGTGAAACTGGAAGAAATTAACCTTAGTTACTGAATATGACCGGTGCAGTACCAGAGAAGTACTTCAGACTGAGCATGTCAACACAGGAACGAATAAAGGATTATGGTTTTAAAGATTAAGCTCCTAACAAATGAACAGCTTGAGGAACCATTCTAAAAAGAAAATGTGGGGAAGTTCCAGTAATCACCTTTCTGGTGTTCTTAGACAAAGGCACATGGAACTTTACGAAGTATTTCACCAACATAATCCCATCTATTATGATGGGGAAGAAAGATGACAACTGAACTGCTCATTGCAAAGTTTGTTCTCCACAGAGCTGGAAAATGTCTTGACTCTCTAGAGCAGAAAACTGCAGTTTCCTGAAGCTCTATCTGCAGCATGCAAGAATCAATCAGGTCATCAGCAGAAACAAACAAACAAACAAAGACCTGCATAAAACAGAACAGTTGTATTAAGGTATGACATTTTCTCAGTTTCTTATCTCTCTGTATCTTTGGCACGCACAGAACTGAGAAGAGAGATGTCTTTTCCAACCTACTCCCACAGGCAGTTCACTTGCCATAAAATCCAAACTTTCTCTCTTTCATCCCTCCCAGATTTTTGCCTTACGTAAGGAAGCTGGGCTCACAACTTCTCCCCCAAACCAGCAGCTCCTTACAGTCCTTTTTTTCTATGTTGTTTAACCAAGACACTGAGCACTCTCCTAAAGGGCAGCTATTCCCCCTCTCGATCACCAGACACAACACTGAGCTCCCCTTTGCTCGACGAAGCACAGTACTGAGCAAGGCACTGCCTCAGCCTCTCCCAGCAAGAAGAGAGCTTTGACACGAGGAAGAAAAAGTTCTGTACTTTTAGAGCAAAGATCTATACAGGCAGCAGCCAGATGAGTCCATCAGGACAAACTCAACCATCTGGAATAAAATGTCATTGCTTCAGCAGAAGAGGGTGCGAGGGAACAGCCACCCTCCGAACACACCTGGCTGTGGAGTCACACTGCCCTGGGATCCCCGGAACAGGCACGTCCAGAGCATCCTGCCCACACCTACCTACACACTGGGCTTTGCAGACCCCAGATGAGATCACGTAATTCTTTTGCTGGCATTTGGATTTCAAAGCGAATACCGAAGTTTTAACTATTAGATCACTTAATTTGAAAACTCTAAAAGCAACTATCAAGGAGATGCATGAGGCAGTGGGGAGTTACGGGGTCAAGCAGGAAAGATCCAGAAATGCAGATCAATGCATCTCTGCACATATTCAAAAAACACCTTTCACTGGAAAACGTTGATAGGTGGAGTCTTATCAACATGCAGAACCTCTACGTTTCCTTTTAAACAGCAGCTTTATGAGCTTCAAGGCTTAGATTTGTAGTTGTAACTTTTAATTTATGGATCTCTGATAGTCTGCAAAATAACATGGAGATGTAGTGGGAACCTGATCTCCATTTCAGATAGTATCTTCCACTGCAACAGCAGAAATATGCAGCATATTTTCCACCTCTGTTCCAAGTGAGTGACGGTTACTGTTGCCACAAGACTGTTATGCAAAAAAAAAAAAAAGGGGGGGGGGGGGG
>WKFP01015458.1:159969-236349 GCA_011057875.1 Pterocles orientalis
ACTGTTATGCAAAAAAAAAAAAAAAGGGGGGGGGTGGTAGTGTTGATCTGCACAATAACCAAAGAGAAAGGTGGTCCAGGAAAGACTATTAAAATTGTTGCTTGAATTAGGACCACAGGTAAGCTCCTTCAGCTTTCTTAACCACATTTGCTCATTTTTAAATTTTTTTTTTAACCTGAGTAATATCAAAGCATCACTGAAAGACTAGAACAGCCTATTCACAGCCTGTTGGTTTGTGGATAGCCTGTTTCACTATTTTACCTGCCAGTCTGTCCAGTTTCCTTCTTATTCACATGATGCTTTTGCAGAGCAACAGGGCAGAGGAATCACACTTAAAATCACTGGGATGTCTGGAGTGCAGAGGTGTTTAATGGAGCTCTCCTGCCCATAACCCCTACACTCGCTGGAACTACTTGAGCTTGTTTTGGAAAGAGATCCAACTTCCAAGTGGAGAGCATCCTTTCAGAAATGCCAGTCTGTCCTCAATCCACAGTATCCTGATCTAAAGGTGAATAACAAGGACTCGAGGGTCCCAGACTCCAGACTCTGCCACCAGAAGAGCTGTGAAATAACATTGCTGGCTGGGAGGGAGAATGGACTGAGAGCAGCCCTGAGGAGAAGGACTCAGGGGTGCTGGGTGATGAGAAACTCCACATGGGCCGGCAGTGTGCGCCTGCAGCCCAGAAACCAACCGTGTCCTGGGGGCATCCCCAGCCCCGTGACAAGGAGGTGGAGGGAGGGGATTCTCCCCCTCTGCTCCGCTCTGCTGAGACCCCCCCTGCAGTGCTGCCCCCAGCTCTGGGGTCCTCAGCACAGGACAGACACGGAGCTGCTGCCAGAGGAGCCACGGAGCTGGTCCGAGGCTGGAGCAGCTTCCGTGCGAGGCCAGGCTGAGAGAGTTGGGGGTGTGCAGCCTGGAGAAGAGAAGGCTCTGGGGAGACCTTCCAGCACCTTCCAGTGCTGAAAGGGGGCTACAGGAGAGATGGGGGGGCTCTGGGTCAGGGGGGATAGTGACAGGATGAAGGGTCACGGCTTTAAGCTGATTAGGAAAATCTTTCATAGTGAGGGTGGTGAGGCAACGGCCCAGGTTGCCCAGAGAAGCTGTGGATGCCCCATCCCTGGAGGGGTTCAAGGCCAGGCTTGGATGAGGCTTTGAGCAACCTGGGCTAGTGGGAGGTGTCCCTGCCCATGCCAGGGGTTGGGACTCGATGATCTTTAAGGTTCCTTCCAACCCAAACCCTTCTGTGATTCTATGAACATGCACAGCCCCTGGTCCCCTGACTCGGTGCCTCAATAATGCTGCCCTCCTCTTGTGTAGGGGGATAGCGCTCATTAAATCGCACACTCAAATTTTTACACCCAAATACCATTCTGTATTATTGAATCTGGGGTCAGAAGTCCCATTTTCCGATTCTTTGCAACACAGGCCACCTGACTCTCAACTGCATAACCTTTCTGGGCCCAGGGAGCAGTGCCCAGCTGCTGAGAAACCAAGTGACGGTCAGCAGCATCGATGCAGGAAACCATCAAAGCACATTGGTTTGCTTAGTTTTTAACCCTGTGTGATCTTGAGCACCCATTCACGCAGGATGCTTTTTTTTTTCAAGACACTACTGAAAGAGTAAATTAACATGCAGAGATGCATAAAATCTGAATTTCTGGTTTCACACTATAAATTTCAGACGTTTAGGTCATTGTCCCCGTATGAGCCACATGGCTGACCTTGTCCTCCCCACGGAAACTTAAGCAGCAGACAAGGGAACAGGCATGAGAGAAGTTTTCCCTTGGCCAGAAGAGCATCAGCATTCAGCACCAGTACCCACTGACATCATCCAGCCACCTCGTGGTGATCGAAGGCACTGTGATAAAAGAGTGCTGGCAGCCACGCCGGCGCTCCAAACCCAAGCACGTACGCTGGCATCCTTCACGTTCTGTGCAATAGGTTTCAACTTAGCACTTTTGCTTCTAGATTTCCATGTTGGAACATGAACAGGGGGAAATGAAAGATTATTTAAGGGAAAGCCCATCATAAGGTTAAGTGCAATCAAATAAAGTATTTCTGCTGTAAACACAGGGAAACTTCTCCCCCACCACATAACCTCAGAACCTAAGGACACAGTAACACCTCCCGTGGTACCAAGGTGTTGCTTTGAGAAATTCCTTCTGTACTGGGGATTTGCGTGCATAAAATGGGGACAACAAAGCTTTTGCATGACCCATGCTACCATGAACTTTTCCAAAGGCCTGCTGGCTAACATAGTGAGCTACCAGGTGGGACTTCCCCTTCTCCCAAAAGACACTTATGGTGAGAAGTACAAGCACAGCAAAGTCTGCAGCTAAGCCCTCCCAGCATGAGCCCAGACACAGCCTGTGTGGGAGTGTGTTCCACAGAAAACAAAAAAAAGTTCTCCAAAAAGCCTACCATCTTCCCCACCCAGTAGTAATTTGATCTTTATCATCATTTGGTCACTAAAGCAGAAAAATGTAGCAAATCCAAGTGACCAAGGAATTAAGGCAGGCACAGTCCCAGGCTCCCATGAGACTTAGGAGTGACCTTGGGACATTACCTGTCTTCCCCAGAGCTTAAGGGGCTGGAAAGAGCTCACAGCCCACACCTTCGCACCAGCATCTTTCCTCAGCTCCCAAGTGGGAGCCATGCAATACCTTCAAGCCACCCAAGCAGCCCAGGGATGACACATTCAAGGAAGAATATTCAGCAGGAGTTATGGACTCTGCTGCTGAAGGCAGGACAGAAGGTGCAGCAGCTTTCCACAGGGAGTAAGAGAATGTGAATATATTCACCACACATATATATACACAGTTTGATGGGTAAAATACACGTCTGGACTGTGACACTTAAGTCATTCATCATTTCTTCCCTCCAGCCAACCTAACTGGATCCTACTTCTATTTGCTATGTGTACACACATGTGCACACACATGTACACATACAAAAGAAAAATTCACAAGGCAGAGGGTCTCCAGGAGACCAGAGATCCTGCCTGTGTCAGGTACACTGCATGGAGTCCTCTAATGCACATGTTTCTAGGTCACTCTTTAAACTGGGGGGAGAAGGATAGGAAGGGGGAGCAGGGGCCACTGGCCTGGGGAGCACTCGGGCTATGGCTACCCAGAAACACACCTGCAAAAGATGGAACTCAGATGCTCCCCCTAAATCTCAGCCCAGGAAGCATCTGGCCACAAGTCCGTATGCCGTAGCATCATTTTAGATTTTAACAGCAGCAGCAGCAACCACCACACAGAACAATTCTGGCTACTGGTACTGCTGCTGCTTCTTCCCTCCATTCACAACCTTTAGCTGTGGTCACACACACACACACTGTCCGTCTTGTGCATGTAGAAATCCGAAGCGATTCGGGGGATCAAGAAATGGTGGTATTGAAGGAAAAAAAACCCACCGTTCAGGCAGGGTAAAACAAGAAGGGGAGGGCTTGCTGGTGTAATTTCAGGGTTGGTCTAGGATGATGTCATAGCACTGAGCAAATGCCATGGCCAAGCCGCGGGTACTTCCTAACGCTCCCCCTCCATCCGACCACTAATACCGTCAGGCTGAAATATTTCAGATTACATTTCTTTTCGCTTTAAAAGGCCATTTTTCACTCCTTTCCCTCAAAAGGTTGCTGCCGACTGCAGCCCGTGCGGACGCGAGGTGGGGGAGGCGGCACGACAACTAACTCTTCCGGCACACACCCCTTTCCCTACTACAAAGGCATCCACAGCAATCACATTTGCAATAGTACAAATCTTGATGGATTCATCCCATCCCCCCTCCTCTTTGTAAGCCCACAGCCCGCTCTAAGCCCTCTCCCTTATCGCAATCCAGCAATCCTTCCCAGGGATCAAGCTGAAAAATGCAGTCACAGTACGGCTGCTTGAAATAAATGAATGAATGGAAAAAAAAAAAAACAACCCACACCAGCTAGCAGCTCAGCCGGGAAGCAGCAGTCTTATTTTTTCAAAACCCATCTGCATCTCCACAGTATTTAAATATATTTCACACAAGCACATACACACACTTTATCCACATGCAAATAAACATATTAACAAAAGAGACAGGAGGAAAAGGGCAGGGGGCGGGGGGGAATCTGAGATTATATTAACTTCATCCAGGCAAGTGGCTTATTTCACACAGGCTGGAAATACACAGAGAAATTCAATATATTCTGCATTTTACATCTCACACACAGAGCTAAAACATCCTTCAGTGCAATATCTAGTTGCTATGCCAACAACAACAACAAAAAGCAATAATTAGGAGAGGAAAAAAAATAATTTGCTGACCCGTTTTGAGAGGGAGAGGGGGAGCGGGGAGTGGGGTGGGTGCCGCTTACCAAAGATGCTGATTTGATTGTGGCAAAGCGCTCTCGGTTCCGGTAGTGGAGGGCCTGATTCTGCACTGACTGGGTAGGCCGCACCTCAGGCCTGCGATCCCTGTGGCCCACCTCATCCCTTATAAATACATGATCCTGCAGAAATGGATAAAAACAAGGAGAAAGTCCGGCTGTGCTCTTCCCGCGGCGGCTGCCTCTCTCTCAGCCCTCTGTCTGCACAAGCGCGGCGGTTGGAGAGGCATAGTTCAGCTCTCTGCTAGCCCCGGCAGCTCCCACGGTACAAAATGAATAAGCAACACATTGCAGGCTGGGGTTCGGCGCGTCAGCTGATCGCCAGCAGGATGCCTTCTCAATCCCTGCCTGGGATTTTTTTCTTTTTTTTTTAAACCTTCAGTATTACATATGTGCAAAAAAAAAGACGATTGAAAAGCACAAAGCGATGCAGAGCGACGGGACTCCTCGGACACGTCGGGCTCAAGCACTGCAACCCAGCAATCCCGTTGGAAACGTGATTTCCATGTCTAGCAAAAAAGATGCTGTTCCCTTTTAACACAGGAGCACCATTCTGCCTCATTCCCTTTGCCAAGCGGCTCGCCCTCAGTCGGGTTTCTTTGTCTCCTGTTTGCTATCTGCCGCGGAGGACGAGCATCCCGCCTAGAACCAGGGCAGCAGGCTGGGGAGGACCCGGACAGCCTCCGTGGCCACCCAGGGATCCTGCTTTCCAGTCATGATCCTGCACAGTTCTAGCACTTTCTCTCCACAGCCCACAAAGGATTTTTTTTTTCTCTCCCCTTTTAAAGCAACAGCTCACAGGTTTTAGCACGAATGGTTCCTGGCAAGGCTTCGCGAGGAGCGGCTGTGCACCTGCAAAACCACGCGGGCAAATCTGGCAACGGAACAAAGCTCCCGTCAAGCGATAGAGGAGACACCCTAATCAGAAAGGCCAGCAAAAACCACCGCCACAATCCC
Organism: Pterocles orientalis; assembly: GCA_011057875.1. Taxonomy (NCBI): domain Eukaryota; kingdom Metazoa; phylum Chordata; class Aves; order Pterocliformes; family Pteroclidae; genus Pterocles; species Pterocles orientalis. The sequence continues at coordinate 165,291 of WKFP01015458.1, forward strand.
GCTCATTGAAACAGTGAGTGCCGAAAGTCACGGCCACGCCCTCGGGATGGAGCGGGCTGTGCAGCCCAGGCATGTCCCGCTGCCTCCCGCCGCAGCTCCCCAGCCGCGATGGCACCTCTGCCTCGCTGCCATCTGCCACCGTTCACTGGCTCCCATCCTCAACCTCCAGCTCCTAAAAAACTGGAAGGAAAACAGAGATTCTTCCTGAATTAAAGCAGCAGCAGCTTTGGTGCTCTGGCGTGCCAGCGAGGTCAGAGTGCCCTACGGCGAGAAGCCAGCCAGCACCGAGCAGCATCTCCAGCGTGACACTGCTGTCGTACCGACACTCCTTTGTCACTCTGCAGACTCTCTGCTGTCCTCAATTTCTAGTTGCTTCCAGTCTGGTCCCATGCACATTCAGCTGCTTTCAACATCATTTTGTAAATGATTTCAAGCGAAAGCCAAACAGGTACAGCAATGCTGATATAAAGAACCGGATGACACATGGATTTAAAGTGCTTCAAACCCAATACCTTTTCTCAGATCCATCATTTGAAGCATTTCCACTCCACACTGACCTTTCACTGGCCTTTGCACGGAGAGAGCACAACGGCCGAGACCATCACAGAACCCCGCCTGCACCGGAGACAGAACACACCTGAAACAGCTCAAGAGGACAGTCCTCCATAGAAGGAGTAGGAGTAGAGAGCGTAATAAAAAGTTGCAGTTTCATTTTATTTTGGTCATCCCTATACTGGACTTCCTGCTGCACTGTCTCACCAGGGGAAGGCAGCGTTACAGACGGGCAGTTACTGGCAATGGGGCGGATCCTGGATTTTCAACTCGTGCGTGTTGGTACGACAGGAAGGACTTGGACTTGCACGCTTTCCTGAGAAAGGCATGTCTTCGGCTCTAGAACAGTCATCCCAAAAACCCTGCCTGATCAAACATTTAGAGTTTAACAGTATCACTCAGTTTAACTGGACTTCTGGCTTCACCGGAAGAGTACCAGTTCAAGGTTTCAGTAGCTTTGCAGCACTATTGCCTATCACGCAGGTGTAAGAAGGGCTCTGCGACACACAGATAACCCAAAGCCGACGGGCTGGCTACTAACATCACCCTTTCATTTGGTATTTCTATTTCTTGTATGCCAGGGTGAATGTGAAACATCAAAACCACAGAAGCACCAAATCACTGAAAAAAAGACTTTAAAAATGGGCATCAGATTTTTCAGAATGCTCCAAGACACCACCTCAAGTGACAAGATGAAATTGTAACTACTTCTTCTATGGGAAAATTAATCTGCGGGTTACTTTCTGTTATCTAAGAAGTGGATTCTTAGAGGGCAGAATGTCATCCTGGTCTTTTTTTTATGGGACTCCTGGTTACTTCAGTGCACATCAGAAGCTCACAGCAGAATCTAGCTGCCCTTCAGGAATGTGAATTCACTGCATTTGCCATTTCAGACTGAGCTGGGCAAGAAAGGGGAAAACTCCTTTGCAGGCGAGCAAGCAAAAGGACCAATTTCCGTGGCTGTCCTTGGCACCCCTTCATCTGGGATCTGAGGCTTCGGCATCAGGCAGGCAGCCACCGCTAACTCTCAACTAAGCCCATGAAACCGTAATAGGCAAAACATTTTTCAGAAAAGCTGTCAGGCTACCAGAAATCAAATCACTTGACGTAAAGTTACACTACCACAGAGCCTGCTAGTAAACGGAGACCTGCAAGTTCCTGAGAGGAACCGGATCTCCACCAGCCTTCCTCAGACAACGTGACTGGTGGCTACTACAGCAAACATCTACCTACAAACCCAGAAAAGAGATTTCTGCTCTTTTTATTTTATTTTCTTCTCCCAAAAGCTTGCTAAGAGACACTGCAATCCCATCTCCTTCCAGATGCTGGCACAAATCAGGAAATTTTGTTTCAAACTTTTTGCTCCAGGTTTGTGGAAAGCAAAGATCCAAAACTGGCACCTCAGCTCAAGTTATTGAGTAAATCAAATCTGATCAAAAGCACCCCAGAAACTCATTGGGTTTGGGTCAGGGTATCTCTTAGCCCTAAATCTGTGGTTCCAACGCTGGTCGGTGTTTAAAGTAAAGTCTCTTCTGTGTGTATCTCACTGTCCACCCGTTCTCTGTGTTTACAGCAACATTTGCCTTATGAATACAACTTCAGGCAAGTCCAGATCACAACTCACATTAAACCATTCAAATCCTTCTGTTTAGAGTCTGTAATCTTCAACTTCCTACTGAAGCAGTAATTTGTTCTTTCGACTGTATTATCTGCCACATGAGCAGTTTTCAGGTTGATCACAACAGCCGGGGATTTTGGCTGGGTGTTGGCTTTGACGCTGCTGATCATATCCACCAGGAGTTCACAGTTACTTAAGTGATGCTAAAGAGCAAGTCTCACAAAAACAATGAAAAAACCCAAAAAGCAGGCGTGCTACGTATATTATAGATTAATAAGTAGCCAAAAAAATTGTTTTTGTGGAAGTTAATCTCTGGATAAATAGAAATACAGAGAAACAATCAGAACATTTGTCCAGACACCAATTGATGCGAGAGGCTTCTGGCTGGATTTCCACATGGCTACCCCGGTGTATTGTCTGAGCATCTTACAATGCGATATTTCGACTAAACTCCTTCCGGGTAACACTTAATAATTACATTAAGCAGATATTTTTTTGTTTTGTTTTTAGAGAAGGATATAGCTTGTTCCAAGAAATGCTAGGGGAAAAACCCCACACAAACACACTGCTGCAGCAAAACTTCCCAGGTGAACAAAACACCTGCTCAGAAGACAACTGGAACAAGCAAGCTACAGAAGCAAACAGAAAACAACTCAGTAGGTAGATTAGAGCTGGGTTTTTTCCTACCAAAAAATCAATGAGAGTTTTGCCTCAGATTTTAATCACAGCAAAACTGTGCAGACATATCTGTAAACTGCATTTGATATTTACATTTTTTCAGTGTATAACATCATAATATGGCCGAAACAACCTTCGCGCTGGCAAAGCACCCAACAAAAGTGCAAAGAATTAATGAAATGCAGAGAAAGGAGTCCCATCATCTTGAGCAGCTGATTTAGAAACTAACATACACCTCAGCTGCAAACTGATCACACTGGGCCAGCCTAAAGCTCAAACATCCAAACTCTCACCCCAAAAGGAACATTCATTTGCGCGGTGCATTTTTGGCGACGCACACCAACTAAAAACCTTCACAAACACTGTTTGCACAAGAGGATTCACTATCTGGAAAGGACCGCCAGTCTCCTAGACAAATAGGAAAGGCAATTTCTGAGCCGTAGTAAGGACTTTAGTGGAATTGCAGCAAATCTCTTCCTTCTAAGAACTTAAAGAGCAAGGAAAGCAACAGCGTGCCATCGTTCATTTTAATGCATTGCACTAAATGCCTCGGTCATCTACAGGGAGGTTTGAGAACCAAGAAAAGGCTTCCTGTCACCAGCCTGCTTGACATGGCTCCAGAAGGTGCATCGCTGCTGGCACGTGCAAGCCCAAACTCAGGAAGTCATTACCTAAATATCCTTTACATCTCATAAAACCAACATATTTTCCAAATATGAATCATAAATCTTGGTATGTAGGAAAATACACACTCAGCTTTGCCTCAGCTGTAACTCCTGTAGAACTGCCACGCCAGAGCACTCTCCATCCACAGAATTTGGCGCGGATGCTGCATATTAACCCTGGCACGAGGGGTGGCGTGTAGAGATCAATTTAATGGGCTTGGAAAGTCACTCGAGTTGCTACAGTTATTACAGAAGTATGTTTTTATTGCAGACATTGGGCAAGGATTTGTGATGATCAACTATGAACATCCCCTTTTCATCTTTTTGTTATAAACTAGATTTTAATCAGAAGATTCCCCTGACAGTTTTATTGCCCAAGTTTCATCTTCGTAAGTACTGACAATTTTAAGGTTGAAGTAAGTGATAGCAACAACTCTATACTGCAGTTGAACAAAACAATACTGTACTGGCTTTTTGTTCAGATTAAAAGTGTAACCTTTTTCTACTATTATAAAGTTATACAGAAATAAAACGATATGGGAGCATTCCAAGTCCTACCCCTCTGGCATATTAATTTAGGACAAAAAAATAATATTTCTGAGAAGCCACCTGTGCACACAGTGACATACACCAGCAGTGGGAGTCACCTGGGCTCTAAGCACAAGCTTAGAAGCGTGGAGCTCTACTGCTGCCCCGAAGCTCTTGTGCTATGGAAGGAGTGAGGCTGTGCCTGCTTTTAAAATTTATCACAACTGCTATTCTCCATCAGGAAAAACCCAGGCATCTCTGCTGCCACGAACTAGTATAGCCAGGGAAAATTAACCAGGTCAGAAGCAAGTCATTTCACTTACCCTGTGACCACAGAACATTTTTGGGAGTTACAGCCAACTAACAGCTGTCATAAAAAAAAAAAAGTTAACAAACGCTTTTATTCCATCAACCTGTTTCTTATGCTCTGTCTCGGAGCAGTTGGTCACAGTACAGACGCTGGGAGTGTTTGATGGGGACACTGAAAGCTTCTCCCAGCCTAGTGCTGCACAGGCGACGCAGCGAGACCCTGAGGTCTGCTCCTGATTTACACCAAGTAAATGCCACTCCAGACTGGCTCTTTGCACCAAGCAGTGGTCTGAAGCACTGGAGCCTGGGAACTATAGTTCACACATGGCCACAGACTTCTTCATCCTACAAGAGCACACGACATCCTGGGGCTGTGGTCCAAAGAAATCAAAAGGCCTCCGATACTTTGAGCTTGAGCTTTGGAAAATACCAACAGTCTAGGCAATTTTGCCATCTTCGTCACTTTTCACAGTCTGGTACATCCAGAGGTTGCTAATTAACACATTTGTGGAACACCATAATTTTACACAACACTTAGGTTTGACCCTATGCCCACGGAACAGAGACAGCCAGCTAATTATGTTCATCAGTACTTTCTTTCTAGCCTTTAAAGGCTGATTAAATGCAAAACAAAAGCTGAATTTAAACTTGAACCCCAGGTTCTTTCCGTTTTGTGATCAGGCTCCAGAGTGTTACCGAACCCAGCACTCCCCACTTCTCACCGGCTAGACAAACCCAAGCTGTGCAGATCCGCTTCACCACAGTTTACAGAAACACAGTTAAAGTACACAGACAAACTGAAATTTCTCCAGAATAAGGAACGTTACCTTGAAAACAGAGTGGGATGTATGTGTATATAACCCCCCGAAATGTCCTGTTCCAATTTCAGTCTTTTCACATGCATTAATATATACATAATATACACCTGAAGCAGTTTTCCATTTAAAATTGCATTCCCCAGAGTAAAAGGGAATAAAAAAAAAGCACTAAATTTAAACAATATCTTTCCAGACTGGAATATGTCCTGCTACACATAGTCTAAGTGTACCTTACATGTACACACAGCAGAAGGTAACCTTTCCCCGATGAGAAGACACCCGCTCTGCTGCACAGAGCAGTAATCCCACCCTGCAGTTAACCACTTTGTAAAGACCATCAGTGAAGATCTGGTTTTTGTGCTTCCAGAATTACCCAGAACACCTGCTTTAAGAGATCTACAGGTGATTCCTTTCACAATACTTCAGTTACAATATGCAAGAGACCCTGTTCTTCCAAACCGGACAACAAAAACCTCCCTGTGGTGTCATCCTTACGCATTAACACACTCAGCTGGGTGCAATCTTAAAGGAAACAACAGCTACGCAGAAGTCTAAGAGGGTGGAATTCCTAGCCTCAGAAATCTTCCTCTACTTGTACTTTAGAAGTGCCACACAATTGCTGGAGAACAAAATCTTATTGTTAAAGCAAGCAGGAACTCGACTTCTTTCACAAATGTGATCTCTGTCTGATGGGAGCGGCTCACATTTTGTTTTCACCAACTGCAAAGACACGGATCAGTCTGTAACATTATAATGTATAACTGCTGTGTCAACCAACCCCTCCAACTTCGCTTTTAATGCTTAACAATGTGAAATCAAAATTAATACACACTTCTGAAGCCTACAGAAAATGAGAAAAAGCTCCCACTCTAATCACCCGAAAATCAGTTGTGCCACTCTTCAGAGTAGTTCCCCAGGCTGGCACTTTGTACCTAACACACTTTTTTCAGAAAGATGAAAACAAAACCTTCTTTAAAGGTGCTATTGCAAATGTATTTCAGAAAGATGTAAAACCCCAAAACCTATGCAATTCATCTGTGAGTATCTGTAGATATGCAAGGCAATCTTTTGTTGAAGACAACATCTCGGAGAGATCCCTTTTATAAGCATTTCAATGATCAATTACACAAACACTGTATTGCAGGGGGGAAAATTGCTTACAAATATTTAGTTAGTTATAACCAGGCTTTGCTGTAACACTACAAATGAGAAATTTGTCCTTTTCATGTTGCTGTAACATTTTAGCTCCTCTGGCAAAAAGAATACGCACACTTTGAAGCTCTTTGCAAATGCAATCGCACAAACAACTTACATTTTACTGCCCACTAGCAAAGGACACTACTAAGACCAAGCCAAAACTATTTTAGTCAAACAATCCTAGCTTTAGCTTGATATCTAGCACTAAGAAAACAAAAGGCAACAGATCACAACATGCAACAAAAGAGTAGAAAAGCATCGAGTGGAACTTGACTCAAAACGTACCTCGTGGGAAGGGTCCAAAGTTCTGCACACTTCCACTGCTCATGGGGGAAATCCAAGTGCAAGCAGATTTTAATCACACACTGTGACTGGTAAACGGTTAGCTTAGCTGCCACGACCACTTGTCACCACACCACGTAACACAGTACAGACACTCAGAAGGAAACGAGGACCGATGTTACGAGCAGAGATGAAGTGCACATGCGGGGCTGGGTAAGGAGGCATGCAGCAAGCCTGCGTGAACCCTGCCTGGACACTGACAGCGCTACCTTTCATGAGCCGCCTCTTTTTATTTTCAGAGGTTATTTAAATGCAGTTTAGCTTTTAAAGAAAAAAACAAAACAAAACACAGAACTTGATTCTGGCAAGCCCGGCACCAGGTCCTGCTCTCAGGAGCAGATGGCTCAGCACAAGACCACACAGCACAGTGATGGTTGGGCCCTGCGCGGGTGAGCCAACGTGAGCTATAGCAGGGACCGCAGGAAGCTATGGAGAGCACCAGAGAACATACCTTCTTATGGACAATGGAGGAAGTGGAATTAATTGTGCTCTCGTCACTATGCATCATGACCAGTTCGGGGCTGCTCTCATCCATGACCTCCTGCATGCTGCTCACACTGCTGCTCTGACTGCCTGTGCTCACAGACATACTCGGGATGGAGTGGTTGCTGCCCAGACTGTCCATCTTCCTACTCAGGTTTGATCCATGCTCACTGTCCTATAAAACAAGGGGCATCAGTTACAAATACAGCAGGAGATCACCTGCCCGGCGTGTGCCTGCAATGCCCAGAGTTTGTTTTAAAGGCTACTCTGCAGAGTTAACGGCTCTCTGCTCTATGTTTGTCAAGGCTGCTTGGGTTGTGAAATATTCCATATGGGCAGTTGGCTTTTGCCTTTTTCCCTGCCATCTTCCTATATCAGGTTTCAAGCCAGTTTTTCTACATGTCAGTAAGTCTGAGCATGACTCTTGGCTTGACTAGAAGACATTCAGGAACAACGGATGGCTGGTGGAAGGGAGGCTCACAATTAAAAGGAGCAATCTAATTTTGCATTAAAACAATGTTCCAAGTCAGGGTATGCTGCTATGCTCTTTGTGAATCAGAAAAGATGTAAGATGATGAACCATTTAGTTTATGATTTGATACCAATCACACGGTGCTTAACAGGTGTGGAGGTTTTTTCAAAAATGACATTTTGTCAAGCTAAAAGCCCCTTTAACTTAGTGTTTTCAGCCAAGATAAATCCTTCATTCACCTTTAAGCAGCTGACTCAGAAGAGCCTGCATTATTGTTGCAATGATTAAAACCATTTTAATCTACTTAGACATACGTAGATAAATATTCCTCGTACAGGAGGTATTTTTGATTGTACAGACAAATATCAGAAGTTAGCATCGTTTTTTCTTGTTGCATACTTGTACCAGCTCAGTAATCCCAGAATATGCCTTAATCTGGACTGATGTAGAGGATTTATGGAGTCCTTTGTAATTAACTAGTGGCACTGAAGAGGCTTGCAAGCAGTCACAGGGAGGACTGAGAACTCCGAAATAGCCTTGATTCGCCAAAATAAATGGCTTGCTACTGCACCCAGGTTGTCCTGGCCTCTAAAGGGAGTCTGGGGAGAATTACACTATGAATCAATTAACTGGGTACTCATTTAGTTGGAAACCCATAGAAAGATAAAATTGTCAGACTTGATAATGTGTATTTGATTGTGTGATTATTTTTTAAGCAATCAGCAGATCATTCTGAGCCTGTGTGAGAGCACATAAAATCCAAAATAATACTATTTTACAGAGAAAATATGCACGTGAGAATGAAGATATTCCCAGGATGCTTATATAAAGTTGTAGAAGAAATAACGTAGTGAAGCATCCGAGATGAGGAGATGGCTATGTAATTAATAAATGTATATGCACAAAGGACAGAGATGAGATTGCATATGCAACCTTAACCTCGGACTTCCTGAAATAAATACTTTCCAAATGACCTTAACTTTCCTGCAAGGGCTCTGAGGAAAGCACTAGTAATATTTTAAGTGTTAAAGATTTGTAACGCTCCTTTTCTGCCTTAGAAAGTCTCAGGTAGAAAAAGGAACTGTCTTGTGGCATTTACCAGTTGAGCAGCTTCTGTTAACCAGTTAAGTAGTAACTGAAGCACGTGCGACGTTTTCCTTTCGCTGCCAAGTTAGTGATGCACACGAGCAATACAACCTCCTTTCGTGGCACACAAGCTCAGTGGTAAAACGCAGCGCCGAGCATGCTGTGCACATGCAGAGTGGGAGCTTCATTAGAGTGTTAATTCCTGGAAATAGAGTATCTTCTCCCCCCTCTTTTTAGGGGTGAGGACAGGAGGAACACAAGACACATCTTGGAGTCAACTACCATGCACTTAGCCGTTGAGCCTGGATCTGCTAAAGAGTCAAGTGGGAAACCCATTCTCCTGCGCTTTCCTGCCCTCTCACTCTCCTAACAGCTTTTCACACACAGGTAGAGGAAGCTTAATGGTTTCAGTGCAAAAATCTGACAAATCTGCCACCCCCCAACTAAGCTCAAGGTTTCGAAGTTGGCTAGCTGGAGGGTTAGAACAGGAGCACGTTGTGGTTTGAATCACAGACATTGCTGTTCTTGCTCCTTTTGTGCATCTCCTTCAAAGTGAAGGACCAAGTGCCAGTCCCCCCTTCTGTGTGCTCTCCTGCCTGACACCCAGGCTCGCGCATTTCTTCAGCCAGAACTCTAGTTTAGCTTTAAAGGAACATCTGACACACACAAACCTCAAAACCAAGTCCCTGAATCTATGCTGACCTTGGGCATCTCATTGCATATTATCTGGTTATACTGCAGCAAAAAAGAATACAAACATCAGTTTGCCTGTCAATTTTTGTTGTTGAGAACCAGTCACGGGTTTATTTACCCAGTGTCCCTGCACCAAATTACATTAATTTCCATCTAAGCTCATCAATTGAAAAATGTCTGGTTCCCTTTTCTAAGCCACAGGTAGTGTCAATTACCACACACTGATTAAGTGGGTTGTTTATTATAAGATTTAAACTGCAGATACATTTTATGTCTTAACATCAAGGAGTTTTAAAAAAATAAGTCTTAATAATTTGATGATTTACTTTTCAGCTCATGATAGGCCAATTTCTTTAAAGTTATAGCAATTGAAAAAAATATTAACATCAATCAAGTGGTCTTGACTGTGCCTACAAGAAAGAAAAGCGTGGACTGTCAGCAGACCCTCCCTCACACTGGCTCTGAGCCACTTCCTCCTCACAGAGATACTCCCTCCAGATGAGTTTCTTCCCTAAAGCTTTCAGAAGAAAGGCCACCATTTGAAAAAAATCCAGAGTTTAAAAACTGACAAGAAATGCCCTTTTAACACTGAGTAAGGGCTACTATTGCTCGTTACCCTAGCCTGTCTCTCTCCTGATCCAGATGATATTTCAACAGCAAGGACAGCATCCTCACCTAGGCTGTGTTTGTTCTGCCCCCTCAAGGACAGGAACATCTCACCTGCCCTAAAATTATTTATACCAGTGCAAATGGGGTAACAAAATAAAAGTACCTCCTCCTCTTCTTGAGACTCGGTCAGTGGGCCATTCCGAGTCTCTTGGAAAAGGATTTTCTTCATTTTCCGGTACTGAAGGTTATCCAATTCACGTACTGCATCTTTTGTCCTTTGTATGAGGTCTATTAGTACCCTTGGTGGTCGGTCTCGGCGAACAAAATCATGCTAAATGAAAGGAAATAAAACACACAGTTTCAGACATGACACTAGGATGTTTAAGGTAAAAACAGGGACACGGTGACTTTTTTTGAGACACCTGAAATGACAGTTCATATTTAATAACCAGCAACACCCATCATGAAAGACCCCAAACACATGGAGCACTGAATCCACTGGCTCATCACTACATCCAATGACCAAACCCATCACGCTGCGCTAGGAGTTTTGAAGCGTAGGCTGCAAAATGTTTTGTTCAGAAGTCAGAAGATCTGCTTAAGCACAGAACTCAAAGGCAGTCAAATCTCTACCCTAGATGTGTTGCCGTTCCTCAGGTTCAACAACTAACACATCCAACTCTACCTGGAGCAACCAACCCAGGAAAGCCAGTCCTCCTGAAAACAAGAGTTTGTGTACAGAAAAACTGAAAGGACCAGCTGATCTTCTTTTAATGATTTCTAAATAAACATGGAAAGTATCACACCACAGCCTTGTTTCTTGTTTTTAATTGAATCCAAACTGTTGTGCGTCTGAGTTTTGCTACTGGGGACGGCCAGTCACTTCACCAGCAATTTTTCACTAGCAGTGATGGTGTCTATTTTTGAATTATAGCTAAAAGTTCTAAACATCATTTCATACAGAAGTAAAAGAAATCACTTCTGCTCCTCAACGCCGATAACAACCATTTATTTCTCTGTAAACAGTAACAACCTGCAGCGTGTTTATGATTAGAAAAAGGTACCCATTCTCATCTTACTGTAGGTCATTTTTAGACAGCAGTAATGCGTTTGGAACAATGATCCTGAACTTAAATCCATCCTATATGTCCAGTACCTACTTGTTTATGCATGTTCTTTAGCAGTGCAAATGCCAATTTCACTGGAAAGACTATCTGCTTCATGTTCAAGCGCTACTCAAACACCAGAACGCAACCACACGGAGACCACAGGGCAGATGCACAAAAGCGAAAACCAAACCCAAAGGCTCTTGCAAACTGAGAACACAATTCTGACTGATTCCTTGCATTATCTAATTGTCTAAATTACATATTAAAAAAAAAGTATGTACCCCTCTGCTAGGTACAGTGCAATACTAAGAAATGATGTCTGAAAGGACTTCATTTGTACACTTTCTCAAAATTGGGAAAAAAACCCAACAAACCCCAGACTGAAACGGAGGAAGAGGTCAGTTAGTCTAAAGGCAGACAGCAAGTTGGCTGGAAGAGTGACTGACAGAACACAAGTCTCCTGGGAATGTTGTGCAAGCTCAGAAAAATAGGGGATAAGTTTTAAAACAAATTCTATAATTGCTTTTATTTTAAAAAGTGAAAAATATTAGTGAGGTTTTGGTTGGTTGTTGTTTTGTTTCTTTTTCAAATTTCAACTCGATTTTAATATAACTACAGTCATTTAGCTATTTTCACCTGGGATAGTGAATGGAAACTGAAATAATTCTCAAAAGTTAAAATTCAGTTCCCCTTAAGAAAACACAGCCACAAAAACTTGCCCTATCCTGTTTACTGTACACAAGTGAAAAACCCTCAAGACAAAAAAATCTTCAATATGATAACCTAACAAGCTTTAGGGAGAGCTACTGCAGGAGGGAACATCTAGGGTCCTGTTCTGAAAGTCTAAAACCAAATAGAAGGACTGAATATCCACGACTTACGAACAGATCTCAGCTCCAATTGAGTGCACAGCCTCCAAGCTAAGGTACTCATGAAATCGTATCCTTCAATGAACCTGCACTATTCCTAGAGAGCAGGAAGGCTGCCAATCCACACGAATGAATCATTCGGAAACCCACAACATAAACCTATTAGCTGGGCAAAGGGCTGTCAGGGTGCTGCAAGCAGAACCGGAGAACAAAACGCTGGTTATGTGCCACAGCACAGATGTATCACTGGAAAAAAACACACCAGGCGCCAAAGAGAGTACTAACGAGCTCCTTCATCAGCCTTCACCTGGAGAGTGAAGGCATCAGAGTTAAACGCAGGGTTTCAATTTCTCTCTTCAAGAACCAAGAGGCTCAGAAACATCCGTGAAAATGCATTTTACTGAGCTGAAAGAGCAACAAGAGAATCCATAAAACAAAGGCTGAATGGTAGCCTCAGAACAAAAATCAGCATGAAAAGGCTGTCAGGTGGACACAGAGCAGCAATCTAACCTACTGTGGAAATTAAGCAAAACGCTCAACGGAGCTAGCAATTCCTGTGCTCAAATGTTTAAGGAAAAATCGAGTCCTGTTCACCTGGTGTGGAACAGCAGCATGCCATGCAATTCTCACCAGCAGCTATGTATGGCAACCAGAGGAATAGCAGGGCCACTGATCAATTTTAAAGAAAGGAAATACTTAAAAGAAAAAAAAAAAGCCTAATGGAGAAGGGGCTGGACAGGATTTCATACATCCCCACTTTCTAAGGAAGACTGCTTCTGAATTTCCCAAACGCAAAGCCCTTGGAGCTCTAAGCAGTTCCTGCACTTCTCAGGTGAAGAGATGAGGCAGAAAGATCATGAAAAGATACATACTCCAAAGGTACGAGCAGATGAAGAATTAATCATGCTCACGTTAGCAGTACCAGAGAAAAAAGGTCCAGATAACCTTCCTGAAGTTCAGCTGTGTCTGCCAAAAAAAGACAAGCCAGGACAGTTCAAAGCACCCCACGCAGAACAACCCTGCTCTGGCCAGGAGATAAACATAGGTCACCCAGTCTCTTTCCATCAGGAATACGCATGTTCCTTTAAATAATCAGCCACTATCTGTGAATCTTCATTAAGAGCTCAATCCTCCAGTCATGTGGAGTGTAATTCTCAGAGTACTACCAGCTCTGTAAAAGATCTATTGCCTATGCATCTTATGAAGACTGGCTAAGTCTAGCTTTTGAGTAGCAATTAAAATGGCTTTTTTATAATCAAAAAAAATCTATCAAAAATGATTTTCTATCACTTTCACAAGAGACAGCTTGTAGCAAATTACAAGCTTTAAGTCTTACTGAAATTGCATATAAGCTTAGTAGCAAGTATTGCCTGTTATACAACAGAAAAATAACATTTTTCCTTACTGGAGAAGGTAAGCATTAAAAATAAAATAAAATTTAAAAAAAAAAAGAGTATCAGCAAGCTGATGTTACATTACTTTACACAGAACTGCATAACAGCTCCAAAAAGGTCTTCCCTTTCACACAAGCTGCACTGAGTTAGAGTTTCCTCACTGGCTTTATCCCCATTTGGAGTGCAAACAGGCTTGCCTCTGGTTCCCTCCCTCATTTCTGTCTGCTCTTTCAGAAACCATAGAGTGCAGCCTGGCCACAACCCAGGGCATCCTCCTGACAGCACAGTGTAGCAGGGAGGCTGGTGAAAACTCCATCTTCATCAAAGCTGCAGGAAACACGCTCCCAAGTCCTACCTACACAGAAAACTATTGGTTGGAATTAGCTTCTGCAGCACAGAATTAACCAGCCCAGCTCTGGACTTGTTTGTCCTTGATAACACTTTCAGTTAAAGTACGTACAGCATTGTCTAGAAAAAAAAAATGTAAAAAAAAAAAAAATCAAGATTAAACATTTCCACCAACCTCCTGCTAACAGGTCCTTCCTTCAGCTAAAAGCCTGTCATTCACACTACTGTACCAGGAGGCTTGCAAGTTCTCTAACACTAATGTCCTGGGGTTAGGAGGAGCAGGGTGCTGGGCTGCTCCCCCAGCTCACTCCTCACTCAGCAGAACTGTTTTGCCACACAGCCCGCCTCCACTTTTCTGCAGTGGTTCAACCTTTGAGCATCACGTTATAAGAACTGTGACTGACCTAACAGGCAAAGTCAGGAAACAAAGTTCAACAGACTAAAATACTCCATCCCAAAATATTCCTCAGAAGACCCCAAAACTCTATTGATTCAGATGAGAGCAAAACCAACAATTTTTTTTTTCCAAAGGGAAAATATTTGTTCACCATCTTTAGAATTGATTTGGCAGACAAACAGATTTTTTCCCAAATTTCTGGAAAAGATTCGAAAAATTACCCGTAACAGATCTGTTGATGATGGTCTTTCCTGAGGTATTTTCTGTAAGCAGTAATCAACGAATCCCCTAAAGGAGTCTGACCTGTAAATAAAAAAAAAAAAAAGTTCTAAATTAAAAAGAAGCTCAGGATCTGGACTATATGTAAACTTATTAGTGCAAAGCAAAAGAAAAACTTTGACTAATTCGTTCTTAATTTACCTGGACTTTTCGGAATTGTAAGTTAACCCCACCAGTTCTTTCAACAGTTAAAGACTGCTGAAACAAATACGGACATACAATGATCCCCAACCACGCAATGAAAACTGAGCAAGAACTATGTGTACTAGTCACTACTTTCAATTTTACTGCAACCTTTACCTTGAAGTAAGGTGCCATTGAACTCGAAAGCAGCACAAAAGGCACCTTACTTACCCTGTGTTCTCAGAGCCACAAACAGGTGACTATACACAAACTGCCTGCAATCAAGAATACTGATCCTTGTGCTGCCTTGACAAGCTGTCTCTACTCTGCATTGCTAATTCTGCCCAGAAGAACACGGCTGTCAGCGTGCAGATACGAGACCAAGTTCTTTGAATCTTGAAAAATGGACAAAACAGAGATGACGAAACAAGGAAACTGGAGTGGTTTTGATAAAGTGATCAGCCATGAAACACCTATGCTACTTAAACACCTAGCACTGTAACTGGGGAAACTCCACACCCCTCCAGGGTTGGTTTCAAGCCCTCTGCAGCATCTGCCAAGCATCCCTCTACAGCTGCACTCTGCTCTTGGGTACAGAGAACATGAAACAGGGTAACCCCTCCGCTCCCACAAAATAACAAAGCATTCTTGTATCAAAGCTCAGATTCTGGAACAAGCCTGTAGCATGGGGAGTGTTTACTTGCCACAGAGCTCTGATGACTTTTGAAGCCACTCACTGAAAAAAAAAATATCTAATTACCTCCATGTTCCATGTACCTCTCCCCTTCCTTTCTCCACATTTCAGCTGCACCACAATGCTAACAATTCTGCTGTCAGGGATCTTTTGCAGCTGGAAACTTTGCTGAGCTATAACTGGCTTAATGCATCCAAGAATATTTTAATTCCTACAGCATCTACAGCCCCATAATTAACACCTCCACACATTCAGATTGTAGCACAGCCAAACTGACAGAAGGTCAAAATTGAGCCTGCCTACACAGGAGCATTATTTGAGAGCGCAGTCAAGGCACTACACTGCAACAAACACTTTTCTTGTCAGACTTTAACCATGCAGAGAGTGTCGCAGAGCATTTTCAGGGAAACAAAAAGAAAAAAGTCTGTAATAGGTCTCTTACCATTCATTTGACTGTAACGTAGGGGAGTCATTCTGGGCTATGTGATATAAGGCACTCATTGCATTCATGTTGAAAAGTGGAGGCTTCCTTTCAGCTAGAAAGAGAAGAGAAAGGTGTGATAAGGCAGTCTGGAAAGAAAAGGAGAAAGATATGGAAGTATGAGCAGGGTATCACTGCTAAATCAATAGCTCATTACTGTTGTCATCACATTTAAGCTAATTATTTTAATATTCTAGGTTACACTAGGCCAACCACTCAAGGAAAGGTGCTATTCGCCTGGAGAGAGGATGACAAAATCCAAAGAGAAGAGGACGCAAATTATAAGGAAAAGCTTCCAGTAAATTTTACCTTAACCGCAACCTTTCACACCTGACCTGCCACAGTAGAATCAGCAGGGCTGGGGAGTTTACCCATCAATCCCTACGGATCTTGAGTGCACTGCTGCAGCATCTGTACAAAGGGAAAAGAGGGGCTGCCCGTTTCATTTGTCACTGCTGGTCACCTTCAAGTGGATCAGACAAATTCACTTTGCAGGTGCATCAGGAACTGCCCCTAACTAAAATTTTCCCCAGTCCTTGCACCGAGAGGACACCTACCTACTGGGCCCTGACCTTCCAGGAGTGCAGCAGATCTCACAGAAACTGAGAAAGGCTAGTTTTCACCGAGGTCAGTCATGCCAATCAGCCAATGATGCCAGGATTTTTAATCTCATGTCAGAGCAATCACTTGTCCTTGACATGCAGCATGCATGCAAACCACCACATTTTCTCTTCCTCAAACACTACTTACTTTCAGCTACACAAGAAATTAAGACATCAGCATTCAAAGAAAGCCAAGTGGTGCTCAACAAGAGATTTCCTCCCACCGCTACCTGACCCCATGTTCAGATACACAATCATGCAAACGCAAAGCTCAAAGTTTAAAAAAAAGACTTTAATACTTCTCAAAAGGGTAACACTAAGAAAAAAGCAAACCCACCAACTGTGTAAAATGGCTTTGAGATTGACTGAAAAGCTGCACAGAAATATCAGGACTCAGTGCCTACGTAGGGTAGGATAATATCTGTTCTACCACTGATTTACTCCTCGACAGGTCTTAACTAGTTTAAACTCCACACGCACACAAAAAAAAGTCAGTGGCCATGTGGAAGAACAGAAGTCTAGAACCTCTGATTTTTGTGTTCTTTACATCAAAATATATGCTCTGCTGTGTCCGCAAAGCATCAGCACTGGCACATGAAATACAACACTGGAAGTAACGAGTCATTTACACCATTACTGTCTCTGTATCGGGGTCAACATTTCTTCCCATTCTGCACATCCTCCTCTTTGTTATCTCATATATATTTCTGCTGATTAAACATTTACAAGTAACATTTTCAGTGAACTTGCCCTCACAACAAATTCTTGATGTACTGCTGTTAGGTAAGTACAATCCATAGCAAGAGTATCTCTGAAAATAATCTACTCAGCACATGCAATGTCAATATTCAAACTTAACGTGCACACCTCTGCTTTGGATACCTGCTATCACACCTACATCTGATTCAGGTTGTGTGGATGCATATCATTTGCCCTTTGCAGTGCAAACCCTTTTCTTCTCATGTAAAGAACCCGTCCATGTTTGATTCATGTCACAAACTTTCATCTGAGACTGAAGATTTTTGTTTCAGAGAGTGGGGAGGTAAGAAGAACTGAACTGTGTGCAGGTCCCTTCTGACACACAATTCTTAGGACACCAGTTCCTTGAGCTGGAACAACTTTCTCAAAACCCAGCTTGAAAAATGCAGACTAGAGACCATAGCTGCTTCTCATACAAAACTAGAATCCTCGAGTTATTACAGGAGTAACTGAGCACACCAGATTCATGTTAAAGCACAGCAGCATTAGTGGCTTGCTCTTGATTTACCAGTGAGGAAAAGATTTAACTCAACCGCCAGTGTTTTCCAAGTCAGGCTTTTTAAAGAAAAAGAAAAAAAAGAACAAACCACAAAACCCCAAATTTATGAGGAATAAGAATCCTCCATTTTTTCATGACTTCCTAATAAATATTGCAGACAGTTAATTATTCATCTCAGCTGCCAAGTATTTACTCACCTAACTCAATACACGTGATCCCAAGAGACCAGACATCCACCTTTCCATCATACTGTCCCTCGTCCATAGCAAGAATCACCTCTGGTGCCATCCTACCAACCACAGTGCAAAACATGCGGGTTAGGGGATACAAAT
Organism: Pterocles orientalis; assembly: GCA_011057875.1. Lineage (NCBI taxonomy): Eukaryota > Metazoa > Chordata > Aves > Pterocliformes > Pteroclidae > Pterocles > Pterocles orientalis. Next base: position 183,227 of record WKFP01015458.1, read on the forward strand.
CGTGACTCCCAGCACACAGCTTCAAATGAGATGGCTTCATTATCTCCAGCAGCACAGCGGGCCAGAACTTAAAAGAGCTAGCACGGAGCCGAGTGAAGCCATGCTGAAACGAAACAATGCTTGCCTGCACTAGCAGCTCTTCTAAGAGGCGGTTTAAGAAAGAAAGTAAGAGGCCAACCTGATTGATCATCTTGCTGTTAGCGCAACGTGGTGGCAGGTGGGAGACCCACGCCAATCTCAAAGGCATTGTACCTGCAGGCAGACAGCAAGGGCTGGGAGAGGCCGAAGGGCAGCACCTTCACTCTCACCAGAGATGGCGGCTTTTCCTTTGGCACACCAGGAGAGTTTTCCAGCAGATATACAGCCTGTGAGTGCAGCTATGAAAGGAACAGGGAAATCCGGAACAGTGGGGACATACGGTGATTCAGGATAAAGGGATGAGTGGGGGGAAAAAGGAGCAGTGGGGCCAGCCTGCAAAAATTCAGCCTCTTAACTTTTGTTCTTCAAAGATGAAGCAGGCTCCCTGCCAAATGGACTTGATCAGAGGTTGGACGATAGGTGACCTCCCATCAATGCCTGAGGCGTCTGCCACAAAATCAGTGGAGCATAAAGCTATGCTGGTCAACTATGTTAGGAATGCCAAGCAACGCAAGTGACCCTTAAGCAAGTTTCTTCAAAACAGAATTCAAGTAGCTGTGTGACTTCCAGTCTGCACGGCCAGATTAGCAGGATTCCCCTTCTCCATGTGATGGTCTTCGTTCCATTACCTATAGCAAGTGTTCATAATTTTTAAGCCAATGCCATTACAACAGTCAAAACATGAACTGGTGCCATCTCCAAATGCTGCACAGCCTACCTCTACACATGGGCACTGAGAAAGAACACGTTTCCTGAAGAACTGGCCACAGGGTTTTAAAGAAAACTGCTTGGTTAATAAAGTTTAAATGCCAGGTATTATTTTCAGATTGTGAAACACTGGGAATGGAAGAGAGCAGTGTTATTAAAGGACTGAAGTACTGCAGGCTTTACTCACCAGTAAGGCGTTCCCACAAAAGAATTGGCAGGGGAGACTATAGATGCAGACCCAAAGTCAGCTAGTTTCACTTGACCCGGTTCTGTTAGAAGAATATTTCCAGCTTTAATATCCCTTAAAAAGAACAAAAGAGAAGTATAATTCTAGTTACAGTAGAATAACTTTCAAAAAGTTGCAAACAGACAGAAGTCCACTTTTTCCTCAATTAAACATTCTTAAAACCTGAGATTATTTAGAAATCTACTATTATGGAAAGGGTTTTTTTGGGAATAGAAACCTGCCTGAACCCAAAAAGGGCAGGGGGTAAGGGAAGAGTAGAGATGCGCCATGGTTGAGGCCCCAAACTGAGATTCAGGAGAGAATGTATCCTAATACCCAGCTGTGACACCTTAAATGACACCATATACGTTACTTTCATCTTCCAAATGCCCCAGGCTCCCTTACCTTTTCCTTCCTACAACTCGCAGATAATTCAGACATTTAAGAGATTATAAATAATGAAGCTACTGCAATACAAAAGGTATAAGATACATTCAACACCTTTGGCATCACAAATGTCTAAATTCCAGTAGTAAGTGGGTTAATTTCAAGTTAACTGCCCGTGAAATGCTGAGAAAATTTAACCCAACGTGCATACCTTCCAAGACCCTTGGCAACGACCGTATCCAAAGTTCGGCTGAACTCACCTAAGCACCATTTACACCTAGGATTTCTGCAGACTTGCCTGTTATACCTGGAATATTTTTTTCTGCCACCCATCTGATACAAAAGAAGGAGGATTGCTTTAAGAAATTCAGGTCTACTTACACATTGCCAGCTGAAAATCACAATACAGTGGAAGTTCCTTAAAACCCTGATACAGCACTTCAGTAACAAATGGGAAATTGCACACTAGGTATGTCAGAGATTCCTTTACAAGGCAGCACCTCAGCTATTTGCTTTTTCAAAAGCAGACTCTCAACACAAATGGATCTTTGTCGGCCAGGCTTTATACACCATGCAGTCTGGAATGTCTCTGCCATCTTTTAAAAAAATATCATATATCTTTATATGAAAAAAATGCATCAAGAAAAGGACCAGCCTTTCTTATCTGGTGTCCATCTATAAGTCCTTAAACATCAAAACAGCTTATCAGTAGTAGCAGACCTCCTAAACCCAGCTAATTAGGTAAATGAGAGGAGAAGCAAAGCTATCCTGTTTGTGCTGCAGAGGAACAGCACACACTGAATTATCATACAACAGGTCAAGCGTAACGATTTGTGCATCAAATTCCAATCCAGCATCCCTGCAGACCCAGAGAACAGGCAAGCTGAAAGACCCCTTGAAATGAGCATGACACAAACACTGGTGAGGTGCCTTTGTCTCCAAAGGGTAGGCACAGCTGGGACAAAGAGAGCCAAGGAGACAGGAATTCACCTGCAGGACTTCACAGCAGAGCTGGAGTCAGACCCCCTGTTCCCCCATTCCCAGGACAGCACTGCTTCAAAACCCGTATTGTGGAATATCTGACACATGTGCTACTCAGAAACACGTCCTGACATGTCGTCGTGTTTTGGGTCTGTGCATCTGCCACTTCTGCTGGAGGACAAGTGCTCAAGATGTCTTTTATTGTGCGCTTGAGGCGTTCGTTCTGGCACAGAGACAGTGTAGATCGTCCTGTGCGCTATCCCCTGCACTGCTCCCGTCACTGTACCACAATCAGAGGACTCCGCAGGCACGTTCGGTAGCGGCAAACGCTATTTGCTAACTTAGGTTTGCCTTGTATGTGCAATTAAACAGAAAACAATCTCATCCTTCGCCATCCCACAGCTCCTGGAGACCTGCCTTGCTGTGGATGTCCACACGGTGTCCCTGCAGCCCCGGGCACGCTCCTCCTGCCTCCCCAGCTGCGGGGCAGCGATGGCAGCTGTCCCCCTTCTCATGCGGCGTTTGCTTGCCCTGTCTCAGCGCTACTGGGACTCGCCCAGCAGAGGCGAGCGCGGTGCCTTCCTCCCAGGGCACAGTCCCCTGCAGTGCTGGGCATCCGACAGCGCTCCTCACCGCTGAGCAAGGAAGCTAGGAAAGGGCACTCCTCCGCCTCTCCTTTGTAAGATACAGCAGCTATCGGAAAACCAGAGATCTCGACGGTCCTCTCTTCTGAGAGAGAAGACTTGCCTTCCTGTCTCAGAAGTTAAAAGGAAGAAACGGGCTAGATAGGAAGGACGTGCGTGGTGCCTCCATCAGTAACTTTCCTTAGGGCCACTCTCAGCACACTGTGACAGCAAAGTAACTTTTTCCAGTTTAAAAGAAAAATAATCAGAGTTAATAATAAGCATGCTAATGGAAAGTTCACACGGAGTTGCTAGTATTCAGTATGTGAGATTGCTGAACTCACAACATGCTAATTGTGCCATGTCAGAAAGTCCTAATGAGTATCAGGAAAAACTAATTTGCAATAGTGTCCATCCAGGGAGTCATTTATTACCAAAAAAAATTCCATGTACTTTGAAAGCACATAAAACATTCCAGAACATGTATTGTTATGCTCAAATAAAGGCATATATGCAAAGGGATGACCAAAAATAATCTTACTTTAGTGTCATAAACTAGTATTCATTTTAAAATTAATATTTAACAAATATAGTGTGATAACCATGTGTAGCTATACCCCAAATAGTTATTCTAATAAGTGACAAATAATTCCTGTCTCTGCAAAAACCCTTTGCTGTCTCAGCCTCAGATCTACAGGTTTTCTGTCTCCAGATTGCCAGTAAACTACAAAGAAGCTTTTTATCTCGATAAAGTAGCCTCAAGTTGCCTCATTCCGATGACTCCCCACTCACATTACACTAACCTAGTTCTCACCCATTTCACAGGTCCCTGACATATCAGTAGTACCCACAATTAGACAAAAAAATATGAATGAGAACATACAACATTGTTGACAAATGAGTCAAAAAAAAAAAAATCCAAACTCCTGAAAAATACTACATTATGAAAGACAGATCTAGGAGCTGCATCCATGAGCAGCCTGTTACAAAATCTTCCTCTGCCTGGGTGCTCTGATTTCTCCTAAGGCAGTTTAGCCTTGACTTATGCTTTCATCGACTGGTTTCTGAAAGCACAGCCCTACTTACTCATATGTAAAAAATTCTCACAATGTCTTAAAAATAGTCTAGCTCTATCGCTCCATTTCACTTGGCAAATTTAGGGTGGTCTTTACCCGTCAGTGTTTACTGCTAACATTCAGGTGTATCCTCTGTTACCAGGTTCTGCAGTGAGAAATCGCTAACGTGGAAGAGAACTCAGCACAGGATACAGCCACATTCAATTATTTCAACCAAAAAAATGCACTCCTTATCGGCCAACAGCTTTTATTTATACATCTACCCTGACAGCAAGAATACTGACATGTCCATTAGAGAAAATTCTTTTAGAATAACTTTTACCAAAGTTAATTAAACACAGCGAAGCAATTTTGAGACGGACAGAGTGGGAGATGGCAGGCCATCCAGCAGCACCAAGCTCCAGCCTCACCTGTGGATCTTACAGTGAGAGTGCAGGTAGGCCAGCCCCTGCAAGGCACCGTGGGTGATGGCAGCAATCTCCACTTCCTGAAGTGGCTTCTTGTGAACTATGGAAAAAATTCAAGATAAACCGTAAGAAAGTAAGATTCCTTATTCCTCTGCAGGTGCTGCTGTTCTAGTTTTGAGGTCATACCAGCCTCTTGTTCTATAAAAGCATCTGTAACTCTTCCTACGAACTGCAAGGCAAGGACAAAGGTGGTCTCTGCAGGTTTTTCTCATGGATCTGCAGAAACAGGCAGTCTGCTCCAGTCCTCAGGAAGGTGCCAATTACAGGAACACAGCTATACACATTGAAACCTCCATTTACAATATAGAAACGTACATGCCAACTATACGTAGAGCTGGCCTCCTAGGAAAGTCTCAGCCTACCCTTGGCATCACAAACACGTGTATTCTGGCTACAGAACGAGTACAGACAGCCCGCCCCTACCATCTGCAAGTACCAGTCTGGGAAAAAACAGCCCCTCGCTCTACTGAAAAGGGGGACTAGCGAAAAGAAATCAAAGCCTATATGAAACTTACCCTCTAGCAAATCAGAAGCTGATCCTAAACAGTACTCCATAACCAACTGCAAGAAAAAAACACGCTTTTAAATACCAGGGTACACACTCCCCCACACACAGATACCACGTGAATGGCTGAGAAGCAGCAGAAGCAAATAGAACCTTGTGTTACAAGAAATGCAATAAGCGAGGAAAAAAATTAAATGCTCCAAACATTCCAAGACATCTTTCACTGTTGTAAAGAAGGTTTATGCACTGCGAAGTCCATGGGGAGATATTGTAGAGCATGCTCCACAATAATTGTTTCATCTGCATGAACACAGAGGCCCCCTCAGAGAAGCAGGGATTTGTTCCAATATCCTAAATATCTATTCCCTTTAAATTACCTGGAAGCTGCTTCAGATGAAAGAGACTACAGGCAGCATGGGATGAATACTGCTACACGTAAAGACGCTGCATGCAGTGAATATTTGATGGCTGTGCTGTACATTTTCTGCTCACAAAGACCTTCAAATGCCACTCACTCACCCACGCCGTATGCTCTTTCAGGTAACAGCCCTTATACTCTATGGTGTTGGGGTGCTTCAGCTGTTGGAGAAACTTGACTTCTTTGATGATATCCTGCCATTTCTAATAAAAAAAGCAAAAAGGTATAAGTACATTTCTCTGCTTAATCCCCTACATACACCACACACTGTAACACAGTCTGAAAAACAACCGTAAAACTACTTACAATGTGAAGACAGTAAGAGTCATAGTTGCAAAAACACTGAGTACATCAGTTGTCTGGATCCCCATTGCACTCAGAACCCCCCGAGACACACTTAAATAGCTTGAGAATTGTGAGGTTTTTTTCCCCTCATTTTAACTGCAATACATTTCACTTAAACCATTGCTACTGTTTTGCACAGGAAACTGCCAAGTGGTCGCTAACTTCGTAACAAACCCACCTGCCCCAAGAGTCAACACCACATATAACACGTGTACATGCAGGAGACCAATTGGTAAGCAAGGAAAAATGATTTTAAAACATCCCTGTTTGCTCTTAACAGACAAACCCACTCCCTACGGCATGTCAACGCACCAATCCAAATAACCAGAGTTAACCCAGGTGCAAGGCATTGCGACACAGAAACAGGAGGAGCACTTAAGCAACAACTTAAATTTTAGATTCTAGATCCTGAAAAACCTTTCAGGTCAGCTATGTATTTCAGCTGACACCTCAGAGTTGTGGTTACGGCTCCAGTAGCTGGTGTGCTCTTAATGCACTCATTGCTGAAGTTACTACTGAAACAACCACCATGCAAGCGTTCTGAATTCCCATTCACTTCCTTAACCTGAACTATTTGTCAAAATTTGCATAAACTCATTTTCCCTCCACAAACCTAACAGCTACCGAATTAAAAAGCTGGTCTGCTCGTGTCGAGTGAAACAAGCGGCTCATTCCACTGTTCAGATTCACATTATGGTTGCAAGAGCTTCTGCATGCAGAATTGGCTTTGTTCATCTTACCTCATTCGTTTGCTTTCCACTATAGGACATTTTCTTGACTGCCACCACCTCGTTAGTGTGGGAATTTGTAGCCTGAAGTAGGGAGAAAGAAATAGATTGAAAAACGTTTCATTTTTTTTTCCTCTCCATGGAGTGAGCTGTGCCTTTGGCAAATGCAGGCTTTTTTCTCCTATATCGCATCCTTGCAAGCTCCTACACTTCAGAGGCATTCTTCTTTGTGATAAGATTTACCAGACAACTGTTATGGCACTTTCTCTGGAGTTTATCTATCCGTCCATATCCACTGTTCCTCCCTCCGCCCCTTCTGCTCTTGCTACCTCTCTATTGACATGCAAACCAAGGCCCAATATTGCACCTACTGAGAACATGCAAAATACAATTTTATTGGAATTGCAGTAAAAGCAGGTTTAGATAAACCCTTGGAAAAATGTTTTCCAAATAAACAAATAAAGAGTTGTATCAAAATCTCTATAATTTCATCCAAAACGCCCACAGAACACTGGTATTTTTAAACAGCTATTTCAAGAAGACGCTTCATTCCGGAATTTATCTCAAGAAAAAACAACAAACAACAAAACAACCTTCTTTTCACTGCACCACATCTCATTTTTGCAATGTATATTACTCAGTCATCAAAATTCTACTTTTCTGCAGCCTGTACGATAGAGGGATGGTGACTGGAGGCTGAGAACTCAGTTTTAGAAAGAGCTCTACTTGCCTGGATTGGCACTGCCCTCATTTCTGTGTGCTAAGGACAGAAAACTTGAAGGTTTTAGTCTTAGAAGAGTAGTTGAAATCCCAGTACCTCCAACCATTTAACATTTTTGGGACAAAAAGAAATAGTGACAGTTAAAAGCTTAGAATACAATAGACGCTAAATAGGGTAAATCCTTCCTTCAGCTACTTTCAAGTAACGTCTTAATGAAAGACATTTCTTGACGCAGACAACGACTTCAAAGATAAATGATGTTGGATGAACCAATAGAGCCCAGGAATTACCAAATGGAGTTGACACACTTAGACTCTTCACAGCACACACTCTTCCTCAAATTAGTTAAAGAACGCTGAAAACTATTTTTGGATAAGGCAAAACCTTTCCTAACCACTCACCACGCTGATTCAGCACATAAAAGATCAAGAGTATTTTACTCAAATAGATTACTGAATGTTGGTGTTCTAAAGAAATTTCCAACCATTTCTGTCTGTTACATTAATTCCAAATATCTCCACGTGAACACAGTATCTCTCATTTCAGCTGTAAGTTTTTACCGAATGGCACACCGCCACGTTCCCACATTTGTAGGTGAAGTTCTTGCTGTGCCAAGCACTTGGGATCCTCCTGGCTGAAACAGCTCTAAGGGCTGGACAAGCACCCTTGACAGAAATACCCACTTGCTGAAGCGGTTTTGGCCATGGTTGCAGCTCTTTAGTGAAAAGCTTGGCAGAAAACCAGCACATTTCGCTTGCAAAACCTCCTTTACACTGCCCTCATCTGCTTTATCACTTTCCCATATTTCTGACACGGATATAAGTAGGTTGTTTTCAATGAAAACTATTCTTCTGAAGTCAAGTGCAAAACCAACTCAGTTGATTTCAAGTCAAGTTAGCACCAACTTTAAATCCTTGTGAGAAGTGACACGGGTTTTTTCTTAGCCTTCTGATATATGAAGTATCATTTCTTTCAAGCAAGAGAAGAAATTTCAAATTATCTTTCAGAGCCTTGGCAAGAGTACACTGGAAAAAAAAAAACAACTTGCAAAAATTGAGTTGAAGTTTATACTAGAGTAACCATATTAATCCACAACGACAGTGACAAGATACAGACCAACGTCTTTGCTGTCTGTAATAGTGTCAGTACCAATTTAAATAAAAAGGTTAAAGAGACACAGCAACAGCGTCAAAATCCATGCCCTGCGCCTTTTTATGTATCTGAACGCTCTTCCCCATTCTTCGGGATGATTTAGACAGCCCTGTTCCTTCAAAGCCTTTTTGACCTAGTCTCCTCTTTTAACACCAAGCACGTCGGGACCCCTGGAATCTTGCCATGACGATCCGAGATCTTGTTCTCAGCCCCCGCCTTACTGCAAGGCGCATAAGAATCAAGATGCAAGACAGGCTACAGAAGCTTTTTAAAAGGAGAAAAGCCAAAGCAAAGATGCACGGTATGCCCTGACAGAGCAGCGACTGCAAAGAACAATTCACTGGATGCCAAGTGCTTCACACAACAGGAAGGAAAGCTTACGTTTCAGTGGCAGAGCAGCGTGAATGCATCACAGAGAAGCAGCGATGCGCCTCGGTGTGATCTTTCTGCAGTAGTATCAGTGCAGGCGTGACTGCAGTCAGCACCAAGCCTGGAGGATGCAGCTGCTGCCAGGGTATTGCAAGAAGCTGCAGGCTGGCTAAACTCCTCAATGCTTTTAAAGCACGGACCAGTGAAATAAAAGCATCCAAGGAAAGGAGGAAGAGCAGCATCAGGGAATTGCAAGTCCTTTACCTAACCACAGCGACACCTCAGCTGTGAGCCTGCTGGGTAGGCTGGATCTCTAACACTCCTCACGCTCTTCCCCTGGAAGTATGAGGCACTTCTGAACGCCAGAGCCAAATGACAAAGGTGGCACCTTCACTACTCCATCTTTACCCTAAAGCATACTGTGCATCCTTTCCCTTTTTGGTTTTGAAAAACACTGGGTAGGACCTCCCTACTCCCTGCTAAAAAAATTCCCGCTCTTCTTATGGAGTGGATGAACACGCATTGTAAGTTTTACAGCCTCATCCTCTTACACGTGTACTGCAATTAACATCACACTTTCACCGACCCGCCACTTACTCCAACGTCTAAAAGTGCCTGTCCCACTGCTGACAGTGCCCATGGCAGAACCCGCCCCGTATCATTACCACCAGGTTATACATCGAGGAATTGGGTTGTTATCCCTCAAAACACACACGCTCTGCTTATCTGACACAAAATATCAGGCTCCTCTCCTCTTCCAACAACAGTTCCACCAACACCCCCCCCCCATCACTGTACACAACTGTAAACACTGAATTGGAGTGCCTGCAAATAATTTGTGCTAGCTATTGCCAGGCTCTGGAGTTACAGGTGTAAGGGTATTGTAAGGGTTTAATGTCTGATATTCAGAAATCTCCGTTTTACTCAGCTTGATCTTCTGGAGTGGCACGCCATGCTACCAAGCAGCTTTAATTTGTCTTTGGTTTTTTTCATGGTGAATTCTCTTTTAGTGATATTGATAGCAACTGGATCATTATTATTTCCAAAGCCAGTATTTTGGATTTGTTTGGCACTAACTGTAAAAGCGTGATTCTTCTCACTTTCCAGATGGAATTCTCTTGACTGTACTGATTAACACAATATATCCTTCCCGCTCGAATTCTCATCCCTCTTAGGACTTCTCCTTGCTTTTGCCATGGAAGCGTTTGGTTTTGAAGACAGTATATGATGAGATGAACATGGGGACAAGGACGGTGGCAAAACAAAACCGCATTTCAAAGATAACTCACTCCTAAATTATCAGAGCAGCAGAGAAATTGTTCAAAAGCCTGAATGCAGCTTGATGTGACTTCCACAGTATCTTTACCCAAGCAGCTACAACACCAATTCATTAACAAAAGTCATCTCCAAACGCATTTTGAATCATTAATGCACTACATCTATTAATTTGCAACGATTTACAAGCATATGAGCTCCAAGTGGAGCATCTTGAAATTCCAGTTTGGCAAATTAATTTCCAGCTGCTTAAATTCGACTTTCAGCATCAGACAGCACAAGATACCATATACTTACCTTGAACGGCCGGGTGCACTATTAAGCCTATAGTCAACTGCTACTATAAATACAGCCGGAACGGTAAAGAGCTCAGGAGTGCTCTGGAAACATTTATTTTTGAGATGTGTTATGAGAAAGCTAATACACACAAAGAGCTGAGAGTTCAAAGGACACTCCCTTTTACAAATGCTGAAAATCTCCAAAATGTCCCTTAAAAGGATTCTGTTTTCCAAGGAGGTAAAGAACGATACTTACAAAGTAAACTGCTCCAAAACTTCCATGTCCAATTTCATGTAAACCCACAAATATTTCTTCAGGATCATCTTTGTAGAACAGGTCAGCTATTTCTGGGTCCTTTGGCACCCCTTTGCGCATGTTGAACAGTATTATGAACTAGTTCGCGCCTTCAACTTCTTCCTTCATCGACAAAGTAGTTTGTAGACAGCATTCAGCACCTGGTGAAAAAGTTCATCGTTAATCTGTTTCCTTTACGCACGTTTTCTGTTCTCGCTTCTCTGAGAGCAAAATAAGAGGAAACACTTTCAGGAGCAATAGACCTCACTATCGTTTCCTTCAGCAAATTCTTTTTACTTATTAGTCCAATTTAGATATAGAGATTAAAATGCATTCAGAGTACAACAGCTCTTTATCTCATACAGGAAGCAAGTGCTGCAGTTACACTAAAGTCCACTTGAAGACAAGAGTCCTGTTGCTATGCAAAACATCCTGTGATTCGAGTTTGTTATTCTTCACGCTGGTCTCCTAATGTGTCAGTTTTTAGACTATCACCATTGTTCCTCCTACTTTCCTCTGCTGTTTGTTTGCTTTGTTTCTCTACTCCCACTTGCCAGCTGGTGCTAGTAGCATAGTCTGCTTCTATTCCTCAGAAACACTTCACAATCATATGATTATCTTTATTTATTTATTTATTTATTTGTCAGAGTTATAAGACAGCTAGCGCTGTTGGATTGTGATGGCTCCCAGGTCACAGAATTGCTTTTGAAAGATCTTAGAGTCCATCAGACCTTAGCATCTTTCTTTGGCACAAGCATATAATTAGCACAGAAACGAGCTGCTCTTAAATTAAGATTTTAAACATTTATCCCCCAAATATTATTCATGGAAAAAAAAAAAAATCAAAGTTTCATGTTTCCTATCAAAACATCCTGCAAAAAACTGCATTGGCTCATTAGACACTGGAGTGCAAAGCTATGATGGATGCCTCTTCCCATCTGCTTTTGACTTCTGAAACCCAGCAGATTATCTGTAGATGAGCAAGTCTTAAAACTATCTGCAGATAATGTAGTTCAGCACCTCATTTATTGAGACCACATCTTCCCTGTGCACAAGAGATTTCTAAAAACATACACTAAAATGTTCCGCCTACCTCATGATATAAACCAGTGTGACATTTAAAGAGAGACCAGCTGAAATTTGGCAATTGGATACAATTAAAACATACATAAAGGGATTTAGAAGGTTTCAGACTGCAAGTGCCATCCAGATGGAACGATGAAAGCAGAGCATAATTTTGGTCCGGGGCTCAGCCAGCCCCCTTGGCTCAGGATGGTAACGGAGCAAGCAGCACAACCACCTGCAGTTCGTGGCGGTGTGCGAAGTACAGCTGGAGTGTACCTGGGAAAGTGTGGCACACAGCATGCTCTGGGGCTCAGATTCCTTTCAGCAGCATCGTCCTGTGCCCTTGTCCCCCCAGACTCTAGGTGCTCTTCTAGTCTGCAAAGGGGAAAAAAAAAGACAATTGGTATTTAGAAAAAACACTTTAAGTGTAGACCTTATTCCAATACACAAAAACAGTACAGCCAGAAAAGACCGCGGGCTGTGAAGGAACCACTTGAAAGCGCAGTTAAAAGGAGCTCTGGCTGTGACCCTAGCGGTGTCTCTTAGGTGAGGATACGCACTTCCTCCATCCATAGCCCTGGGGCTTGCTAGACATCATTATACGATAGGAAACCAGGAAAGAGGCTATGGAAGTCAAAGAACTTTGTATGTCAAGACTCTTAAGCTTGCTGGGTCGCAGTTTACTCCTGGACTACACTTTCTAGATTGCAAGTAGAAAGCACACAGCTCACAAAGCCGAGCCTATTATTTAGCTCAGCGTGTTGTACCTGATGACATGCAAGAGTTCAGATAAGTCCTGGGCATTAGTAGAGTCAAACATTGCTGGATTCCACCCGGGAGAGAACGAGCAATGAACACACAGCAAAGAAGGGTGAGCAGTCAGACCCATCGGGTGTAGTCAGGTCTGGATTGCTCACCGCTACTGCACTCACCCATTCCCACTGCCGGCACAACACCCCGAACAGCCACAGCCACCGAGAGCTTGAAACGACCTTGCTCTCATAGAAAACATCCTCATGGAGCCACATCCACACGGAAAATGCTTCACAAGTAAAGCATACTGCAAATAGATTGCCAAAATCTAATTGATACACATCTGAATTAATGACAAACTAAATCATCATCTTTTTTAGGAGGAAACATATGAGCAAACGTCTTCACGCCGGTAGCTAACATGATCCAAAAATGATATTTCTGTCTGCTGTTCTCAACACAGGGCAATACTATCGAGCTGTTAAAAAGCTATTTGCAGAGCTCCAGAAAAAGGTTCTGCATTGTTTAGTTTAAAAATCAATATTTTAAAAATCCAAAGAATAAACTAATGACAAAAGCCAGATGAATGCAATGATTATTCATTCTCACTGATCGGCCTCACCCAAAGGTGTTATATTTACTACATGCCCGCAGACAGGGGCAAAGAATGCAATATTTCAGGTCCGGCGTTCTTCAGCCAAGTGAAAAACCTATTTGGCTTTAGAACAATAAAAACAAACTGAGGAAAAAAACAATTTATCCATCTCTAGTCAAATGAACTTCTCTGCCATAACCAAAATCTGTGCAGCTCTAGTATTCAAGGATAAATTGGTTTTTGAAATGGGAAACTAAATTTCAATAAGGTTAAGCCCGAAGTAATAACATCATTCTCCAATCAGGACAGATATACAGCGAGGCCATACAATAAGTAAGTCTTCTCAGCAGGACTATTATTTTCCAGCAATGATTATCAGAAAAACTTAGGATGGAAAGTGCATCAAGAGTAACTCAAAACCTGGTGATTTGAAGACAACCACTGGCTGCTCCACAGGATCCCAAGGTGCCTCCAGTGCCTCCCAGTACAAACCCTGAGAGCCCTTGGCACGGCCACACTGCAGAGCTAGATATACGATCCAGGTGCGAAACGGTGTAAAACAGAAAGGATAGAAATCGCACCGCTTCGAGGTGAGCTGGCAAGGTCACAGATTGTTAATGTTACAGCTCTCTTCAAGATATGTGAAGACTGCAATAAAGCCGGTTCAAACAACGGCCGAGCATGACGGGAGTAGAATGCTATCAGAACAAACTCACGTTCCAGGTACGGCCAGTTTAAGGAAGTTGTTTCACTTACCAAACTACTTCATTAACACATCAAGAAACAATCTCTACTAGAAGTCAGATTTCTACTCTTCTCCCTTCCAAAGCACACCTGAAGCAGCATTTGAGGCTCTGCCTGTTCTGAGGACCTCAATGAAAACAGCATTAATCACACTGGCGGTGACTGCGGAAATGACAAGTGACTCAGGGTTTTCGGAGTTTGAGAGATCAGCGTTTTGTCTGGATAAGGCCATTTGGAGGTGCTTCAAAACTGTTTACCTAGAAATTAAAGCTCTCAATCAACAGTTACTAATCCAAATCCCTGCCTTGGAAGACAAACTGTTTGCGCCCCATTTCTGAAATCCTGCAAGGTGCTAGAACGATAGGGTGAATTCTTGAGAGTAAATTCAGCACCAGAAACAATACTAGGAAAAATATTTAAAAATATTTTCTAAGAAAAGAATTCTCTAATGAAAAGTACAGAGCACATGAAAACCAGAAGGAGAATGGTTTTCTAAAGGCCTACGACTATTCCAGCTACAATTGGGAAACCAGCGTCACACTGGACACATCTGTACGGCAATGTCTCTGCTTCCCAGCAATGTTGCAGGCAGAGGAAAGCAAACTCACAAGTTACTTCAAAATTCAGATCTTTATGGGAAGTGTGTCGGCAACCTGTGGCCTGCCCAGCACAGACGTGCCCAAAGCAAGAGTGAAATGCTGAAGAAGTGCACTGAAAAGTACAAGTGCAAGGCAATTATGTCCTTAAACAATGATGCAACTCTGCTTAGTTTGCTTTACTACTCCTGTCCTCTCCCGACCTTCCAACACGAGAGCTCCGGGATGCAATCCAGCCAGCGAGAGCCCCGCGCGATGGAGCGGGCAGCTAGCGCCGGAGTCCTGGCCCGCTGCCCTCTTACCGCCGCGTCTCAAGGATTCTCTACTCCTCACGTACACTAAACGCCACAATAACCTGGTGCTTCGGTGGCTGAGGCAGGGTGACAGGTCTCATCACGGAGTTCCCAAGATGATGGCAGAGGACGGGAACAGCCAGGCCAGGAAGCAGACAGCAGCTTGCTAATGCCTGCGACTGAGGAAGGACAAACTAGTGACACATCCTGCGGACTGCTGAGGCTGGACCCTGGATCACAATGCAACAAGTCTCATTACCATAAGCACACAAGGGTTGGTTTTTTTTCAACAGGTTAAAGAAAAGCAAAATTTCCCCCATCATAAGCAACTCTCACATTTAAAAGGCACCCATTACTGCTTTCACTACATACTTTTGCACAAAAGCTCTCTTGCTACCAATTACGACCTCCAGGTGCTACATTCACAGCGACAGAAAAGACCTGAATATAAAGGAAGCAACAAAACGTAACTGGAAGTGCCTGTAAGAGCTGAACTACTCACATACTCCATGGATCTGAACCTATGTCCATGTATAAGACGACAGTTACACTTGTGCACCCAAATTCTGTAACTGCTAACTAGACAATTTCACAGAGCAGGGTATCAGAGAGCTAAAGAGATTTACTTCTTTCTTGGTCAAGTCACTAAACAGCCAGCAGCCCGCCTGGCATCCTTAGCTCCAGCACATTCAACACAGCCGCCCGGGTTCCACACCTCCGAGCATCTCGGTTCCACTCCCAGAGAGCGCAAGCGTGCCGCCTGCAGAAAACAGCTGGAACCACATCTCACACTACAGGCCCCTTTCAAATGTGTCCAGAAATATATAAAATTAATTTTAGTCCCCAACTGCACCACAGTACTTCCCAAAACAAGGACAAAGTTTTCCACTCCAAGCAGAAAAACAGCCCACAGGAAACAGGGTGGAACAGCCGCAGGTTCCACCCAGAGGAGCAACGGGACACGGCTCATGCATCCATTTTTAATTAATATTCTGGGGGGAATAATTTTATATCAAGATTCTTTTCCCAAGAATGACAAACACAGAGTCCCCTTTCTTCATTTCAGTCTCTATAAAATTTCCCAAAGTCTGGCAGAAATTATCAGATAAATTCAGCAGATAACAACTCTCCCAAATAAACCTTTTGAGCTCAAAGCAGGCACATGCACAACTTCCACCGCACGTCCTCACACGTAACCTCAAATTGTTTTGTTCGGTTGTTTTTTTGGGTTTTTTTGTTTGGTTTTTAAGAAGTATGAGCTTTTTCCCCTCTAATTGCTGCACAAGGCTAGCTCACGAGGCCATGCCCAAGCCGCTCACCCAGTGCCGCTGCAGGTACAGAAGCACACTTTCCTTTGCTAATCCGCTCCCACACAGATGACAACCTAGCAGGAACAGTCCATCACTCTGCAGAAGCAGGTACCTTGTTTTTTTGAGAAAGACTCCAGAACCCCATATTTCAAGCTTCTCACTGTCATTTATTCGATTAAGAATTACTTTTCCAGCTAACTCTTTGAAAGCAACAGAAGTGGTTTTTCCTAGCATACTGGCACTTAATTTATTTTAATACTTCAAACAGTCGGATACACACACCTGGTACAGAAATCCATGTTACTTACAAGTTTTCTGATGGTCTATATGAAAAACAGCTCCACTACAGTCTTTGGTTGCTTAAACTAATTACAGATTCCAATACACCCAGAAGAGATTTCACTTTGGTCTTGAGGCAGCAAGTCCTCTCCTAGCCGTGCTGCAAATTTCCAAGCAGCAAAATGATCCAATTTGGACGTAAGAGAAACGGAAGGTACCCAGTGACCTTCAGGAGCAAGGAAAACTATTTTGAGCCTTTGAACACACTATGCAGAGATCAGGATAACACCCACTGAGGTTGTGCAGCCAGGGGAGCCCAGGTGAAGGTCCTGGGGATGCAGTCTGCTTGGAAAGCTGGACAGTGTAACAAGAACACAGGCACAAAGGTACTCAGCCATACAGTCGGCACTGGAGACTCACACACCGGTCCCTCAAACATTACTTTTTTCCAGCCCCCTCTGCCTTTCAAAGAAATAACTCCCCAGAACGTTAAAGTCAATCACACACACCAGTTTTAGTAGTATTTGCATATTTGGATGCAATCACAGCTCTTCACTATCTACAAATTCTAAAAAGAACTGCAAGAGTTTTTCTTTGCTCAGCCATCCACTTCCAACACCATCCCCACACACACCCTGATGCAGTATTCTGCGGTGCCCGCGCTGCAGTCAGGTCAGTTAGAGTTAACGAGATTACTCATGCTAATAAAAACTCCTGAATCAGAGCTTTACTGAGTAAGGTGATCACTGTGCACAGTGCCCCTGGGATATAAAATTAAACTTACAGCTCACAGATCTTATTGAAGATACACACCTTCACTGAAGCAACTATTTTTCGTGGTTAGGAGCAGCAGCTTTAAAGGAAACACTGTTCCATTTGCAACTCCTCCATGGCCAGTATTGTGTGTCAAGAGTACGACAATAAGCTATTAAAAAATAAACAAATAAAAACACCGGGCTTAAAGTCAAGGGAAAAAAAATTAGTTTTAGTTGTAGGGAACATTTCAACAAGTATGAAGTAGAGGAACACGCCAGCCTTCCAAAGGAACTGGTGCCAGCTGTCCTCCCGGCAAAGGCACAGCAGCTGCCGCAGGGGGTTTGGGGACATTATCCCAGTGACCACAGGACAAACGCACGCAGCAGGGTTCACCATCCACAGCTGCGACCATTGATACCCCAAATCCTGACACCATGTTTATGTTCCAGCAAGTTTAGCCATCCTTTGTGGACACAAGCCGTACCACGGGTTAGCAGAAAGCGGAGGTAGCAGTTATTGTGAGAGCAGCATCCTCTCCCAAACCTCCTGCTCCAAGGCAAAGTGCCATCCATCTTCTCTCCACACCTGATCCAAAGCTTACGACTTAATGAACATTTCCCTAAAGACCAGCACTATTAGTCCTACTGCAATTTGCTTCATGAAACTCCACGGAATTTTAAAACCTGGGAAATAGCATGCTCAAGTTTAGTTTTGCTTTCTACATTTTCATCCAATGGTTGTTTAAAAAACCAGGAACAGAATGAGGAGGCATGCATCTGAGATACTCCTGATACACCCACTTAGGTCATACAAACATGGTCCTTAATCTCACGCCCACTTTTGAGCACTATGGAGCTCTTCTGAAGTATTAAACCCAGTTAAAAAGGGTATCTGTAATTTTTCTCTATGGTAAGCACTTCTTCATACCCACAGACCTCTCTGAAAGCAGGTACAGAAATCTGACAGCCCAGGTGTCTTCCCCAATAGCGTGTTCTCGTCGACCAGGCTGTGACAATGGAACCTTTGTTTTTTCTCACCGGACACATAACAAGGAACAGCACTTTCGCAAGTTTATTTTCCAAGATTTAAAACTTTGAGTCATGCAATAAACCTTGTGTAGTTAAAAGAAGGAAGAAAAGGCTTCTTGCTCTGAACAACAACATTACACAGTATTTCATCATGGCACCCTTGAAATAATTCAGAAGTACATCTGGAAGGAAGGAAAGATACATGAATCATTTTAAATCCTAATATACATCATACATAGAAATATAAATTTCATCAGATCTCATTAAAACATCTCTAAAACATCACATATGAGGCATGAAATGGAGGAAAACGCCTCCTTGTTTTCATTGGATTTTTTTATGTAGCATTTTTATCAGGCTCTTCATCATGTTGCTTAAAAGACAGTGAACTCCAGACAATTATAAATTCATGAGTATTATGCTGTGTGCCTCTCAGAGGCAAAAATAAGTCATCAAATTTGTTTACGAAAGTCTGAAGACACACCAGTGCACTCAGAGTTTCCTACCTGTCAATGTAATGGCTTCCAAAGAGCTGTATCCATTTTGTGGTTAAAGCTATTTTTAGATATTTTTAAAGAGTTCTATTTTCACCATCACAAAATTAAACAAAAAAGGACAGCAACAGAAGAAACCTATTCGCACAGCTCTCCAGACTGCCCAGGATGATGCTGCAGCCAGAGCCGACCTACTCACCCTCGCGACAGTTCAGAACGGTGGGACCAGCACCGCTGACACGGAAGCAATCCCAGCAGCCACCAAACCTACATGTCACCCGGTCATTTAAATGGTAAACACAAAACAAGGCTGCAAGGGGAGCTCCATCTGCATTTTAAGCTCAGTTTTTCCGGAATGAAGGAAGTGATTGTTCTAATAATTTTGAACACAAAGATTTTCTATGAGTTTTAAAATTAGTTTTCAGATCTCTAGCTCTGACAGCATGACTTTGATTTGTCTCTTGGAGTAGGTCAGAAACTGCAGAGAACAGCGAGATTTAACTGAGGTTAACGCGTAATTATGCTGCTGAACAGTTACGCCGTGCTACCCAAGGAAAAAGTGTGTTTTAGAGGAGCGGTATGTACATATTCACACACAAAAAGTGATTTCATTATGTAAGTGCGAGCCAAGGAGCAAGATCCCTTAACGTAACAGTGCGCTAGTGTAGCTACGCGGCTTTTGTCCTAACACTAGCTGACTTGGAAAAAGCAGGTTTCTATTTTTAAAACTGTTTATTCTCCTTTTACAAGAAAATGTAACTCAGATACCGATTTTCTGGAAGCTATACCGCAGTGAAACTGGCCAAAAGGAGAGTCAGGCTGTAGGTCCTTAACAAAAAGCAAGAAAACAGACGCAGACGGCCCTCACGGAGGGGAGGGAAAAAACCCAAATATTCCCTGGTCATGGAGGGGCGAGTACCTCTCACAATTAACCCAAATGCAATTTCCCCCCCCCCCTTCTGTTTGATAACAGGTGTGAAGTGTGTTCCTCATCATTCTAAGAAAAAACAATGGATTTTCACTATGAGCTTACTACTAATAAAAACTCCAAACACGTTAATTTCTCAAGAGTTGCACAGATGTTGCTCCTCCTCTCCATGGGTACCATTTAGAGAGAAAGGCTCCCAAACCCTCACCTCGTCCTGCCGCTGGCCGAAGCAGCAGCAGAGGAAGCCACAGCACCCCAATATATTCTCCCCGAGAAGCTCAGACATTGCTGCGCTACACTTCCCCCTTACACATCCCCCCCCCTCTGCCCCGTGAATCTCTCCCTGCCACACACTTCTCCTTTTATACACCTCCTTCCTGCCTGCCTCCTCTGTGCCAGCCGGAGATAACGCTTGAGGAAACAGCCCTTCTGATTGCTTCGGTTTATCATCCCAGCTCGGTCCACCCTCAGTGACTGACTCCAGCACATCCAGCTCCCTTCCCGACCCATTTACAGGCACAACCACAACCATTAACGTATGTAATAGGAATTGTTTCTACACTTGTATCATGAAAAATGAACACCTGAACGAAACAGATACAGCCAAAGTCTGCTTCAGGAATGGAATTAAACATGAAACAGTTTATTGAAAAATCCACAAAAATTATATTTCATGAGGGAATGCTATTATTAAAGACAACAAACTTAACCTAGCGTGGACCAGAAACAGACAGAATCAGCCATTAATTTTACACAACTTACCCCCTCGCTTTTTAAGTTTAATCTTTTCTAGCGTACACATTTTTATAGCTAGTAATAAAAGACACACAGAAGTGAAATACGGATGTCTGACGTCCAAAATGTGGTTATTACCATCTAACAACTGTTTACAAGAAGAGAAGGTTCATCCTCTATGAAAAGAGCACTGGATGGCTGAAAATCTGGAAAGAAAACAACATAGGGTGCTGCTTTTATTTAACACCCAAAAAGAACGGAAAGTTTGCTGTATCAGCCATCACATGCGCTTATAAGACGGCCCTCTTGTGGATACCTCTTCTTCAGGATCATTTTAACATCTTTATGATGATTACAGTAATTATTTACATGCAGCAGCTATTACAGAATCATGAACGTACCAAGTACATTTTAATCTGCCACAATACAGTGAGCTGTTCATAAACACACCGTGCACCATGAGAGCACCCAGCTTTACACAGGACACTAATAAAACGGCCCAACAGCCTGTTTTATAACCGTAGGCACTTAATTTCCTGGGTAGCCTCACTCAAGCTAGTGGTTTCTTGGTGCATAAGGCAGGGATAAAGCTCTGCAGGACAGGAGGACACACAGCAAAGGGGTTTGTTGTCACCTGCAACCCGCCAAGGGTCTCCATGTAGTTTGTCCCTCAGAGGTTCCGAGGCCAGTACTGTCCACACTTCACAAACACAGAAGCTGGTAAAACGCGGAACAAAACCTGTCCAAGGTCACCCAAAGAATACAGCAACTACAAATAAACCCAGAGTTCCCAGATTAGAAAGAGCTAGGGCAGCAATCTCTGCTGCCTTTTTTTTTTTCTCCCCATTTTAGCTGATTTACCCATCACACACATTGACATAGGAAGCTGACCGAACATACATAAAACAAATGGCCCAAGATCTCTCAAAGATCTGAATAAAAGCAAATAAGTATGAAATTTTTAAATACATGCAACCTTTCCAAGGTTTTCATTCCTGCAGTAGCCCAACACCGCAAGCAGGAGCCATTTACTCATCCCTGAGTACCCTCGGTGTCAGACAAATGCTGCTGAAGTAACTCCTCCACCCTGCAGGCACGTTTGGAGCCGCTCTCCGACAGGGTTCGCACAGACCAGCGCCGCACTAAGCTCTTGGGCACAAAGGAAAAAGCCTCGCTGCTTGCCCAAGTCCTCTATCTCGCAGGGTTACACACCAATCACTAAGCAACATAAGTAACAACGCTTGGTCATACAAACTAAAGAGGAAAATTATTTTAACAGGCACTTACTCCTCTTCCTGCCCTACGCCTGTGTCCCCTCGCTGTACTCGTGCGCATGGGACCTGAACCACGGCACTACTGGAAAATCCGCTGGGCACCTCTCCGGCCCCGCTGGTCCATTTTTTCTTTGCTAAGTTTGTTCCGTGACAGTTCCAGATCTCCAAGGATTTTCTTACAGCTTTTTCTATTTCAGGAACAAATATACAGACGTAAGTTTCCTCCATCTTCTCACAAGTTCACTTAAGGAAAAGCACAAATAGTGCCGGTATCTGCAGTGCGGTTTTGGGAATTATGTTTTACAGAAAGCTGGGCCACAAATACTAGTAATACGCTTGAGGAACATCCGTATTGTCAGGGTCACATTCGTGTTTGCAGCTGTCCTGGCACCTCTTCTCTTAACGTCGTTTAATACAGGAAGAAAACATGTTCCATTTTAAAACACACACGCACAAATTTACTTGTTAAAATAAAGAAAAATCATAGCATTTGAGGGAAGGTTAATAAGGACTCATTTGACTCAGTAACTCCACTGAAAAAGGCAGCTGCCCCTTCAGGAGCCAACTGTCTTTGCCTGTAACTAATACAGTGCCACCACCTTCTGCTAATTCATTGTACCTGACAAGCAAGCTAAGAAAATAATTGTGTTGCTAATGTGCTAGTGTGCAAGACAGCAGGTTACGGTAATCGTCTCAAAGCCAACACTGGAGTCGGAAATCCTGTATTCTGCAACTCAGGGAGCAGGCTGTGGGCCAAAGCAAACCCGCAGTGAACGGGGCCAGGTTTCAGCCAGGGTGTCATCAGGAACCATCAGCGGCTCCTCACCAGGCAGGAGAGCACAATGGAGATCACACACATTAGGGAAAGAAAAAAAAAAACAAACCCCAACAAAAAAACCCAAAAGCCACCCCCACACCTCAGTGTATTGTCAAACTTATCAATTACAAGTTCCAGGGTAAAACTGGGGGGGGGGGGGGAAAGAAAGACTGCTGAACTGAAACAACTACTTTGCTTCAGCAGAAAAAAAATTCTGAGCTAAGACTGAAATTACATCTCATCACACCAGAGCATCGTCCCCATTCTGTGAGAATATGCAGCACTCAAAGACTCTTTCAATAACTGGGTAACGGAGAGGTCCAGGTCTGGGATTCCTGCCCTAGGTCTTATTTCCTTGGGGTTTATCAGGTCAGAACAGGCCCTTCATGTTGCTTGAATGCAGATTTTCAACAGCTTTAACTAAAAAATGTTTTAAAGTAGAACTGGAGGGGAAAAAAAGTCTGCTTCCCTGGGCACTGGAATCAGCTGTCTGAAATGAACTCAGCTTGTGAGCTGCCAGCATCCCGCAGGTCAGCTCGGAGCCTCCTTCAGACACGGCTCCAAGCGAAGGGAGATCAGCAGAGGCAGGGAGGGAAGGAGAGAAACAGCCGCCTGGGTCAGGATACGCAAACCCACAGGTACCTGTGCCCCTCAGCATATTCTTTTTATTTGAAATTAGTATTGCATTCACGAGGAATCAATATACAGTCTTAACTGACGTTAATTCTCATTTTAAATAATCTATGCTTGAATTTCATTTTTCCACTTCAAGTTCAAAATGCAAGTTTCAGTACCGCATCCTTACGCACAGGCATATCCTCAGATGAGTTTTAAAGTACCGAGATTTAATATTTCAGAACGTTAAACCCGGAGAGAAAAAAAAATTATCAGTAAACAAAATGTACTTGGTGTCCTCAAGAAAACAAGACAGAAATAAGGACACAGTAAGAGATGGGACCAGTCTCCTCGCAGGCTAAGAAAGTAGACTCAGTCTCCCAGGACCTAGCGGGTCCTTTTAGGAAAAAGGGAAAGTAGATCACCATGGCAACAGAGTATTTGATGAGACACTTCAGCAGCGCAATATGCTACCCTACGAAAGAGAAGCAGTCCTCTTCCAACCACACAGCAAAGCTTTCAGCAAAGACATGGAGTGTGTTTCTGCTTGCTGTAATTTCCAATAACGAAAAGCTGCCGTTGCAAAAGGCACCACGGACATGGGTAACAGAAATTACTGCCAAAGGTTAAATTAAATTCTCTGGTCGCTGGGCTGCCTGGTGGAACCCTCCACAGACTCAGGCAGTCACTGAGAGAAAGCTGTTGTGACAGAAGAGTCAAAGTGACTAACTGCTGGCCCAACTTCTACGCAAAGTACCTCAATCACACCAGACTATCGCACATCCGCACAAAAATAAAAGGTGAGAGAACCTTGAGGGTGGCTGCAGGGCCAAAGGGGCGCTTGGTCCAGGGGTCTGCTGCGGGTGGCAGTGACACACATCTACCCTGGCACTTGAGAACAGACCAGAGACACCACTGAAACAAGAAAATATAGCAAAAAGGATACCAAAGACAATGAAACACCAGCCCCTAAGGAAGAACTCAGAAATCTCTGTATTTCTGTAGGAGCTGCAGCCAAGGAGCTGGCAGCTGGGGGAACGTGTGTGTTCAGTGCCCAAGAAGCAACAAAACCCAGCCTCACTGGGAAGCACCGCACGGGAAGGAGGGACTTTGGAGACCGCTGTACGAGATGATGGAGCTTTATTTTTGCTCTAATGATCATGTACTAATTTTGAATCATCACCAAGACAGCCATTTAGTTGTTTGCTATTTTTGAGGCAGCATCTAGAGTAATGACGTAGATTTGTATATATTAAATCTAACAACATCGACGAGGTTTCGGTCACTTATCTTATAGATAACGCTCGTTCCTAGCAGAGGTGATGAAATCATTATGTTAAAAACAAACACTGCCAGGTCCACCTTGAGTGGCTCAGACCCAGGAGAGGTCAGAAGCAGAACAGCGGCTGATGAAATGCATTTGTTCCAAAAGTAGGGTAGCACACAGTAGTAGTAATATTTTAAGCTACTCACACACACTGCTGAATTTTAAATTCATCGTAACCACACAGGAAAAAGACCCGAGGGTTGCTGTAGACAGCTCTCTGGAAACATCTGCTCCGTGCACAGAGGCAGTCAGAAAGGCAAATGGAGTGCTGGGATGCATAAATACAACCACGGAAAGCCATGCCAGAAGTAGTAATGTCACAACAGAAATTAAGGATCAAAGATATTGTATTATCCAAATACAATATCCCACATCAGATATATGACAAAGGCTGCAGAAATAAAGCAGAAAAAAAAAATTAAAGCATTAGATGTAGGGGAAGACATCAGCATGAAGGCAAACTGAAAATAAAGACAGCTTACACAGGGGATAAAAGGAAGGGGTAATGATGCATTAAACAAAATGTAAAAAAAAAAAAAAAAGCACAAGGCTGTCCTTTCATGTCCTCTCTGAGAAGAGGTAGAGCAAGGAATGTATCCAAAAGGTAACAAGTTTCAACTTAAAAATACAACAGTTAATTCAGATAGATGGATATAAAAATATAATGTGTTTCTATACTGAATTTAGAAACACAACCTTCTTAATTAATGAATTCACTGACTTGTAATCCTGGATGCAAGGCTCAGAACTAAAGGCTCAGATAATTGCAGGGGGAAACAGAGAACACCTCCAGCCCAGAGGACAACCGCGGACTGCCCAAGACCACTATCAAAGCACAAACCCAGACGCACCTCCTCTGTAGGCAGGTTATTCACTTCTGCCCACTCAGTGGGCTTTTGTCCCCACCTCTGAGAAGATGAGGTTCAGCATCCTTCACAATAAGATACAGGTGCATCACCCACCCACCCACCCCAGTCCCCTGCTACCGGCACCACACGCTATAACCATTCCCCTGTAGATTTATGTCAGGGCATCCCTTTCCTTGACCCAGAGTTTGGCAATAAATCCCTGTCAGGCTCCCACTGAGCACATTTACTCCTTGTATCATCTCCCCAGTTCCTTCTGGTTCCTTCCTTTGAAAACAAATACACCTGCTCACTCCAAACTTCCTAACCTGACTGGTGTAAGCCACGTTTATTGTTCCTAACAAGAAATTATCCTTGCCAAATACTATAGTTCTATTTGATATGCTACTTCAGTGTATTCCAACAATGTTGAGAGTGAACAACAGCTGAAGACAGGAAACAGATCAAGAGTCTTTATTCATTATTTCTGTGGCAAATCCCTCGGGCAACAGCTTTTACATACACAAGGAGAGGAAAAGTCAGTTTTTCCTTCTCTAGGCTTGTTTTTGTCTAACAGACAAATTCCAGTTACACTTTCTAAAGCTCCTTGGAGCTGTCAAACTTATTCCAAGGATGTTCTGGGATAAGAGTTATGATTTGAAGTTTGGTTACTATGGCTAATACACTAACGAAAAGCATTGCACACAAGCCAGCCCTCCACGGATCCCGTCACCTCCAAGGCTGCAGCTCAGTACTGGTCCTCATTTCCTGGTCCCCACTGGCAAAGAGTTTCGTTTGACCATCACCAAAGCCAAAACAACAGAAATACCAGCGTTTAGCATCCCCGTGCTCCACAATTTCCTGATCTGATCCTAAACAACTTTCTTCCAACGGGTGCTTGGTTTGGAGCAGAGCAGAGAGGAGCTGCAGCACAGCAGGGACTGCGATGGGCAGAGGCGCTGGAGCAGCTCCAGCCAGCAGGGACGGGTTCTCTCCAGCACCCTGCTTCTCTGCTCCAGCACCAGCTTTGCTCAACTATGAGCAAAGGACACACTGCAAGGCTCCTCATGTGTACAAACCGAACAGATCCAGCTCTACCCTTCTTCTGGTTTAAACACAGCCACTTGAGCAGCTATGGCTACTAGTGATTTCACCAGAGCAATGGTTAGGCGTCACTTGACCACTTGGAGCTTTGTTTATTTGGACAGATATTGGG
The DNA here is from genome assembly GCA_011057875.1 of Pterocles orientalis. Lineage (NCBI taxonomy): Eukaryota > Metazoa > Chordata > Aves > Pterocliformes > Pteroclidae > Pterocles > Pterocles orientalis. The sequence continues at coordinate 209,589 of WKFP01015458.1, forward strand.
ATAACACAGCTACCAGCTAACATTACTGTGTAAGCAAGGCCTTTGTACAATTGCTTGTTTCTGTCCTCTGCTGCAGCAAGGCTACCTTTGCAGGAGAGATCAAGACCACCAGACACGGCCGGGCATCCTTAATTTTAACACTACACTACAGAGCTTGATTTTTGACAGAAACTCCCTATTTTCTATTAAAAAAATCCTCCTATTTTCTATTAAAAAACTCCCTATTTTCTATTAAAAAAATTGGCAGCAATGGTCAGCAAAGCAGTCTTTGAAGACTGTCGTAGAATTTCAGTATCATAAAATAATCTTCAATCTCATGCAATCGAGCCACTAAACTTCTCTAGCAGAAATCAAAATGGCCTTTGTGCTGAATAAAATATCTAAAGTTCAGTCACTGATACGATCTCGATTCCCTACTTGTTACCTTTTTAACAAGGCAAAAAAAAAAAAAAAGTCTGAACAGAGATTAAATGGTACATGAGGTTTTTATCTAAAGACAACTAAGCTTAACCGCTACAGTAAAGCTCTCCCCACTAGCACCGTCTTTGCCAAGAGTATTTTCCCCTGCAGGCAGTGTTGTTGGACTTAAATCACCAAAAGTCAGTAATTTACAGCAGTCTGTTCCAGTTCTGCTTTCTATGAAGACAGACCCAAGTCCTTTTCCCACCGCCAGTGCTGGGTAAAACATCCGTGTTCCCCCACTTCATTGTCCCCTCTGTTCACCGTGCCAGACTTCACCTGTTCGGGCACGGGCACGCAGTTTAATTTCCTCTAAGAAACGCATCTAGGTAAGGTACAGGGATCTAGGACAACCACACCAATACAATATGCCCTTCACAATATTAAGGCAAATTCTTCAGAAATAATCCAATCTTCTTTGCCCAGGTAAATTTACTCAAACATCTACACAACCATTCCTATCCTGGGATTACAGTTTCTTTTCCACTGAATATTTTACCATTGATCATTCAGACTTTGGGGAAGTATGTGTTGAGGAAGAAGAGCAGGGAAATAAGTCAGAGGGGTTTTTAATACATGTTAAGCAATTTTTCAATACATGAAAGCAATCTTCTACTGATAAATAATATCACACAACCTTCCGACAGCAGCAGGGGCACTGAACATGCCCAGACGATACAGGTTTTCTGCTGCTTGACAATGTTCTGCATTGCACTGAGGACATTTCTGCAGGAAAGTGTCAGTGGTCATGATAAAACCACTCATTTCAAGATCCACAATGGGTTTATGGACAAGAAAGAGGCTCAGTTTCCCAGAGAAAGGGTCCCTGCACTTGATGCTTGAGAGTTTAAATTTCTCCCACCTGCAAAACAAAATGTTTTGCCCTACTACGAACATTTCAATGACCATTTTATCAGGCTTAACCATACTCACACCACAGACAAGAAACTTTTTCCATACATACTTTCAACAAGCCCATTCTATTTTTTTTTTTACACTAGAATTGCCTTTAGATATTTAAGAGTGTCCGTGTGAAGGATTCTACACACGCTCCTGTCAGTTCAACACACCAAACAACACTAACTCTCTAAAAAACCCAAACAGGATTATGTTTAAGTGAGAGAACAGACGCACGCTTCCTCAGCTCAAATGCTGGTATATCCTTTGCCTCCCCATCCCTTGAGGCAAAACCCCTGCCTGCCTCCCTGTGCTCCCTTAGCAAAGCTTCCCTTCTCATGACACGTCCTGTTCAAGAGTCTTCAACACTAATTAAGCCTAACAGCCTTCAGAGACACTAGCACAGCTATAAAAAGGTTTCTGAATAGAGCGGCTACTGAAGGAACTGGCATCTGATCAAATTTTCAAGAGTTATGCTCCCAGCTTTATGAATAAATCAAGGAATTACCAATTTTTGAAAGTCTCCAGCACTATTTTAGCTCTTGCTGCCTCCTGTACATATTAACAGCCTTATTTTAGGGATTCGCCATCCAAGGCGTAATGAACCGAAAGGAGCACTGGCAGCAAAACTAGGAAAGAATCCGACCCTGTGCTTTAGCCAGAAGATTACACTTCGTTTTTCTAAATTTATATATTTAAGCAAGAAACTAAAAGCTGACTGAAAGACTAAAAGATAATTCAATATTTTCTATACACTACAGTGTCTAAGTGATGAATATTTTTGCCCTGGGACAGCCTCTTAATTGCAGGCTAGCTTGGGAGACCCATTGCTCGTTCTGGTTAATATTAAGCACAGATTTCTGAGACACTCTGTCAATGAAGTAAGTTTTTCTGCAGACTGAGGCATATTACCACTAATTAAAAGAATGAAAAATCCTGGCATTAACTGACAAATTGATAATAGCTCAAGATTTTACTGTTTGGTCACGTCAGCCCGAAATTCTGAAGGAGCTCAGGGGACTTCAGAAAGTCAACCGCACCGTGTCACCACAGTACAGGAGCATCCAGTCACTCCTCCCGTTAGAAGGGGATATTCTAGGCAGGAATACTGAGGAAAAACTCCTTTCTGGGTCTTCTTAACTGATCTATATATAAATGTATAACTAAATCTCACACAACAAGAACAAAGGCCTTGTAAGGATTACCAGAGCTACCATGAATTTTACACGTATCTCCCCATTCTAAAGCAGTTGCCTCCAAGGACAGAAACCCATCAGGGGAAGCTGCACCGAACTCTTCTGATCAGCCCTTTGTATCAAATAACCATACAATTTTGTGATTTTCTCTTCACTGAAAAAATCAACACTTTTGAATGTGCAAGTGCAGGAGAAAAACATCAGCTATTTGTATACAAACAACATACACCAGAGCTGAACATTTCCAACCTAGCCAAACTTCAGCATCTTGTTACTTGGGGAAAAAAAAAATCCCCCTGAAATAAATAACCACCAAAGTTATCTTGCAAACACGAACACAGAAGTTTCAAATCATTTCAAATTATGCTGCATGCAGTCACTGTTGGAAAAAACACAACTGTCTTTTTCCTCGGTCAGAAACAAACTTTCACAGTGAATATGAGAGAGTAGGAAGAGCTCGCAGAACAAACCTATACTGTGCTCAAACCCTCTATTAAACGTACACAAAGCCGGACAGAGGAACTGCCTTCTCCTGCTCGTGCTCTGCTCAGGAAGTGCAACGCAGCAGCGAGGTTCAGCTCCAGGCTTCCCCTTTCCCAAGCAGAGCCGGGACACAGCACTCCTCCCTGCCCCACTCACCGCAGCGCTGACGGGCCAGGAACCACCAGCCCTCGTGGGGAGCTTTGCAAAGCTGCCGCCTTGTCACAAACGCAACACTGCAGCTTTCGGCTGAGAGCTGTTGCTTGCTCACTCTGCCGTGAGTACAGGAAAAGCCCATTTCTGCAATCCAGGCACCACTGGGCACCACTGGTAGCAGGAAAAGCACTTAAAGGACTTGCCCTTTTCCCATGAAAACATCAAGTAACAAGGTAATTCCACCATTCCTTAGATATTTCACTGTGTGCCCAAGAGGATAAGGCACACACTGCTCATTTAGTGTTTTTAAACAAAAAAGCTGCCCTCCTACAACATTGCACCTAAACAGCATTCTTGTTCCCTTCCACATTAGCCACCAGCACCAGGATGGGCAACCTTCCTAACCTGACGAGCCTCACACTGAAACATATTCATAATACATACATCCTGGACAACCAAGGGAGTAAACTCGGGGAACATTCCCCAAGCACGAGACGGACACGTGTCTCCAAGTCTCACAGCTTCTACTACACAAAGGAGCTGGGTAAAGGGACCAGCACAGACCCCTGCGCCCTAACAGCCCAGCTGCCTGCCGACCAGCTGCCTCCCAAAGCTTTACATCTCACCCCCGGCTAGCCAACCCTCGCTTGACTGCAGAACAGGGCAGGTCTGAGGGCTCTCTTGGATTCAAAAGTGGCTCTGGACGTGACAGTGCTCCACTGACACTCTGGGGCTTTTCTGGAGCACCTTGCAGGCCCCCAGGCAAGATCTCTCCCTGCAGAGCGATCCCGATCTCCACACTGGACGAAACAGCAGAACAGAGTCAGCTTCTGAAGCAGTAGGTTGGTTTTATCCGGACAATGCCAGAACAAGAACTGATTCTTCAACTCTGCAGGCCTGAGCTCTGCATCTTGCCCGTTCAGCTTGCAGCCATTCCCTCAATATCCTGTCAAACCATCTTTCCCCTCCTCCTCCTCCGTCCTCCTCTCTCACCCCGCCTCTTCAGGTAGCAGAGCCGGGAGCTGTGTTCCAGGACAGGCATCCCCACCACCTCCAGCCCAAGCAGCTCCTTGTTTCTTTGATTCCCAGTTTGCAGAGAAACTCCAGTTGCAGGTGGACATCCCAGCTGGGCACAGTGCCACGTCTTTAACCCCATCCTCCCTGTGCTGCTACGTACCCTCCCACGACCACAATGAACACGAAGCCATACCATAATATACTCTTCAACAGCACCGGAGTTGTGAGTCTGCTGGCAGTCGCACAGCGCTGGCAGAGCCACTTCTGCCTCTTGCAATTACCCAGAAACCCCCCAGCAGCACAGACCCACTGCCAGGGACACGATCTCCTTCTGACTTGTGCTTCCATCGCTTCTGAGTGGCATGCAGCAGAGTCACTTTAACCCCCCGGGGGTTTAGCCCCTAGGGCTTAAGAGTGTTAAAAAAATAAAAAAATGGGGAAGGTCTCTCAGACCTATTAAGTGCTAAAACTAGAGCCAGCCCATGATGACAGGAGGGTGGAAACGAAATTTCAAAGTGGAAACACATCTTCACAGTAGTGCTAAAGAACAGACACGGAAGAAAGCATCCTTTATAAAGATTTCACTTCAGTCCTCATTAAAAAGAGAGAAACAGTAGCAGTATGTGATCATTAAGGTTATCCAATATATTTTTGAGTCCCCAACACTCAATTATATTTATTGAGACTCCAGAAATTACCATAAACAGTTTGAGAGCATGTAGCATCTGCTGCTTCCAAGATGAGTCACGGGAGGAAATTCCCCTTTATTTTCTAGGAACCAGTTAGGCAGCCAATGGTTGAAGCAGTGATCTGACTATGTATCACCCACACAAATGAGAGGAAAGAACTTCTATCAATAAATGCACAATGAATTTAACATACTGACTGCAGATTTCAAATGAGATAATTACAATTAGAAAAATTATTTTGGGAAAACATTCCCCAGTTTAATTTGAATGCAACATAAATTTTGTCAAGATACATTAAAGGACAGAAGAGACTGAAAGAGAAACTAATTTAAATAAATTGAATGAATTTGAGGACAGTTTGTAGGAAGAAAGTAAATACACAAAACTTCAACATGGCACCTGCCTGCATTTTCAAGTGCTGCATCACTAACCGTACAATCTCTCACCATATCTGTCCCTCCCCACACTTTAAATAATCTCAGCTCCCTACCCCCAGCTTCTGTCTCATCTAAAACTACGAAGAACCAAACCTTCTCACCCTCCGACTTCTCTCCAAACCAGTACACTGGGAATGCCTCATTTCAACAGGCACACGCCTTCCCCCATCCCCAGATGTCCCCTATCACGGAGACACTTTGCATTTTCCCTGCTGACAGCTAGATCCTCCGCACCGCAGAGCTAGTTCATTCTGCTCCTCCCCTCTGATGCTTAGCCCCACGAAACCCTCTCCGAGGATCCATCAGCAGCAGCCTCTAGACTGGCCTCAGGAGTAAACCTCGATCAGTCCTGAACTTAAAAGCATCCTGGTTACATTTGCCTCTTGCTTTCCAAACATTCTGCCTCAACTTTCTATAAGAGAGGGATTACAATGTGCAAAGTGTAAATTTACCCGGGTTCTAGGTTTGAGGTTGGCCACTCAGAACAATACGGATTGTCAAAGTCAGGTCAAATGACCCACTGACCTTCCAATGAAGGAATGCAGCTGCACCGACAACGTAGAATTAGTTTAACAGGTACTGAAGAGACAAGTCTTTCGCTAGGCACAAATTCAAGATCCAGGCCAAGCTTTTATGAAGTTATTTTATATCAGTTTGACCAATTTCAACATTTGTACTCCACAGTCAACACAGCTGCAAGGAAACCAGGAGGATACGAGATCTCTACGAAGATCCATGCACCCTTGGAGCACTGGTTGTGTATTTCAAGCTATGATACATTTTTGGTTTTGACTTCTGATCACGAGAGCTCAAACATTTGTGTGCAAGTAGCAAACTAACAACACCTCCAGATAAGCCCTCAGGCTCCTAGAATTACTGAACGGCAGCAGTCTCACCTTCAGAGAGAACAAGGTGGCCTTCTTGAGTTACCGGGACTCTTGATAAAAATCCAGGAGGACAAAAGAGAAATTCCACCTCACTTTTGAACACCTGAAAGTTACATCCTCACCTATCAACGGAGCGAACTTACACTAAACCCAGCCCCAAGCACCACCACCCCAGGCCAGCTGCTCACCCCAGACCATGGACACGGAGGAAGATTCACCGTTTTTCACCACGACAGGAACTGCAAAGAGAGCTACAGGCTTTAATACCCGAGCACAACACACTGTTTGCTATCCCGATAACAGTCCAGAGGAGGGAGTTTGGTCCTCCCGAGAATGAGCTCCCCAGACTCAGAGGGGCTCCGGTACAACCACGGACCCATCAGGAGCTGGCGTCAGACACTCCCTGGAGCGCGGGACACCGTCCCCGTTATCTGCAATATGTACACGGACAATTACCTTATCCAAGCATGGACTTAAATATGTATTCCTACATAGCTTAGCTAAATGTGCACTACATTTGAAGAGTCTTTAGCGCTACTGTAACAAATTAGCAGCATGTCAAAGATAACTACTAATAGTTTGTACCTGGCTGTTGGCAAGTGCTTAACTACCTCAGCAGCATTGTAACGAGAAGTGCAAGAGCAAATCCAAAGCAGCAACTGGAAACTTTCACTCCATTATAAAAGTCACTTATTGTGAAATCAGAGGCACAAGCAACTCAATCCGTACTGGGTCACAAAGCTGACTATAACAACACAGTTTTCCCAGCACGCGCAGAGCCCCCTTACCAGCATCAGACATAGCCTAAGATAATTTTTATTTTTCCAGCTGTTGAATTTTCTTTAAAAGATTCTTGATCAGGGGATTTTCAGATATCACATGATGTGATACAATAAATTAAGGGTTTGTGTCGAAGTACCAGATCACTGCAATTGGTAGCAACGAAGAGCCCAGAGCTGCACTGCAGCGATCTATAGCTAGTTCTAGTTCAAGGAGAATATCAATTTTACCAGTATTTCTTCTCTTTTCAGATATCACATGGCCAGTAATTGCAAAGCAGCATTCATCCAATCCTACAGCAGAATCAAGAGATATCAACACAATCATATTAATATATCCAATATCTTGCTTCTAGCTGCAATCAGCGCTACACAGCTGGGATGAAAATACAAAATCTGAATATTATAACCAAAACTCCTACATATGTAAATCCATTCAAATCCCAGGCCCTTCCTGCTTTCCAGAAAACGCAAATTCAAATTCCCTGCAGCATCAGGAAAGTGCATTAGCTGGGGAGGCCTATGCACACAACAACAAAAATCTGCCCTAGTGTATTTCAAGTTACGCTACAGGAAGCGCTATTGAAACACGAAACAAAACAAATTTGTCAGACAGATCTCTGGGAGTCTGAAGCAAAGCTCACAGCTCCAGGAAACCCGCTCAGCAAAGTGGCCATCACCCATTTGTCATGTTTCATCTTTCTAGTGGTCACCTGCATGCATAGGAGTCTGTATTAGTGCAAGAAGCCTGTGTAACGTACATGCAATGATGTACATCATATCGGGTGTGCCTGAACCACTCTGCCTTATTTCCCTCTCTGCAAAGAATAAAACCGTGGCTTCCAAGCAGCTTAACTGTTTGATGGAGAAAGGTACACACACCATCTCTGCTCCCCCCACTCACAACAACTCCATGAACTGATTTTCCACAACCAAGAAGGTTTAAGATTCGGCAGTTCTTCAGACAGTAAGGACCACTGGGTGCACGATGTCCATCATGGCCAGAAAGTCCCCCTGGAGAACACCTGCAGAATCCACGCAGTGATCCGGTTGCCCCCAACTTGATTTTCAGCTGACGGCGCTCACCAAGCACAGCATCCCGGAGGTGCCCTTACAGGATGCAGGAAGAGCTCAGCATTAAACCGTGTTCAATATGACACCGTGCACCCACAATTCTAGGTTAAATTACACTAAAAGGCACCGGGAATCTTATACCGGAGCTCTACATTTACCTTGCCCGGATGAAGAAGGATTGAAAGATTTTACCTGTGCTGGTATTGGATCTGTAAGGAGATTTAAACCGGCCTTTCCCACAGAGTGGGATCCAGCCACCCTACTGTACACGTAGAACATGTGCAGCTTCAAAATGCTTCTCAGATAAAACCCCTGAAGTATATTTGCAGAAATTCTTCAGCTTGAGGACCACCAGCTCTCAGCATCGCATCATTCTGCCTCTGGTCAACAACTGAGTATGAGCATCGGCATTTTAAAATGTACATTTCACGTACATTATCGCTATAGGAGCGTTAGGAAGACAGAACCATTTCCATGGTATGTGAAGAATAACAGAGCGGGCAGCCACCCCATAGCTTGCCATGGGTGCCTTTATTAACCAACCACTACACTGTAAACATGACCAGCGATGTTTACATCTGCAGAGGGTAAAATGGTTTCCAAACCCGCAACTGAAAAGTCAGCATGGAGCTTGAACATCAATGTATGAGCTGAGCAGAGGAAGCCCCACCGCTGCACAGGAGGAGAACTGTTCAGGATTTTGTCACCGCAGATGGGCCAGCGCCCCAGCAGCACTGAGAGAGCACAAGCAGCAAGGCCAGTTCACGCCTGAATGATGAAGACACTTAACCACTTATTTCATTTCTATCTTACAGCCCTTGCAATCATACACTCAACACAACTACTAAGGGACAAAGAAGCCAAGCGTGCACCCTGAAGTGCAGCACCCCAAATCCAGGCCCTGAGAGCATCCTCATCCTCCCATCCTATCACCTACCGCCAGAAGAGACTGGACTTACTGGGAAAGTCAGATAAATAACAGTCAAAACAAACACAAAATGCTCTGTAAACCTCAAGGGGTAACCCAAGGCAAACACTAAACAAACCCGGTAGATTTGAAAGGCTCCACAGAAAGCAGTGTCCTTCAAAAGGCTGTACTATCTTCCAAACAGGGACAGACAGAGCACAAGCGCTTTAAGGATGAGGAACAAGATGACCAGCACAAAAGTGCAGCAAATTCATCTGAAGCACGTTTTTGACAGCCAATCAAAATATATCCTAATTGAAATTAATGACAGGCCAGCAAGTGTTCTGTTCAGAAGCTATTCAAACGTATTCCACAGCAAAATAGTGTTTTCTGGTATGCGTTTGTCCTGGGGGGTTTGGGGGGTTTGGGATCAGGGTTGAAGTCAGTCCCGACCCGGACAGCAAAGCCGCTTAACTACATGCTGCAAGTTACACACTTGGGCAGATGGATTTGGCAGCCTTACACACGGGTCCACGAGTTCCCTTTGAACCACCAGAGGCTTCTTGATGCAATTCAGTAAATGCATCATTTGGCATGTAATTCAGGAGGGAGGATAAAATGTTAAAGTTGCTTCTGAAAACAGCGGAATATGCCCACATTCCTATATAAAGATTCAGGAAAAGCCACCAGGAATTTAGCTACTGTTACAGACACTTCTGCCTCGATTGGCCTGGAAATGCCTCTTAGCCTCGTGCTTCCTTCCAGAGTTGGTTTATGCAATCAGGAATTGAAAGCACTCACCACCAGGTCTCTCTCATTCAATCTCAGACACTGTAGGTTTCAACGCAGCTTCTTAAGCAGAAGATGTGAGAGAGCCACCACAAAGATATTTGCAAAGGTAGACAGACCTCGGTGAATGAGCTGGTCTTCGGGGAAAGAAAAAGTCAGTGAGAGCAGCAGATCCTTTCAGATCAACATGGAAAGAGATGTTTTGGTAATAGAGGAAAAACTCCTATCTAGGGTACACCTGTTCTGCTGACAGAGGAAACCTTGCTCTAGATTAGAAGGCTCCAGACTTTCACAGCCAAACTGGGTCAGCATGAGACTGTTTAAAGCAGTATAAAAATAATTGCAAAACACAACGTTTAAGAGTACATGAGGACAGGAACTCTATGCCCTGGTACACCAGTACGGCAGCATTTCACTGCCGTGTCAGTGCCACACTCTTTATTAAAGGTTACCAGGAGCCACATCCACCTCTCTCTTCCCCTCCCAGAATCGCAGCAGGGTACCTTCCCCTGCACACAGAAAGCTTTTCATCTCTTCTGATCACCGCTGGTTTTAAGAGCTTTTGTGACAGGTCACAGACAGGGACAGCACATGAACTCCAAATGCTGTTCACAGCGGAGGGTCTCACAGCCATTCCTCCCAGCAGGCAGCGAGCCCCTCTGTGCAGCGGGCAGGGGACAACTCGGGATGCCCAGGCTCTCATGTAACCACATGCTGATGGATACTATCTGGTGCAGACAAAAGCGTGTGTGCCCTCCTGCAGCTTGTGTGATACTTACTGTGGCAGGCAGAGGGCTTCCATCTATGAAAAACTTCCTCAATTTTCTTTAAGAAAGCCTGGAATAAACACTGTTAATGCTGCAGCAAATGTACACAGCTACGTACCTGACTTGGGCATTGCTGAGTTTTGGGAGCCTTTAATAGCAATTATTACGGGGCGAAGAGGCAGGGAGGCAGAAAAACACTGCTGTATGCATTTAGACGACTTGTTGTTCTAACAGTGCATTTTAAGATCAGCAACCCTGAAGCAAAACGGTTAGAACATTTTCTTCCATCGGTGTTCTGATAGCACCCCGAGAGCTTTCAGAGGGTGGATATTTTAGGCCAGTGCAGCAAAACAGACTGATCCCAGGAAGGAAAGCTCACCCACTGTGGCAGACGTCCACATAGGAAGGGTAAGTTTGTCCATCCATTATGCTGAAGAGCTTAAAATGGAAACATTCTATATGTCTCTTAAGACCAGGATGAACAACCGAACAAAAATGAATCATTACTACAGCAAGTGACTGGAAAACAGAGTGATGGAAACTGATGGTATCTTCTGCCTCTCACTCCTACCCATGAAAAAGTCCTTATTTTCACAAGGACAGAGCAAAATCACTGGAGATTTTGCACTGATTCAGGGTGCAGAAGTCATCTACCCTTAATGCATTTTTGTATGAAAAAAAAATCCTTCAAAACAATAACTGACAGCTTCATTTACCAAACATTCTGATGAAAGAGGAAAAAAAAATAATTCACATTCACAATGAGATAGATAGAAGCTAAAAATAACCCGCCAGCTGCAATTCCCACCTTATGCGGCTAGGCAGAAGCGCTTCATTTTCCCCCTCCCCAAGCACACACACACTCACTTCCTTCTCCATTACAACATCAGAAGCTGAACTTGCTGCTAACAAGCCACAAAGTCCTGCCCAAAATTTAAAGTCACACTTCAGTAATTACATAAAATAAGCTCTTTGTGTATAAATGGTTAAAAAACCCCACTCAACTTCAAATTTTGCTTTTATTTACAAAATACTTTGTTTTAAATAGAATTCTCATTTCTGAGGTTTCAGATTTTTTTTTTTTTTACTCTCAGTGTAGAACACAGGCATGTTCATTGATCCTGCTGCTATGTCAACACAGGGATCAGCCCCCTCTGAACATGCAACATTTTAAGGAGAACACAACATTTTAGGTGTGCTCGGTCCTCACTTTTTGTACACAAAACATAAGGGAGGATAGCAACAGTGGGTGAGGACAAAAACCAAAGGAAACCTAGGATAACGTAAAGGAAAGACGGTACCAAAATCTTCCCTGTTGCATACAAATGCAGCTCCCAGGCCACCAGGTAACCACAAAAGTGCAAAAGCCTGGTTATAAATACCCTGTTTTTTTTAAAAAAGAACAAACCACCACAACTCCTGCTAGTTGCTCCCTCAACCAGGACAGACCCCTGGTGACTGGAAGGACAGCCACTAGATTAATTAACTCAGCTTTGCAACAGTTTTCTTACATCAATCCCCAGCTGGGAGGAGGTAGATTCCGCCCTACATCCCCCTTCTACTAATAGTAGTAGCACGCATTTGTGGTTCTGCGACGTTAGCAGTCAGCATTAGGAAGTTCCTTCTGCCAGACACCCAAGATGAGAGCGATAACTCTTCACGTACACAATCTCACCACCTCCGACACAGCTTTCCAGCTGCTGCAACACAAAAGCACAGAGGGAGTTTCACCCAGGCACCCAGCGTTCAAGCTGAACTTTGCAAGAGATCTTAATTTATGAATGACAACACAAATTAAGCTGTCCTTTTTTTCTTTCTAAAAGCAACAGAGAAGGCAGAGATCATAAATATGAAAGTTCTCTGACTTCCTCTCTATACACCCTTGAGACTCTTACCCACAACCTCACCGACAACAGCTGCAGCCGCTCTCTGGATGGGGAGGCCCTGCCAAGTGTCCTTTCAGGGAGATGTTTCCTTCTTTACACATTCACCACCACCTCCCTGGATGGCCTTGGAAGCCAGGTATGCTTAGCAATGGCCGGAAAGATTTCTGTGGTGCTGTACTGCTTACCTAAACTAGAGATCTTCCTAAAGAAAAAAGCCAACAAACAGTAACCATCCTCATTTGTATGAATAAAACAGTCTGTCCGAAGAAAACGAACACGTACTGGTGCGTCCTTTTCTAATTTCACTCTCGGTTATACACTGCAAGTATTTCTCACACTGCAAGAACACACAGGACTGAAATAACTTTTCACCTTCACGTGGTTCCTGGCATTCCTTACATTTTAAAAAGCCATTGTGTACCTGAAGTATGACATACAACTTTGTGTTGGGTGGCACCTGTTTGCTGACATGTCACCATCTTCTAGGCAATACTCTCAGTGCCCACAAGACAAGCATCCTGCTTGGGGTTCCCCCCAGCTTCATCAGGCAGGGATCTTTTTCTACGTAGGCTGTAAAACACTGAACAATTAATACGCAGCAAAATATGTCAGCCTTTCAAAGAAGTGTTTTCTTGTTTATACTACACACGTGAACACAAAACCCTTTTTAAAAAACAAGCAGGCGCAGGTAATATAAACCAAACTCTGGTTTCCTACAGGAAGGCTTCAGAAGCAAGGTAACGCACAGTGAAAGAAGGGCGTGCTCATTCTGGTTCCAGTATCCCCCTGCAGTTTGCAGCCCAGGACAACACAAACCCTGCTAGACCCACCTCATGCACAAGAAATAGAAAGTGAAACTCGCTAATTTACTCATTAACTTAAACTCCACAGTGGTATGGGGTTTTTTGTTTGGTGTATTTTTTTTTAAGATAACTCGCAGTGTAATTTAGCAGTACTGCCCCTGCTTCCCTAGGGGGAAGTTTCTACCTTCCAGCCCCATCCTCATTCCCCATCTGTCCATTCCTACCCCCAGACCTCTGGCTTTGCTACACATGGTCATTTTGCAGCTGGATCAGTTTCCCAACCTGTATCACAAGGGTCTGTGCCAACACAACTCAGGGGGAGAGAGGCCAGAGGAAGAGCTGGTTTTAATTCAGGAGTGGCATTAGCTTAAAATTCAATGTTGATGTACAGACTCATCGTTTAAAATTCCAGATCAATGCCATGCTCCCAAACCCCTGATCCCTACCGCCTCAAGCTCTGTGTTTCAGTAGGAATCTGAGTTTGTATTTTTCTTTCAGTCAATACATGTCAAATCTGTCAAGACACAAGAAACAGCTTAGGCATATAATCATGAAGAGATGAAACTCAAAGACAAAAAAATGTCTGGATACAGACCTCAGCTGTCAAGGCTGCATCTTGACTTTCAAGTACATGAGTGTGACACTGGTGAATTTTAAGGAAGTTATTAAAGTTTAATAAGATCCCATTGCTAATGACTGACAAGATCATTTAGTTTTGGAAAAATCTCTGATATCCAGTCTTTCCTAAAATGGGTTTTTCTCCTTTTCTTGCATAGTTTCTTATTATAATGCTGGCCAGAAGGGATAAAATTCTGACAGATTTAATAGACACTATTAAATTAATTGTCAAAAGACAACCTGAGCTTGAGAGGTTTTTAATATTTGGTTTATACCTTTTAATACTAAGTACTAACATTTCTCTTATAAATTGAACAAAACACAAAAAAAATGTATTGGGCAAAGTGCACACATTGCAGATTAAAAGAGTTAGGCAGATACTATATGTTCAGCTGAATTTTTCCTGCGTACTTCTTTTTGCAAGAAGGTGCCGAGGGCTCACTAGTGGCAGAATAAGTAACCATCATGATGTTAAACTGCCAAAATTCACTTAGGCTATGACATGACCTGCATGCAAAACCAGCCGTGAAATAGAAATGAAGCGCTCAAGGCGGACTCAAGCATTAATGCACATGCTCCAGTTCCACCCCAGACCAGTGCAGCGCTCCAGTGTGCACCAGTCTGTATCTGCCCAGGGAAACTGAAAGCAAAGCCAGGAACAGCCTCTACCATACCTTCAGCTATCAGGACTCCTTAATGAATGGTTTAACAATAAGCCAGGCTTAACCAGTTCTCTCACTGCAAGGGCCTTCACCATAATGAGCCCCTTGAACATTCCTACAGAGTTTTCCAAAGATCTCACAGCACGAGGCTACCAGCTGTGCTCTCATGGCCTTGTGAGGCATGCATTAGTCAACCTTTTTTTTTTTCTTTTTAATTTAAATACAGATAAAAAACAGGCAGAAAGCTAGCAAACGACTTCCCTGTGGATACGGAGCTGACTAGTGGCATTCAGAATCCAGATCTTCCAGATTCCAGCCCTGTCATCAGCCAAAAGGCCATGATTATGAAGAAAGAAATTAGTCTGGTCTTATAAATAGCATTTGAATATAAGCCTTCCTAAAATACTTGCAAGGAGTTGACCTTAAACACCAGCAGAGCTGCACTGGTAGCCTGGGGCTCCAGTCACCAGCTTGTATGTTAGCAGACCAGGGTTCTTGTCCCTCTGCATCTCTGAAGGTCTCCGGAGCCTGGATCCAACACAAACCCTGTAACACATCAGACCACCACCTCCTTTGACCACCTCTGGCTGGTTTGGGCTCAGCATATCAAGGAACATAAGACTGCTCAAAAATCTAAACCATGTTCTTCTAAAACACTCAGGCAGCCAGGAAGAAGAAAATAAACACCAAGCCTCAGCAGCTTTCTCCTGCTTTATTCTAGGGCACTAAACCAGCATGGGCAGACTGGCAGAAATCTCACTATAGCATACAGCTGGACACCAGAAAGAAGAAAAGGTCCCAACACACCTGAGATCCGGAGCACTTATCCAAGTTAACATCCAGTCATCGTTTAGGATATGAACTGTTCCTATCACACATTTACTTGTAATTTCTGCATCTCTCAAATGCTTAATTATATTTTGATTTACGTTATGTTCATACGGTGCTACAAAGAACAAGGTCCTTTTCTGGATTACAGCCTCTAACACCTGCAGCAGGTCTTATTGCTTGACTACACTTCCCACAGCAAAATACTGAGTCCAAAAATCCTCTACTGTCTGCTCCTGTAAGAATTCATTTGAAATGATGTACGTTCTGCTAAAGCAACCCTAAAATACAAAGTTGAAAACTGCAAAAGCAGAGTTAAAATTAACAAAGTAAAAATAAGACTTTGTGTAGTAGAAAAGTCACTCCCGTAGTTATTTATTCTAGTTTTAGACGCCGGCATTACTACCTCCTACCCACCTGGGCCTGAGCACAGCCTTTACAACCACAACAGGAGCTTTTCCTCTCTGGGAAGAGCTGGAAATGGAAAGCTTGTTATCTCCCGTGGAGACCCTCCACAGAGAAAAGACACCACACAGGAACGTGCACAAGCGATTTGGAGAAACAACTGCCTGAGCGGAACAAGTGGAATGTTTTTATTTCTGCTCCTCACCTTCAGAGCACAATGCGGTTACAGGCAAGAGAGGCATAAAAGCCTTCTGGTTTTGGCTATCTGCTTCCCAAACGAACACAAGACTCCTGACTATGACAACAAGAGCCTCTAACAGCTAAAGGCTCGTGTCTCGAAACGCAAAAGCGGCAGCAGAGAGAAAATTCCCGGCATTCTCCCCAGGATGACAAAACTCATTGCATTAGTATGCATTAAAGCACCGCCTGACTGTGGCCAAGCGGATGAGACCTGACTCCTAACAGAGCCTGTTTCCATCCCAGCTCACATTTAGCTCTCAATTATCTTATCTGTTCTGCCACTTGCATACTTTCCAGATAAGAAATGTTTTTCCCCCTCTTTTGAGACAAGCTTAGGGTTAAAACTGAAACCACAACCAATGTTAAGATTAAAACTGTTACAAATTAAAATTCAATTGAGGCTAATACTTTTTTTTAAATATTCTATGTGCAGGTTAAAACTGGGCACTCCAGTTAACTGACATGTAAGTTTTACTAACAGTAGTACATTCTGCAAGTGGAAAGGGAGTATCTGCTTGACTTCAGTTTATTCACGTGGTTTAGGGCAACGATCAGTTCATCTGAAGTTGAGAAGCTGCTTCAGAGTTGGGAGGGGGAAAAAGCCTCTTTTCCTTTTCCAGCCTATGACTAAGGATGAGGCAAGCGAAGGGAGGATCTAAGATCCTGAAGGCGATGGTAACAAGAGGTCATTAGTTAATTCCCTCAACGATAAATACTACTTCCTTTTATTAAATAACATCAGTTTTTAACGATGTCAAGACTTTTTTTTTTTTTTCCTTAAGGATACAGCACACTTAAACTTTACCTGAACCAGGCAAAATAAGCAGAAAGAAGCACACAAGAAACCCTGAACTGAGACACAAATCGTCACAAACCAGGTAAGAAGCAAATAAGACTCGTCTGATTTTTATGCAAAAAATTTACAAATTTGAGAGGGCACATACATTCATTCTTACAGATGCTACCTATCTGTGGCCTAACAAAAGCAGTACCAAACTGGGCATCAAGTCCATTTGAAACAGCACTTTAATGTTTTACATAAATTAGAGTCCAGCTTTTCATTAGAAAAAAGCCAAACACAAACATCATTCTAAGGTTCAAATGAAGGTTGCTGCTTATTGCTTGAATTATTTTTGAAAATGCTTAATCCATGTACTCTTATGACCAACTCTTTATTATCTGTATTACGGCAGCACCTGGGAGCTTCGCTTACACCCTAGTAAGACCCACAAAGCCACAGCAGCAGCAGTGCCTGCTCTGAAGAGATTACCATCAGCTACAGGATGAAGAGTTAAGAAACGCAGGAGAGCACAAGGAAATACACGACTGGAATTTATGTTCTCTGCAACTGCACTTGAGCAGACTTTCCCCCGTGTGCTGGAAGGATCAAGGTGTACATTTGCTTCCTCTTCCCACCTCACCAAAGAAACCCTCCAGAAGTCTTGTAAAGACAAAGAAAAAAAACAAACAACAAAAACAAAACAGAAGGAAGATGTGTTGGCTAGTAAGACTGGAAGAGAACCAGATATTTACACCTAAGGCAGAAAGGATTTCAGTTTTGAAGCTGTCACACCATTGAGCGAGAGCGAGCCATGAGAACATAACCATCCCTCTGGATGCTAAAAGGCTAGGCGGACAGTCAAAGCTGGGTCAAAGTCTTCAAAAAAAAAAAAATCCCATCTCCTTTAATGAGACATCCAGTGAGTTCATCCATCACCCCAGCGCAACGGGCACACGCACAGCTGTTGAAGAAGGCTGTTTTCATGGAAAGGAATTCTCTGACAATTCAGCACTACAACACCGCAGCGCATCCAACACAAACCAGCAGCCAGAGCTGTTTACAAAGCTTTCTGCTCAGCATTAGACTAAAAATCCCAACTCCTTTTGCTGTGTAATACACCAGTGCTCTGCGTTTAACAATTTTCAGCGGTACCATATGCTACGTACTCCCATATGTTCCATTACAAGGAAGAAAAACATCATCTCAACATGAATCATCAGTGACTATATTCTTGTAAATCTGGCTTAAACACTCACAATGTTCAAGGGCAACCCTAAATAAATCTGCTCAGTGTTATGCCAGATTCTGTGCAACAGAACTGAGGATCACTTATTTAAAATTAAGGAAAAAGTGTTAATGTAGGAAATGAGCACACTATTCACATCTCTCCAGAAGAAAAAGCTCAGTATGCACAAAATTTGGCACACGTTCATCAATTCCAACCTAATAAAGACATCCTGCTCATAAAATTATGATAGTATCTGGCAGTCACAACACCTTTCATCCTAAACTGCTTAATGCATGTGCAAATACATACACTACATAGGTGATTCACTCCTCCCAGTGCTGGAAAGCAGTTACTCTGGAACATGCCATCTGCCACGTTCTGCACCACTGTCATTCTGGAGAGCAGTGTGTGAGAAAAGGAAAAACCAAACCAAACCCACATATGCACTTCAGGCTGCAGGGAAATGCAGTTGGCAGCGTACAGTTTCCCACTCAGGAGTTTACCCAGGACTTTGGGGCTAACACCTCCGCTCCGAGGCTGACAATTTCTTCCATTAAGTACAGACAGCTTCCCCTCTCTTCCCAGAGACAGTGCAACCCCCAGCGTAAAAGCTGCTCGTACGCAAAGTCACGAAGGCCTGAAAACATGGCACACCGAGGTCAGCATCTGCCCTGGTTCTGAGGAACGGTCTCTCAGGCACCCCAACATTAACAGCGACAGCACGAGGGGGTGCAAACGGGGGGGATTCACTAGTCCAGAACTTTAAAGGCAACCTGATGAGTTCACCTGAGCGAGCTGTGTTCTCCAGCTTACCCCCGTGATCCAACCATGCCTAACTACACTAATATTCAGAAGGACAGACTGCAATTAATACATGCTGAACAAACTGTGAGAGTGTCCTTATTTGAAAGTCTTTTGTAGCTAAGCAGGAAGGCATGCAACCGTGCATTCCCACATAACTATTGGTTTCATTAAATTCGAAATAAACCAGAGTCCATTTTGAACTAATATTCAGGGTGGAGAAAAAATAGTAATTACATCAACATCAAGCTATTACCTGTTCAAGGGCATAGGTGCTTACTTCATTAACAACTCAGACGAACTTGTTTTGTAAGCTCCCTACATTAAATTTGAAATTTCCCTGCCCTTACAAATTCAACTACCAATTTCTTACACAAAGGGAAAGTCCAGTAAGACAACACAAACACAAGGATGAGGATATAAACAAGGAAACTTCCAAACTGCTCAAATCAAATGCGTGCTTTGCCACCCTCAATAAGGACACGCTTGCCCAAGCCACTTAAGACAACGTAATTTCAAAAATTTATTTGAATTCACTTCAAGAACTTATTTCAAAAAATAAAATACCAGCAATACTCCAGGTTTCTTCAATCTGGGAGCAAAACCTATACATTTTCTTATTTTCAACGGGAAGAAAAAAAATCAAATACTTGTGATCTATTTCAACAGACTAAGGCCAGCACGTCACATTAGAAGCATTGCTCTTTAATGCTGTGAAGCGGGAGTACAAAGATCGAACAGAAGGTGCCACAGCATCGTAAGCAACCAGGAGGGCACCCAGATTTCCAGCATCCTTCAGTAGCTCAGGAGACAGATGACCACACCCAATTAATGTGCCTTAATTTCAACTTTCCTCCTTATTAATTAGGAGCTGAGGTTCACACAGATTACAGTTCCCGGCATGCAATGCCGATGATGATCTTAGGTGGCGGACACTGGACGATCGAGCTTCGTGTGCTGTCATACAGCCAGCAGACAAAACAAAAACTCAGAATACATGCTACCTATGTAAAAATAGGGCGATATTTCCTTCTTTTCACACAAAATATCTAAGGAACCCTAGATTTATCAGTTCAATACTTTCTAAAATACGTTTCACTCAATGAATTCAAAAACACCTGCCACAGTGTTTTTAGAGAGCAATAACAAGACAGTGTCTGGAAAACTCGCTGAGCTACCCTTGAAAGCACTGATGGACAAGCAGGCACAACACAACTGCATAATGTTCATTACACAGCACTAAGCCAAAGGCAGTCAAATCATTCCGGCTTAATCGATGGTCTTCCGATAAGGAAGTAGTGTGAAAATAATAACGATAAAATAAAACACTCTTCTGGGTTTACTGCTTTGATATTTTTTCCCTGTTGTGCAAAATCACATCTATTAAAAAATGGGAATGCGCTGAAATATAGTTTTATTAAAAAAAATAATTCTTGAATATCTTTGATACCAAAGCTGTACTTTTGTTAAACTCAGTGTACTGTAAATGCCATGACTGAACCACAGAGAGGTTCTGTTAAAAGAATTTGAACTCTGTCTTAAAACAAAAGAACTGTTTTCTATTTAAAAACATTAGGTTTACACATTAAGATTTTTCTTTCCAGTAAAATCAACAAATAAATAAAATTGAAAGTGCTTCATGAACATCTCCTCCCCTGACATTTCCCATAACCTGAATGTTGCAGCATTTCATGAGGCTGCAGAACAACCTGGAACAAAAACCTGTAAACAGAGAAAACAACTAGTCTGTGTTCCTGGTCCAAACTCTCTGACCCCACCCTTTGCGCAGCAAACTTCCCCGACACTGCTACCCCTCTCCTCCCCAGCCACAGGGCTTCCTGAACAGCCCGCGTCAGCCCAGCAAACTCCAGGCTAGCTACACACAACAGGGTTTTCTCCTACAGGCAAGACAGCTGACGGGACAGTGCCCAGTTCTGTTAAATGCCACCCCACATTGTGAAGAAATAGATCTAACAGCAAAAGCCTGTTGATAAAAGATCCATCTCTAGAACGCATGTAAGTCAAAATAGCTCCTCTTCAAAAGTTTTGACTGGCAAGGATCCTGTCTAATTGACAATGAATGTAACAAAGCAAAGGGGAAGCACACACAGAGAATCACTGTCAGGAGTACAGAAGGATTAGTTGCAATCTGAAAGCCCTCGGAATGGGAAGGGAAGCTGGAAACAACCTAGCTCAAGTTTCCCTCAAATCAGATGCCAGAGGAAGTTACATGAGTTATATGATAAGTTATTGGTTAAATAACTAACTCTGATTTGACAAAAGCTGAAAACAATACACACTAATGCAGATATGAACAGTTTGCAGCCTCACTGTGAGTGCACAGAAGAATTGTCAGATATCTGTATTAATTTCAACATTGAAAGAGAGTTTGTGAACAGGTATCTACATTTAAAACACTCCCTATATTGCTGCATTACTCCTTAAGAACTCAGAATTAGCTAGCTACCAGAAGTTACACAGTTTTAAAGGCACAGAGAGGCACAAGCACGGTGCATAACTTCTCTCCATAAACAATCCGTTATCAATGCGCAAACACCAACACATGTACTCTAATAAATCTAGTACAAGATACATTCAACCAACGACCGCTAGCACAATAAGCTGCAGCATTGTAGCATTCAAAACATTTGTTGGAAATATGTAAGCAGACCTTGGGAAACAGATGGGAGCACACTTATCCTCACCCAAACACGAGCGCCGTGAACTGCGGTCAACAGCGTCGCACCCATGCTGCGCTCTTACCCAGTTAACTTTTAATCCCCTCGTGTGCTGCAGAACCGCTTCCGCAGGAGAGGCGACGAGCATCCCCCATCGATCCATAACCTTGAACTGTTTCATCTTCTGATTTAGATCACTGTCCCGCAGGGTGGGCGCTGCGATTTGAAATCCTCTCGGACAGA
This sequence comes from Pterocles orientalis, assembly GCA_011057875.1. Taxonomy (NCBI): domain Eukaryota; kingdom Metazoa; phylum Chordata; class Aves; order Pterocliformes; family Pteroclidae; genus Pterocles; species Pterocles orientalis. The sequence continues at coordinate 231,296 of WKFP01015458.1, forward strand.
CAGAGGAACCAGGCGCAGCTCTCGCCCGGCAGGGTGAGTCCTCCTGGCAGGAGGGTGCTGCACAGCAGGGAGGCACCACCCGGGTTCTTGTTTTTAAACAAACAGCTGAGCCCCAGCGCTCCCCGTGTCCACGGCTGGAGCACAGCCCTGGGGAGCACACGCTGGCTGCAGCCAGCAGTCCGGCACCCAGCCGCGCAGCTCTGCCCGGGCCGAGCAAGTGACGTGGGGAAACCTGGATGCTACCAGGGCTACTCGGTGGCTACTACATTTTAGAACTGTCATAGTTACAGGGAATTAATTCCGCTTACGTTCCTGGGAGAGGGAGAAAAATACAACATGAGGAAATATGTATAAAATACAATTCTAAGGGCTTAGTACTTGCCCAGCGTCCTCCTTCTTTCTCCTTCCCACGCAAACCTGAGCACTGCTAGATGACAGCACCTACAGTAAATCATTTCTGGATGTCACTGAACGCACAGACACCTCTGCTAGGACCAGAGCTGCGGAATTACCTCCAACTCCGCTTACAGAAAGCTGGCAGTAACCAACCTCCTCTTTCCACACACGCCGTTCAAACTCCTCGCTCCCGAACGGATCCGGGGCAGTCCGAAGGGACTCGGGCCGCTTGCCGAGCTGGGACAGTGTCCCCCCGCTCCCTCCGCCGGGGCTGTCCCCCCGCTCCCGGTACCCTCCGGCCGCAGCTCCCCGCACACAGCTCCGCCGCCGCGGCCAGCGGGCCCGGGACAGCCCCGCGCACCGGGGAGCGCCGCGTCCCAGCCCTCCGAAAGCCACCGGCCCCCTCCCCGTCCCCTGCCCCCTCAGCGGGCACTCCCAGCGCCGCAGCCGGCCGGGGGCTCGCACCCCCCCAGACCCGCTCCTCTCAACCCGGCGGCAGCGCCCCGCCCCGGGCAGCCCCCGCTCCTCCCCTGAGGAGCTCCTCCGACAGCCGCCCCCGGGACGCCCGGCACCCCCCGGCCCGCCAGCGAGCACCCCGCGCTGCCGGGGCAGCGGGAAAGTGGTTTATCGAGCCCCGAAGCCGCTGCCAGCCCGGCGCTGCCCTCCCCGCCCCGGCGGGACCCGCCTGTCAGAGGCGAAGCCCCGGCGCTCACCCCCTCAGCCGGTGCCCGCGGCCGCCTTCCCCTCACGGCCGCGGCTCCCTCCCCTCCGCGCCTCACCTGGTGCCGGCCAGCGGCAGCGGGCCACGTCCGCGGTGCCCGGGAGGAGGGAGGGAGCGTATCCGCCGGCCCGTGCCCGTCGCCGCCGCTTCCTGCCACGGCCCCGCCGCCGCCCCAGGCGCGGCTCCCCCTGCCAGGCGCGGCCAATCGCTCGGCGATCGGCTCCACGGCCTGCCCGCCGCGGGCGGGAGGAAGGAAGGGCGCAGGCATCGGCGCTCGGCTAGCCAGCCCGGCGGCTCAGACCAGCCAGCGGAGCAGCGCCGCCTCATCGATCGCACCCCCTCGGCGCTCGATTGAGGCGCCTGCGCGGTGCCGTCAGGAGCGGGGGCTCCGGGAGGTGCGGGGCCGGCAGCGGCCGGTAACGGCGGGGGGGGGGACGGACACTGCTTCTCAGAGCCCGTGCGGCCTGAGGCGGGCGCTGCCGGGGCCCACGGCGGGCTCAGGGGTGTGTGTGAGGAGTGCCGGGGCCTGCAGCGGCTTCAGGGGTGCGAGGAGCCGGTGCCGGGGCCTGCAGCGGCCTCAGGGGTGTGAGGAGCCGGGGTCGGGGCCCACAAAAGGGCCTGAAAAGGCTGCTCGGAGGTTTTGAGCACCTGCTGTCAGGGCTGGGGGGCCTTGACCAGCGGCTGCGTGTCCTGGGACAGGTGGCAGCAGGAGGTTGTTAGTGCCCAGGAAAAGAGAAGGTCTGAGCTGGCAGGGGTGTGTCTCGGAGGAGAGGCCTCAGAGGAGCAGAAGCAGATTTAGCGGGGGTCAGAGGGCTGGGTTAGGAAGAGCTCAGAGCAGAGACAGCGGAAGGTGATTTAACGCTGTTTCTGACACACTTGGAGGTTCCCTACAGGCTCTGAATCTAGAAGCAAACACTCCTTTATCGCTGTAAGCCGCTGGAGTGGATTATTCTTTGATAGTGTCTTTTGAATTCCTTTTTTGCTAAGCAAAGCTGAAGGAGAAGAGCTTTATCGTATGCCAGTACCTCATGCAACCTCATTCTACTGACTTCTTTCTGACAGCTGTTCTCCTCCTGGGCTTTTTTTCCTAGGTCCATCATCATACAGCCCTTTGAAACTACAGGCACAGAAACTTGAAAGCCATGCGTGCCAGGCTAAGGGTGTTGGTATGCATTCTGTTCTTCAAAGGCCAGGTACTCTATTACAGGTTTTCTCATTACAGTCATCTTAATTCGTACAATAAATGACTTGCCATGATCTCTGTTTATAAGCTGAGCTTCATAACCTTTATTTCTTTATTTCTTACAAATAGAAAGGAAAACATAGTATGAGTTCTGTGTCAGCTACTCTGAACAACTGATTCTGACAAAGCAGCAGGCAGAAATCTTTCTTCAAACTGAGTGAAGGTATATAAAACAATAAATGAGTTGTGATGAGGGAAACAGCTTTGATGAAAACATGAGCCAAGAACAACAGCTTGATGGAGAAGTTTAAACTTTCCCTGATAGCTCTGTGGGGCGTAGACAGTTAAGTTTTTGCGTTCGTAAGGGAAACATGGCATTCCTTAAAGCTGAACCTCCTCCCTTGGGTTCCCACTGAATGCCTGAGAGATGACAGCAGAGAGTGTCTCCAGAAGGCTAATATTAAACATGAGGAATTAGTACAGAGGGAGCAACAGCAAGCGAGATTCCAGTTTTGACCACAAAATGAGCTAAAACATTTAGCATCAGCAGCTGTAGCAGTTTCTTACTCCTTGGCTGCACACAGCTCCTTCTGTTCAAAGGGTTCTTGTGTGCCCTGGTGTCAGGAAACACACCTGCCCTTTGTGTGGTGTGTGAGAGACGGCTGCTCTTGGAGGATAAGTCGGCTTCAGACAAACACAAAGTGCTGAGGCAGTGCAATGCAGGATAAATTAACCTTCAGGCTCACTTGCAACTGGTTTGCTGCCCACAGCTGTACGAACCAGGTTTGCAGGGGAGCTTCTGGGCCAAATATGTGGGCAGATGGAAGAGATACAGACAGGAAACAGGGAAAAGTAGTGTTTATAAAGCTTTAAGGGGGCTCTGTTTAGTTCTGAGAGAGGGCTTCAGCCAGTCCCATCTCTGTTTTTAACTGTGCAACGGTATGACTTTGGGAAAGTTACTTGAATGATTTAAGCCAGCTGGAGGTCTGCAAGAAGAGGACAAACTCACTGGTGCTGGGTGTAACGTGGGCACCCAGTCAGCTCATGGCATGTGGCAGCTGCCACCACGCCCTTTCCTGTTCACCCTGTGGCCGCCAGCAGCCCTGCCAGCTACCCCTGCCCTGCACAGGGAGGAAGGGGGAAGGATTGTTTTCCAAGATGCTGATAACCCCTAGCACCCGGCAATTCTTGGTAACAGAGAGGTGGCAAGCAGCTCAGACGTTTTATTTCCTGTGTGCCAACTCAAATGCCCTCAAAAGGGACGTTGAACTCTGGGAACTGCTCTGGATAGTGTTGACTTTTAGCTGTGTCTCAGCCTCATCTCCTGTAAAAGGTAATATTTGCTTATGTAAAAAGGTATTGGGCATACTTTGTGTGGGTGTTCCAAGTTAAAAATTGTCAGTCAGGGCAAACAGATCTTTGGGGTGAGCTGCAGGAAAGCAAAGTGCATATGCTGCATTATTACAGCTCTTTCCTGAACAGAGTGTGACCCGGTGTGCCTCTCGGCTGCTGAGTGCCCGGTTCAGCGAGTTTGAAAAAGTGCTGCAGAGGTTCGAGTTCAGCCCTCGCTTAGCTAAAGCCATTCTGCTGCCTTTCCCTCGGTGAGCTGTTTGTGGTATCTGTGTGAGTCAGTAAGCTGTGCGTTTGGGGAATGCACCTCGCAACTGTTAAGGTAAGCGTTGGTATGGCTCTGCTGGAGGCAATGAGACTAATTAGTTCTTTCCAGGTGATTGACAGCTGCAGAGAAGGGCTAAAGGAGACATTTAGCCTGAAATACCAGCAGGAGGCTTTTCCATACGGAGTGAGATCCCGTATTTAACGTGGTTACTGTATGTGAATCTCACTGCAGGGTCTGTATCTTGGTCCGTCATTTCACAGCAGTGCCTAGTCAGAGGAATACCCTGCACGTGGCAGGTGTGGGACGCTCCTGAAGCGTTTGGGTGCTTGTTCCGGGGGAGCTGGCCTTGGCTGTCAGGGATGAGCTGCTTCTCCGGGCGGAATGCGAGATCAGGGTGCTGTGGGGGTGCTTTGGTGACAGCACAGAGGAACAAGGGAGTACTTTCTGTATTGAAAAAAGAATAAAAGTGGAAAGAGCGGTGTAAGTGTCCTAACAAGTCTCCTCCACCACTGCCAGGTCTGTCCTCACCCTGTGCTGCGTGGCTGTGTCCCACCGTGCAGGTGTTTCCTGGCAGATGGGGCCATCCTGGCAGCAAAAAGTAAGAATGGGACTCTCTGGAGGTCCAGGGAAACCCCCCTTTCCTCCCAGAAACCCCTCGAACAGTAAAGCCTGCCCGAGAAACCCCCGGAGAGCGCGGTTTAAGCCTGCTCCCAAGCCGCCACGGCGGGGAATCGAACCCGCCTCCCCTAGTTTCCTCCCCTGAGGACCCGGTTTAGGTGCCCGCCGCGTTCGCCGGGCGGAGGCGCTTCGGCAGCGGGGGTGGTCGCCCGGAAGCGGAAGTGGCTGCGCGGGTCCTGGCGCCGTTGCCGAGCGCCGGGCGGAGGCGCGGGCCCGCGGCGGCGGCTGCGTCCCGTCGCTATGAGCGCGGCCGGGCTGGTGTCCGCCACGCCGCCGGCTCCCGCCCCGCCTGGGGCCCCCCCCGGCGCCGCCATGCCCCCCGGCCCCGAGTACTACGAGGAGGAGGAGCTGGAGAGCGCCGAGGAGGAGGACGGCGAGCGGAGCGCTCGGGCCCGCGACTCCGATGAGGGTCGGTGGCGTGGCGGGCTGGGCCGGGGGTGGTTTGGTGCCCTGGGGAG
>WKFP01015458.1:245038-313167 GCA_011057875.1 Pterocles orientalis
ATCAGAAAAGAATGAAGAAGTTGGACCAGCAGTACAAAGAAAGGATACGAAATGCAGGTGAGCTGAATGTCTTTGCGATGCTCCATACAACTTAAATTAATGGCTTTTGTAACACCTGAAGAAAAAGTATGGTAATTCTGTCCTTTAAAGAAAAGGAACTTGCTGGAGCAAGGGGTTCTTCTGCTCCCAGTGGTATAGTCTAGGTTTTTTGTGAGTGCACAAAGCATGACTGGAGCTGTCTTGATTTTTTTTTTTTTTCTTTTCTTCTTAACAGGAATCTGTCTTCCAAGGTTAATTTCATGTACACTAGAGCTGCATTCTAGTACCGTTGGGCTATTCTGATAAAATTAAGACTAACTGCCAACTTGTATTTCTGTCTGGCAAAGACCTGTGCTGCAGGAACATGTTTCTTCCACAGGAGGGCACATGGTGATAACTTTCAATTTCATGATTAAAAAAAATCCAGCTGCCTAGTACTGCAGGAAGAATGGTCTTCTATGTTTATACCTCCCATGTTGAGGGTTGTTTTTAGAATTCGCAGATACTAAAGCAACAGTTTAGAGTTACCTGTGTTTTATCTCGATAATACTGCTTCCATGCTCAATTGGTAGAGCCCTGCGTAAACAAAAGGTTTGATTTTTATTGGACCATTATCATCGTTGGTTTCTACTTAGTTGCTTTTTAAAATTATTTTTAAAAAAATCAACACTGCGGTACAGTGTTGCTACTACAGTCTTCTCCGAAACATATTTGAAGCCTATGATCTTGGCAGATCTATTTCAGGTGTTGCCAGATATATGCTGGTGAAATATGGTGATTTGAGGACTGCTCAGGTGCCTCAGTTTGCTGCTCTTGCCACTACCTTGCGGAGAAACTTTATTTTGAGTATTATATCCTTCAGGAAGCACAAGAAGGGTTCCGTCCTGCTTGATTTTAAGTTGTTAGGAATTGCACAGACATCAGTAGCAGGCGATTTCACACCCAGAAATCCATTTGCCTCATCCATAGGTCTGACTGGAGCTAATCATTGCCCTGTGTTAGAACTCAGCCTTCAGCGATACCTAATGATTTCCTTGCTTGTTTTCTCAGGGGTAAACAGCCTGAAATCAGACATGTGTGAGTTAAGTAGATGAATCTCTTAACAGCTGCAGAATTATTTCTGAACCAGTCTTTGCTGAAATTCATGAAGCTGGCTTAAACTGAGAATTTTTGCCAGCCATACATTCAGCTACATGGTTCAAGCGTCTATCTAGGAAGTTTGTATCTAGTACTAATTGATTGTAAATGAACTGGAAGGAAGTCTACATGCTTACTGCTGCTGGGAATAGTAGCTGAACTGAGCAGTATGGAATAGTGCTGTGTAAGCTTTGCAGATCCACTTGCCAATCTGTAGAAGACTTCAATTAACTACGAAAAAATTCTACAAAAATATGTTACTTTGTTTTCAGTGTAAAACTGCAAAGTGATAGTAGAGGTTGGATGAGTACCTGCACTGTTTAGTTCGCTGCCTCTCCTGATTGCAATATTCAATGACTTAAAATGTTAGGGAACTCATTTTGTGCATCTTTGAAGATAGTAAATTGTCTGTCTTGTCTTTCAGAACTGTTCCTCCAGCTGGAAGTAAGTACTCTTAATTTATCAAAATATGTATTAACTAGATGGAAGAGGTATAAACCTCCTGTTTCATCAGCTATACCTGTGCTTGATTTTCCAGAAGGTTTAAAGGCATTTTCTTCCTCCAGCTGGTGTTATTACGCTTGAGATGTAGTACAGCCTACTGTTGGTGTTACTTCAAGTAACTCCTGGACTTTGTCATTAAAATAGAATTAAAATAAATATTTGCTCCTGGGCTGCTGTATGCCAGCTGTGTATTTGGCTTGTTTTAAAAGCTGGTTTAATGATAGTGCTGTTTATAAATCTGAAGAGTTCTCTGCTAGGGACTTGATGTTATGCAACATAATTTTATTTTTTTTAAGTAATTAATTCTTTTGTCAGTATAGTACTGCTTACGTAGTCATTTTCTGCTGATTATGAATATTGATAATCTTTAGCACTGGCTACAGTTTTGAACAGAAACGCTAATCAGTACAGCAATTCAAAGAAGCTGTTGTGATATTATTAACTTGAGTCACTGGTTCCTTAGTTGACCTTTTTGTTCTTTTGGTTTGTAGACAGATCAGGTGGAAAAAAATTACGTCAAGGAAAAGAAGGCAGCAGCAAAGGAGTTTGAAGATAAGAAAATTGAGCTTAAGGAAAATTTGATTGCAGAATTGGAAGAGAAAAAGAAGATGATTGAGAATGAAAAGCTAACCATGGAATTAACAGGAGGTATAAACAAGATAGGCATCTGTCATTTGTTTTATCTACTCTGCTGCTGCATAGAAAAAAGATATAAAAGTGGCAGTGCTGGTGTATGCAGACAGCTAGTTGAAGGCTTTAAAGCTTTCCAAATGCCAACAGGTGTAGAACACACATTGGTGATCTTTTAATGGAGAAAACAGTTCATCATGAAATTCAGTGACCTGAATTACTAACAGGTGAATTAAAATAGTGCCAGAGAAGCAGCAGCAGCAGGCTTTCTTACATGCAGGGAAAGGGATTTCTTTGGTTCCTGTGTCTGGCAATTAAGCTGTTGAGATGTGCCCCAGTGTTGACCTAACCAGTGGTGCCAGGTTGGAAACTGTGGCCAAGAAGTTTGGACCAAACCTGTTTGGACCTATTCAAGAATGCGCTTGGCTTTGTACAAACTGTTAGGGCTAATCTGGTCTGGAACACATCTTCAGCTATGCTGTTTCCCAGATCTTTTTTAAATTTTTATTTTTTTATTACGAAGTCTAGTCTGATCTTGCAGACTGTGCCTTAGCCTTTAGATTTCCTCTTGTTGTCCTGTGCCTGTGTCTGTTCACTACTCGGCTGGGATACAGTAGTAATCTTGCAAGCAGGTTTTCGTTAGTGCGTCAGGATCTGACTAGATCTTACTTTTGGAAATCTACACGCCAGTGTTCTGGGAGCCTGCAGGAATCTGATTTCTCTGTCAGTGGGACAGCTGGTAACATGAGGATTTGGATTTGCAGAGTTAAAGGGAGACTGAGGAGGGGTAAAAGAAGCATTTAGCAGTCTGATTTGGGGACCAGGTTGAGCCTCTTCAGGAGGCTGTTTGGACCTATTCAAGAATGCGCTTGGCTTTGTACAAACTGTTAGGGCTAATGTGGTCTGGAACACATCTTCAGCTATGCTGTTTCCCAGATCTTTTTTAAATTTTTAAATTTAAAGTGTGTACCCCCCATTGCTGTGTGTCCTGAAGAGCTGTTGCATCAGATTTAACCCTAGGAGAAGGCGTGTGAGTACCTGTGGAGTAAAGACCCATTCTGGTTGTTAGCCCTCCCTTACCTCCTTCCTTCTAGACTAGCAGAAATCCACTGTGATTTCTTTACAAGTAACAGATTTTGTTGTGAACACGGGGTACAGGCGAAGAAATAAGAATACTGGAACTGATGTGAACTCAGTGGTTTGTAAAACCTTTGGAAGTTCAGTGTGTACAAGGATTCAAGTTAGCAACCTGATGAATAAGCTCATCTGGGGGTGTTGCAGTTTCATGAGGTTGCAGTAGTTGCCTCCTGTTCTGTACAGTGTGGTTCTTAAACATTTAGCCTCATGTGAGACTGTTGGTGCTTTAACAGCTCTGCAAAAGTTCCTCTATGAAGTTTTCATGAATCTCTCAAGAATCTCAAAGTAAGAGTCTCAAACTTGTTTTTTTGAAAACTTGTTAGGTGCTGACTTGTCACAATTTTAAGATACAGGATGCTAAGGTACAAAGAAAATTGTTCTCTCTGCCTTATTCACACTTTAAGCAATATATATAGATAACAGCTCTGTAACAACTCATTTGAAACTTTTTTTAAAAAGAAAAAAACCTTGGCTGCATATCACCTTGAGTAAGTGCTTCAAACCCCTCTTCTGAGGCTGTTGTAAGTCGGTCTTAACAAATGAGAAGAACGGCTTACATTCAACACGGTACATTTTTAGTGCCTGCAGGGTTGTTAATGTTTGGTGTTTTTCAAATTCAGCCTTGAATCCTAGAGATAAGGTTTCCTTTGGCATGCACTCCGTGGGTGGCACTTTGGGTTGTTTTTTTTTTTTAAAGCTTTTATCATAATATTTGTTCCCTTGGTGTGCAGCATGGTCATCCTTGTTCACCCTTGAGATAAGGAGAAAGATAATTTGGTGTGTTTTGAACAGGCGTAGCTGCTGAAGGTTTTAGTGTCTAGAGGGAGCCGTAGCGGCTTCATAGATGTAAGCGCTACCCAGGGTGTGATTCAGATGTACTTAAAGATGAGCAAATAATTCTCAGCACATAGAGAGGTGAGATGGTGTGTTTTGCATTTAAGATGGAGTGTCTTGCTTACCAGTTCAAGATACCCTAATAAATTAAAGAATGATTTGTGAGAGTTTGAGTAAATTAGTTAAGATTACCTGTAGACATTTGGACAAACTGTAATTTCAGATAATTACTTGGTGATGAGACTCGTGTCTCAATTTTAAATAGATTTTTTTTTTTTCCCCCTGTGCATATGGTAAAATTTGTTTCCTGTCAACTGCTTCTCTGCATGTTATTAATTAGGTTCATCTCATTAATCATAATTTGGAACATTTTTAGATAATCTGAATTTGAATACTATTTGTTTAAAATTACTGCAGCAGACTTGTATCAGTCTTGAATGCCATAATTATCTGTATTCCTTGACAAAGCTATTTTTCCAGCTTGAAGATAAGAAGAGCAATTGATTTGGAGCTGTTTTACATGCTATTAACTATCCAAGTTTTGTGAGCAAAGAACTCCATGAACGTTTCATTTTAAATGATCTGTTCACAAGCAGATAGCATTAGCGTTAAAGAAACTTGCCCTGAATCCTTGTGGCATCATTGTACTTGTTATCTGTACCCGACGGAGCTGCAAAATGCTCCCAAAGCACCTGTGCCGCTTCCAGCCAACGCAAGCTGTAACCATGGCAGCACAACGCTGCTACTGAACGGTGACCTGGTGTGAAAGAGAGCTTAGATTCACTGTCAGCACTTCCAGCTTGGATGCTGGAAGCTATCACAAAAAAAATAAATCCAATTTTCTCTATGAAAGAGGAAAGATTGTTTTCCTTCTGCCTTGTGTAGAGAGCTGCTCCTTCCTACTCCTTTCCCTCTGGTCTTATCAGCTCTCCGACTTCATTACTCTACAGATTCAATGGAGGTGAAGCCCATTATGACAAGGAAACTGAGGCGACGACCAAATGATCCAGTTCCTATTCCCGATAAGAGGAGGAAACCTGCCCCTGATATCCTTTTACAGAGTCGCTGGAGGGCTATTGCATTTTCAGCTGGCGTGCTACCTGCATCTGCATTGTTTTGTACAGGAGGGAAAATGGAAGGAGGTGCTATGATAAGATTTTAATTTAAGAAATACTGAAGCACCATTTGTAATGTGTGATAAACTAATATCACACAACCAGTCTGTGGAGGTCCCTTGGTGTCCGAAGGTAAACATTACAGTGTCATGAAATAACTTTATTTTTTTTTGTCAGTGAGAATAGTTTAAATTCTTCAGGCAATTTTTTTTCACAAAGGAAACCTTTAAAAGAACATATATAACTGCTGAGGTAATTGATTCCATAGATAGTAAATGGCTTTTTACATCAGCTGGAGCTTTTCCCATTTCAAGATGTGACAAAACATTTGCCAGAAAGATCATATTTGTCATATCAAAATAGTTTTTCCATTTCTGATAAAGGCTTCAGATCTCTAATCCAGAGAGATGCATAGCAAAAGCAAGGAGTGCTAGATTTGTTCTTTGAATAAAATAAAAAAAGAAAATTCATCTTGTTTTTATATATCACAAGAGAGAGAAAAACATGCATATGTAATCCTTCTCCTCTGTCTTGTTGCATGTTTCTTGTAATTAAGATGTTCCTTGGCTTGTGGAAGTACATTTTTAGCTCCTCTGTGATGACAGGCGCTTTTTTGGTTTGTGTATTAAATTCACCTGGAAAGGAAGGTGGTATTAGGTTCCAAACTTGGATAGCTTAAATCAGATTAAAAAACCCTATCTTATGACTTATGAGTGACTCGCCTTTTCCTGAAGGCAATATAAAAGCCTGAACTTCTGGAGTTCATGCAGGGTGGTCACAAGCATCTTAAGTTTTAATCTCTTTCTGGTTGGAGATTCTGTTCACTCTTTCAGGAAAAAAAAAAATCCATTTATTAGTGCGCCTGTCTCATCCAAAATGAATTAGCTTCATCATGAACGTGACCTCCTAATTGAGCATGATACGACAGCCACGGGATGAAACCTGATCTGCTTTTCCTCGCTGGGGAGAGGATTAAAGTCCATCAGAACCCAAATCCTTAAAATGGCCCTAGCAATTGTTAACTTTAGTTTAATACCTTGGATAGTTCGACTTAACAGCTGTTTTGAGGAAACACTGTAGGCTAAAGCCTGAGAGAGGGTCCTCTGCTTTGCCTGAGTGTCATTTCCTTCTCTCTACTCGGTTTCTTCCTGTGTGGAAGTGACAGAGGAGCAGTAGAGAAGGGAAGTAGGAAGATGCGATGGTGAAACTACACAAAATGACTGCAGAGCTCTAATAAGGCACTAACATCTGCGTTCTGAGATTTTGGGTGTGTTTTCAGGTGAATGGTAGGCTCCTGTTTATCCTCATCCACGCAAGGATGCGTTTTGTGCCTCTGGCTTTATTTTATTTTGAGTTGTTTTTTGTGGGGCTTTCCCCTCTTCTCCTGATCTCTCTATTCCTGCTGACTGAGTTGCAAAACAATGAGTTTCTTTTTGTAGGTTTGGGTGGGATTCGGCTTCATTGTACGAAATCTGAAGTGAGTCTGTTGTGTTTCAGCTCCGAGATTCTTCTCTGCAGAAATGCAAGCTGAAAAACACTGAGAACACCCGTGCTTGGTGCCTGCATGAAGCAAATGTCAGTGCACTAAAGGTTTTCATTGATGCTTATGTCTAAATAAGTTAAAATGATTTTGCACTCTGTTTGCTGCTAAATATGAGGCTCTGTGGAGAGGGACCTGTATTAACTCATATGTCAAAAAAAGCTCAAGTATGACATTTAATAAATTCTCGTGCAACTTTACTGAAACATTTTGGCTTATGTTTAGTCAAGTAAAATGTCACTGACCTTTAATTGTTAACCTTGCTTGCCAAGAGCTTATGGAAACCTTAATTCTGGATACCTCAGCTAAATTATTTGTTGACTGATGAGCAAATAATGGAGGATCTGAGAACGCTGAATAAGGTAAGGATTATTGCTTGGTTCGTATTTGTTTTAAAGAGAAAGCTAGTGCTTCCCTCTGAAGAGAACAGGACTCTGTTTTATGTTCTGAGATGTGGGACTGCTCCATCCCAGGAAGCTGCGTGAAGTAACACAATAAAAGATTTAGCAAGATGGTACCTCCTCCCTTTCATTTTAATAGGTTTAATTAACCTAATTAAAATGACTGCCATCTAAAAAGGTTACCTTTTGTCTGAACCAAGTGATGAGCTATCTTAAGGAGTTCCTTTCTTCTCCGCAGGGCTGAACAGATGTTAACACGTCTTTCCGTGAGATCCCAGGCTGCCTCTGCTTTAGGCCTTAGCGTGGGGGGTGGGTTTTAGGTTGGTAATTTTTTCTCCCCACTGCTAGATAGGGTGCAGTATCTACGTGTATAGTTAGGTTTTTTTAGGTTGGGTTACCCTATTACTTTTTTGCTAAACACTTTAAGCTTATCTAATTTCTTACAACAGGGGCTGCTCATTAAGGCTTTTGAGGATGGTAGCGGCACGTGCTTTTTGCGCCAGCTGTTGAGGTGTCTCTAATGATTTATCTCCTGTATTTCATGTACCCTGAGAAATGTTGGATCGTGTTCAGAAATATGGTGTGTTAGATGAGTTTGGTTTTGATTTGTTTTAATGGATTATCTGAGTGCGCTGCAGTTCAGTTTGTAGACCTTTTATATCGTGATCCTGATAATCTCCACCTTTGGCTGTTTATAGCGTGCTGTTCTGGTTATGTGTTATGCCAGTTAACAGTAGATTTTAAAAATGAACCATTTAAAAGTATGGAAGGTAAGACTATCTGAAATTATTGCTGCAGGTTTCTATGGCTCATGTCACATCTCTAACGCTGCTTTGCTTTCTTCCCATGTAGCTTAAATCACCCAAGAGACCAGGTGAGTTAACAGTTGCGCTGGTACTTGTTCACAATCATGCTGTTTTGAACAGGGAATTATATTGTGGACTTTCTGACTGTGTGATTGCTGACTGTGTAATTTGACAGTGTAATTGTTTTGACTGTGTAATTGCTGTTCTTTGTGTAGCTGCTGCGGCAAATGGGTGCTCTGTGGAGTCTCTTTGTTCAGAAGTTTCTCAGGGATGGGAAGGGAGGCATATGTATCTTTGGCTGAAATAATTGGGCACACAATCTAGCTGTGTGTGGAGGTGTTTCCGTTATATTCGGATGCATCTGGGCAGCTTGCCTGCTCGTCACGTAGATAGAGAGATTGAGAAGTTAGAGTTTATGCTTTTAGCTCTCTAGGTGTGTCTGTACGTTTTATTTCAAGACAGAGTGGTGCTAACTTGCCAAAGGATTTTTTGGTGGAAATTTGAGTTTGTCGCTTTGTTATTTCTTCTCAATATGAAATTATTAATTGTAATTCTGCAGGCAGTTATGCTGTTGTGTGGTGAACATATGCTAGTCTTTATAAACAGTTTCTTTCCTGTTCTCAGCCTCTCCCTCCTCTCCTGAACATCTCCCAGCTACACCAGCAGAGTCTCCAGCACAGCGGTTTGAAGCCCGAATAGAAGATGGAAAACTCTACTATGATAAGAGATGGTAAGTCCTGGTAAATTTCTGTTTTAATCAGTCTGAGCCTTGTGCAGTGAGGAGACAAAGACAGCAGAGAGAACTTGCTTTGATGAGAGAATTTGGGCCCAAACGTTTTTGAGCAGAGGTTAGCCACTTTCTCCAAGGGCTAATTGTTGCGACTTCAGTAAATCAGAAGTGATAATGAGTGTTCAGACCTCACGGACTTTCAGGAGTAGCTGCTGGCTCACTTATGAGGAGACCAGTCTGTTCCATGGAGTCAGTTGTCCACACTGTGACACTTGGGAAACACTTTTGTCAAACCTAACGTTAAGAGAGCCACCAGCAGACGCAGTGTGGTGTAGCTGTGAAGCCGATCGTCTCGGATACAGACGCTCTGATTGCAGGTGCAGTGGTGCCAGCAGCTGTCGCAGTCCTGGTGTGCAGTTTTGTGGAACGCCAGCCCGTGGTTCCACAAGGTGGCAGAAGAAATGGTGTGCACCAGAGGAGCAGAATGAAAAATGTTTCTAATAACAAATCCAAATAACCTTTAAAGATCAAACCCACACGGGAGAAGCAACTTCAGGATTGCTGATTGGATTTAGCCCTGTTAGGTTTTATGGGCGAATAGCTGTGCAGGGCTCACAAAACAAGGAAAGTATTAAATTTTGCAGAGAAATCGTAAGTCTTAAACTTAATCTGTGAGCCATACAGAATTGGATAATCAAGGGGCAATCTAGTACTCCTTGAGCAGAAAGCAATTTGCAAGTCCTGTGCTTATTTGTAGCCTACTTTGGTGTTCTGTTGGCTCAAAATAACAAGTGACGAGGTTGTAATTTTTATCATGGAAGATGATGGGTGTGAAGCCTGTTTTCTGTACAACAGCCATCTTGCAGAGTTGGCCCGTTTTTCATTCTGCTAGTCTTCTGACAGTGAAGTTTCACCAAGGGTTCAGTGTGTACAACTGATAAAGGCTGCTGCCTGGAGCTGGAACTTCTGTGGAGCATAAAGCAGTCCTGAACTGAGCAGGCTACTGGTCATCTCACAAATCCGGGAAGTTCTTTTTTTGCTTTCATTTTTTTTTTGTGTGAAGTGATTATCCTCTAGGATGTATGTAGATGAATAAAATGTTCTTCAGAATTTTTAAGCATGTGGAATAAAGTGTTGCATAAGGAAAAAAAGGACTCTGGAGTAATCTGTCAGAAAAGTTCCCAAGTTTCCACCAAATTTGAACCAGGGAGCCCAGATGAATCCCTCAAAAACACGAAGTTCTCTCTGAAACGTATCTAGTTGGGACGTAAAACACTAATGGATATTTTCATCTTGCTGAATTCAGTTGGCATGAAGGTCTCACTGTCAGGAATTCCAGCTGTTGCTGTTCCTGTCCTCATTGTTACGCTGTTTAAAATAAGTATTTTACATTTTTTGTCTGTAATAATCCTGCTTAGATTATCTGATTGATAGTAATAGTACTTGTGCAAAGTATCTGGTATTTTAAAATAATACAGTAACTCTTGATAGTGGGAGGGTAATTTTTTCTAAGGTGTATGAAGGCTGTAGCTACTGGCATGCACCAGAAATAATAAAACTGACAGCTCAGGAGTGACTGCTTTCTCCGTTTCCTGACAGCAGCTGTGAAGGTCCATTATCTCAAAATGGGGAATGTTTAAGGCTAGTAATGGACTCCCTAAGGTCCTGCAGAGACATCTCACAAACATGTCTCCAGAGTGGAGACTTTCTGTAGGGAGTTTCAGATGGATGTGGAATTGGACTTCATTTTTTTTTTTCTCCTCAGTCAGTTTACTCCGTGCCTTGTGAGATCCTAAAATGCAGTTCACTGTTAAAAGAACCATCTTCTTGCTTTTAGCTTTGTCTGCATACAATGATGCAGAGTGATTTCTTTCAATCTTCTGATGGAGATGCAGTTGGAAAGTCTTGGCCTTTCATCAAAATATTTTGTAGCAGAAAGTGGAATTATTTCTGCTTGCCTTACTTTTCAGTGTTGTGGTTTATTTTACCTACTGCAAAAGCAAGAACTGTTTGGCACTTTCCTTCTCTTGAAAGCCAACTTAAATTCCTCTGCATTTTTCACCTGAAGTATTTTCCTCAGTCCTACCCCTCTGTTCCCCCGCGGGTATATGGGCTTGCTGAGACACGACCGTGTAACTGAGACGTGCCAGGCTCCTGTGCCTCCAGCTGGCGTGTCTCTGCATGCACAGAGCATGGGACAGTGGAGAGAGCTCTTCCATGACAACGTGCTGAGCTGACTTGTTACCTTGCCTTTTCTGTGCGCTGTGAACATAGAGTCACTGAGGGACAGTAACCTGTGATGTGAAATCCAGAGGCTGGAGCCTGCTTTGTGTGTGTCTTTAGCTTTGGGATTCACTGATAGTCAAACGTTGGAAGCAGCAGCTTGGACTGGAAAAATGATTTCATTCTCTGTGCAGGCACAGGTAACGCTTGCGAGTTGTTTCCAGCGATATCTTCTGCGCTGGGAAGCCTGTGCACTGATGGTATCAAGATCATCAATTCTCCTTGCATAAGCACTCCCAGCATGGCATGGCAGGACACTGCTGGACTGAGATTTTTTTGTCTTTTCTTCGCGAGGCCTTTTTTTTGTAGTCATTTATACCCTTCCTTTGTATCAACTAATGACATCTGGGCTCCGTGAGCTGACATCTGTGGCTCAGATCATTGTTGCTGTTGCATCGCCCTGGGACCCACTGACATCCTTTCTGTTAAAATGAGGGAAAAAGAATTCTGATGGGGCACAAGTGTCTAAAGGTCGCAGGATTCTGTGGTTTGAGGGTTTTTTATTACCCTGCCCAGCCATTGGTAATTGGTGTGTTTGGAAGGCTGAGAGCTGACACTGCCGTTCTTGTCACTGGCAAGCAGCGCGAAAATTCTGAGTACGTGAGACAGTAGGAAGAGATTACGGAATAAACTACTGGAAGAATTCCATATTTACAGTATGGTTATTGTAGAAATAACTGTGCAGATGATGCGGATCCACGCGTTTTGACAAGCGGCTGTCAGCAGTCGGGGTGCGGGGAGATGCACACTGAGCAGGGAATGGCCTCGGGCAATGGCCGTGCAGCGGTTCTGCAGCTTGGGCTGCCCAGTTACACACGGAGCACCTCGTGGTTAGGGGAAAGGTGGAAATATAGCTGTGCTTTTATAACTGTAAAGCGTTTTGTTGCTCTCTTGATTAAGATTACTTACAAAGGAACTGTTTCAGTGTGATTGGTTCTGCCTACGGGGCTCTCCCAGGCAGGGTGAACTGAAGCGGGGGAGTTTTGTCTGGCACATCTGCAGCACTTACAGAAACATGGTCTGTGGAGAAGGCAAGACCATGTAATCAAGCAATTCAGAGTTAGGAATTTTGAATTTTTTACTTTGTTTTATACAAAGTGCACTAAGAAAAATATATAGCATGACTAAAATATGATCAAAAAGGGGAAAAAATGGATATGCTTAGACACAGCCTCCTATGGCAGGTATATACAGCTCCTTACAGGGGCAGTTACCCATCACTTACCATTTTGGGTATTTTCCCAAAATAAGACCGTATTAGAAATTTGAGGTCTCTGTTCAAACAATACATAGAGTGCACTTATTCCATACAATTCACTTTTTCTTGTTGGTGGTGCACTAATAACTTTTTGTAGTGAGAAATGAAAATAACGTTTGAGTATCTGTGAATTGCTCTGTCACATTTTATCAGGCATGATACGGAGTTGCCTTTGAAAATCCATCCTGTGTCTGAAATGTGAAAGGCGAGTTTAACCCTTGAAACACAGGCGTGTTGTCAGTCAGTGGTCTCCTGTCTCGTGGCTTGGTGCTCTGCCCCCCACCTGTTTTAGGTAATCTGTGTACAGAATTGAATTGGGAGAGCTGCGTGCATTCTGAAGTATAATTTAAATGCAAAGTGTGTTTGTGTGTAGGATCAGACCACAAAAGTGGTGTGGAAAGACAGACTTCGTATTTACTCCAAACAGTTGTGGAATCCTAGCTCTATCAGTCTCATCGCTGTTTCTTTCTCAGGCTCTGGACAGATAATGATTTCATGTGTTCCCTTTTTTGTCTGTCTTCATTTTTGCAGGTACCACAAGAGCCAGGCTATTTACCTGGAGTCTAAGGAGAACACCAAGATCAGCTGTGTGATCAGTTCTGTGGGTGCCAATGAGGTGGGGGCTGCTTTGTTCTTCGTGGGAGTGGGGAGAGCCGTGGGTCACTGCAGGCAGGCAGACGGCTGTCTGCTAAGGACTAGGAGAAAACCAATATTACTTTCGTAAAAGATGTAGTTGTCCGGTGTCTAAAGAAGCTGAATTCAAGATGAAACTGTGTTGAGAGATCTCTTCTTGAGGTGGGAAGGGCCTTGCTGTGTTTCTAAAGCATGATCCTACATTTTGCAAGTAGTTTGGCAGGCAGGAGAAATGGGGAGAACTGACATGTTGCATCTCATTGGGACTGCAGTCATAAGTTCCATTTCCATTATTTTAAGAACATACATACTATTGTTGTTACTAATGCAAAATTTAAAAAAAAAAATTCATTGGTAAGCCAGAAGAGGATGAGGAAAAATTCTCACCAAATGTAGTTCTTATATTTATTATTTAGTTCTCATTCAACACCGATCTCGGAGTCGGGGCAGGTGAGTCATTTATCGGAGACAATTTCCTTGCTGCTGATGTGAAGGATTAGAGAAGCAGGCGAAGAGGGGTGCGTGCCTAAGATCGCTGTGGATCTTGCTGCACAATAAGCTTAGTGCTTGAGCAGTGCAGCAGTTGGGCAAAGGGAGCAGTTTCCTCCTTGCTTGCAGATTCCAGACACTTTGAAGAAAGAAATTCTAGACTTGAATGCACTTCAGTCAGCCGATAGAGGAACTTTAACTTGTTTTGGCTGCTAAAGGAAAATATTGTCTTTTCAACAGAATGAGTTGCATATGGGATGTGCTTTGTATCACAACTGTTCTTGCAATAACAGTTGTTACACTCAACGGTTGGTTATTTAGATAAAGAAGTAGTAGCATGCTAGCAGATGCATTAATCAAATTAACATTACTGTATTTTTGAAGTTGTCACTGTTAACTTATAACATTAAAACTCAATCTTTTGAGAGCATCTTACCCAAAACCTGAAGGAAATGCAATCTGTTAATTATAGTTGTATTTATTCCTATTTAAAGTGAGATAGTGGGTTTTGTTTTAGTTTTGTGGGGTTTTTCAGAGGGAGGCTGGGGAGGAGGCATGGCAGTTGTTTACCCTGTGGTGGTTCGTTGCAGCAATATAAAGCCAAGGGAGATAAACACTTAACAGAATACTGAAATGAGAAGGTGTTCTCCGGAGTACAGCGTACACATCTTGGATTTTAAGCCACACTCAGAAGCATGGTTGCCAAACTATGATCATACTGGGTCCTGCCTGAATTTAGAAGCTAGAAGGCAGACCTAGATTTGAGGTCTGTAGTTGTAGACTGGAGTCTAAACAAACTCAAGTTATTCAAAGGAACTTTACCGAAAATATTTGCAGGGAGTGTCTCCCCAGCGACATTTCCATTAATGCTTTAAGTGGAGACAACTGAGAAACAGCAGAGATATTGTGGCATACAGTTACCTGCTTGTGGCTGGGGAAAGGAAGTTGTTAACAGTGTACTGGAGGCATCTTTGTCCATAGGAAAGTCTAAATCAGTTTTCTTAAACTGGGTTTGAATTTTGTAATTGGCTGTGGGCCTCTCCGACAGAGTCTGAGCTATGGGCATCCCCCTTAGAAACACACAAACCAAAAATATCTTCCCAGGCCTAAATTCTTTAAAACCTGGTGATGTGTTTATCTCTAAACAGAATATGTTGTCTAGTTTTTATGTGATTTCCTTGGAAGCTGTGAATCAAATACTGCATTAGTGGAAATCATAGGCCAAGTGCATGGAACAAGTTCAATCATTTGCCTTTTGACAACAATAAACTCTTCAGTACATGCAGGAATTTTTTTTTTAATTCCCGTGAGTTTATTCAGCAATCTCAGTTTGTTGAAAGTTGAAAAAAGGAGGAAGCTTATTTTTCTTTTACAGTTGAGGAGTAAAAGAAATTCAGATATGGATTTGGTTGTGTCTGTTGTCCACCTTCTTCGGTTCTTTAGAATTAAGAATTCTACTTACTGTTACTTACTATTCTACTTCTACTATTCTAATTTAGAATTAAGTTATTTTTCTGATTGCAAAATACACTGTACGTCTAAAACAGTTTTAAATTAAGTGTGTGTCTTGATACTTTTATTTTTCTGAACTGTGTGGCACGTTTTAATGTTAATAAGTAATTTCACTGTTGTGGTCATTTAAAACTGAATTTTAATTTTCCTCCAAATGGAAGTTAAAGCGGTTAACTTTAGCAAAACTAATATCCCGCTCCATTGTACTGCGATAGAATATGAAACCGTCCATGTTCTGTATAGCTGCTCAGAGTTTGTAGATTTAAGAACTCTTTTGGTTAGTAAAACACACCAAATTCTTGGAAATGTTGCAGTAGAGAGATGATTATCCACAAAAGCAGATTCTGATTTCTCTAGAGAAATAACTGAAGTACAAATGCAGGCAAATATTAAATTGATTTTATATTGAGGACTTCTGCTAGTAAAGTCAATTTATAATTAAAATAATAGAGTTAAATCAATCTGCTGTGCCAGGCTTCTAGATAATATGGTATCTAAAGAAAAATTTTGGCTAGATCGCCTGCCAGCATTAACTTTATAGCCCTTTGCAGCAGGCAGCATTGGACTTGTGTCCTAAAATCCTCTAGTACAAAGAACTAGATAACTCATTTCCAGGTGTTTATTGAAATGTTTAAATGTGTTAGGATGATAAAACGCAGAGAGGTTGTGCTCAGATTTGGTTTTCAAAATACAGGCATTGGGGTCTAAACTTCTTGAAAGTGATTTTTATTATGCAAAAATCCTGAGAGGCTGCCTCCACAGAAGCAATTTTGTCCTTTGAAACACAGTGAATTGTGTGAATTCTTCCATGCAGGTGTTTAAAAAAAAAAAAAAAAAAGCTCTTTTATCTTCAGGTACAATTTATTTCATACCTTGTGAGAAATGCTTCACTGAACAAAATCAGAATAAGCTTTTTATTTGACTAATAGCTCCTTGTCTGGGCACATCCCCGGATAGATGTTTTTATGACCTGTGGATCCAGAGAGAGTTGTTCTTGATTAGGTGAAGCTTAGTGCCAGAGTTCTGTTGCAAACTCTAGCAGAAGGAGACTTGCTTTCCTGGTGATGCTTGGAAAGTGTAATTTTTCTTGATGGCTGTTTTGAGCAGGAAGCTAAGGTGGTAAAGTTAAAACCTTATTTTGTTTCCTACTCAGGTTGCAAATGCATAATGTGGGGAGGGAGAGGGGATTAAGCTCCATCAGCCGTGCGCCTTGAGTAGCAGAGGTGTTCCGATCCGACAGTGAGAATACCTGGATTTCATTGCCTGTGTATTGCTCACTGTGAGTTTTCCCTTTTTCTCCCCAATTTATCTCACTGCCCCTTTTCTTTTTTTTCCTTTCATGCAGATCTGGGTGAGGAAAACCAGCGACAGCACGAAGATGAGAATCTATCTGGGACAGCTGCAGCGAGGTGTCTTTGTGATTCGTCGACGATCAGCTGCGTGACTCTGTGCTTTTCCTTGGTCTGTTTGTTTTTTAACCGATAGACAAACCTCTGACGGGGAATGGCAGTCTGCTCACTCATCTTAGCAGCAGAGAACACCGTCATGACCTCTTACGAGACAGTGTGTGGCTGGCCACATGATCCCCAGTAGCCCTTAAATCTTTAGTGATACCCAAGCACTGCCCTGGACTATTTCTGGATTTTGCATCAAGCTTCTCTACGCTTTCTTTATATTTTGGGTGACTATTTAAGAAGACTTTGCATCACACCTTTTTCAACGTTGTATCGTGGTGCATAGATGGGACTCGTGTGTTAAAAACAACGTAACATTTATGTTTTGAATCAGACCAGTGGAAGAAGCTTTTCTTGTCAAGACCTGAGGTTATTCGTTCTTTTTGGTTTTGTTTTCCTTCAAGGCTCGGGATATTGGGCAAAAGGAGATTAATCTTGCCAGCTTTCAGCTGCATCTGAGAGATGCGTCTGTAATACGTGCTATAGGACATCAGCTTTATTGGATGAACTGTTTAGAGACTGGAGTGCTCAGGCTTTTTTAGGAGAGTGTGAACAGCTTAGAAACTGCTGAAAATCCAGTTGATTTTAATGTAGTTAAGCAGTCACACATGGTTAATCAGAAGCTTCTGTTTCTCTTCACATTAAAAGCCCTTCAAAGAACAAGCACAGAGTGTCGATTTGCTGAATTTGATTTGCTGGAACAGGTGGATGTGTATAAACCAAAGGTTTAATTAACGGCACTTGGCAGATAGCGAGACTACGTGAAGGATATGTATGAGTATAACCATTCATCCACCTAGAGAGGAGAAAGGTAAATTGCACACACTTAGAGTAACAGGTCATGCTGGAATCCTGCTGACAGAAGATACGGGATCTGTTGTATCTTCTGAAGAAGCCTGGTACTGACTAGAAGGTGGCTTTGATGTGCTCTTAGTGTGCAGCTGAAGCCTTCATTCCCTAAAATGTCATGCAAAGGTTTCCCTTTGAAGGGTATTTTAATTGCTGGAGATAACACTGGGTTTCTACACTTGCCCTCCAATAGCAGAAGTGAAAATACTCAAGTAATGATATTATTGTGCTCTCTTCCAAGATGTTTAAAGATCTGACTCTGGTATTCCTTTATTATTCCTGGTCTTTTGCTGATGGCTGGAGCCACCAGTACCATGTGTGACTGCACTGGTGTGAGCTACACAGCGCACTGGCAACGCTGGCAGAGCTTTGCCTTCTGTGCAAGAGATTTTTGTGCTCCTTTTGATTACTGGACAAAACGTTGTAATTTCTGCCTTTATCAATATATCTGTCCATTTGAGGCTTTTTTTTTTTTTTTGCTTTTGAACTGCCTTCTTGTTCAGCATCAGTCAAGCTTTTCTTTCATATCTGGATAAACGGAGTATTTTAAACAACTCTTTCCATTTCTTTTACTCACCGCAGTTGGGTGGCAGTCACATCCCAGTAACTGATGTACGTACGTGGGTCTGGAGTGGAGTGTTATGGCTGAGTTTCTGATGTGTTGCTTTGTGGCTGATACACCTTCCCTGTTTTTACTGCGTGTAGAGTTTCAGCTGGATCTGGATCTTTGGCGAGGAAAGCAGAGGGTGTCTGTGAAAACGTGCCATCGTTGCAGCTGCATTAGTCCGGTGGAAGGCAGCAGGCTGTATTCTGTCAAGTTAACAGCATACTTGACATAATGTAGCATTCTCTGCACGTGTGACAGGTTTTTCACAAGGTGATGATGTACCAAACAGGATTTGTCACTGAGCCTTAAAACAAACATCATAGTTCTTCTAATAAAAAGAGATAAGTAAGCATCAGGATGTCTTTCCTACCTATGTATCAGAATGTGTGTTTGTGGAAATAACTGGGAACTTTGGTTTGGTTTTGGGGAGATGTCTTGCCAGCCTTGATCTCTGTGCTGCTGCGATGTAAACTTACCCCAAAACAGATGATGGGTATTGGAGGAAGTGTGGAGGTGCAGCAGCTGGAGCCAGGTGTGGTACAGGTGCACATTAAACATACAGCTTTGACACCACATCTCAGTGGGAATCAACAGCGTCTGCTCGCCATTCCCTGGCAGAAGCAGGGAAAGAAATCGCTGCTCTTGCAGCCAACAGCCTGTCTCTGCATCATTTCTGTGGGCATAGGAGGGTGGTGGGGGGTGTGATGGGATGGGACACATTCTAGTTCACACCCCGATTAGAATTTGAGGAGTCTTGTGGAAGCGAATACCTGTGGGACTGTTGCACCGTTTCCCTCTTCTCTAACCCCTCCTGCGGCCTCTCAGCTGTGCAGAGGAAGATCTGTTACCATACAGAGTCATCTTGTGGTGTTGCTGATAATCAAGGAGCGTAGCCTTGGACTGCAAGTTGTAGAGGTGAAAAAGAAGCTGAGACAGAGTGAGGAGAGTGGGCGGTTGGGGTGGGAGGGGAGGAGTGTGTGCTGGTATTGATGGGGGAGACGGGTTATGGAAACTGATCCTGATCTGGGACAGTGCTTCAGCGTGGAAATTGTCAAAACTCAATCCCAAACTCTTACCCTACTCTGTCACAACGATCTTGGATCTCCAGGAAGGACGTAGGAGGTTTGTACAACTTCCTTCTGTCAGAGTTCCTCACCCTCTGCCAGTTTCCCCAGTGCCCCGGATCAGCCCTTGAACGGTAATTTCTGCTTTGGACAGTCCTGAGCGCAGCCCTATTTGCTCAAATTTAACTGCTACACTGAAGGTGTTTTGTTTTAAGGCTACTTCCTCCTTAGTTTCCTATTTTAATGAAATGAAAGTCTTTCTTGCCTTAGTTGGTCACTAAAAAACACATCTCTCCCCTCTAACAGAGTGCCTGGGTGCCGTATCCTGTTTTTTCAGGCGGCTGTTCTGTCGTGGCCTGTGCCGTTTGCAAGGCTGGACACGATAACAACGCAGAGCCTTATTGTGTGCTCAGGGAAGCAGGGCATCTTTTTAATCCTAGAAGGATGCTCAGCATCTGCTGTGGCAAGGATGAGGCATGTGGAGATCAAGAGTATAGACATCAGCTGTGGAAACAAAGATTTCCTGCCACTGGTTGGAGAAATTAAGAGGCGAGTTACTCAAGGAGATGGACCAAGTCTTGCTTAAATTCGAAGAGAAAATTGGCTTTTCTGCCTGCTATCTGCCTGTGTAACATCAGTCTTTCGAAGAATTCAAACCTTCAGTGAACAGAAGTGGCTTTGCTACAGGTATGAAAAGATTTCATCCTCATTTTGAACAGCGTTTAAAGTGAATTTAAATGGTTTTAACTCCCAGTTGTTGTCATCTTAAAGGTGAACCCTCTGCCAAAACCCAGGCTTTCGTTGAGGCTTAAATTGTAGTTGGCTGTTGACTCATATTAAGCATTTTTTTTCATTGCCTTGAGAAATGGATTGTGATGTTGATCAAGTGCTAAAAGATCTGGCTGCCTGAGCTGTTAGGTGTTCGAACGGATGGGAAGCCAGAGCAGTGAACCGACTTCCAGCGGCTTTTTGACACGGTACCGGCTGAAAGGCTTCAAAGAGGCTTTTTCCTAGGGTGCATGCTAATGAGAGAAATTGTCTTTTGTAGCCCATGTGCTTTGTCTGCAATTTGGTAAAGAGACAATTTTTTTTTTTTAAACCGCAGAAATCTTGATTGCTTGCAATTTTTTTGTACATTTCTGGGGAACTTAGGAAAATAAAACCTAAAAGAACAAGAAATTGCAGTGACCTGTGTGAATTCCTCTTTCAGAAAAAGAAAAAACACCTTTTGGGTTCGTGTTCCCCAGAAGTAAATAGCAAGTGCTCAACGATTAGGAAGACCTGAATGGGTGTCTAAGGTTGGCTGTTACCAGTTTTAGTTTGTCTAAAAGTAAACACGTGATGTATTTTAAAGTATTTAGAAAATTATTTTTTTCTATGATTTATTGAAAACCTGCTCTCACTGCAATGTCA
Organism: Pterocles orientalis; assembly: GCA_011057875.1. NCBI lineage: Eukaryota > Metazoa > Chordata > Aves > Pterocliformes > Pteroclidae > Pterocles > Pterocles orientalis. Next base: position 265,474 of record WKFP01015458.1, read on the forward strand.
CATTTCATCCAATTAAAGAATTCCACTATTTTAACGTTATGCTGAGTTTGGGAAACACGTTTAACATTTAACATCAGCTCAAACTTTTGTGATGCCAGAGCGCCCTGTGCTGCATTGAGGACCTGTCTCTGGAGCCCAGGCTGGTATTTAGATTCCTCCTTTTTGTGCAAAAATGCTTTTCTCTAAAATATTCTTGATTTCCATTTAGTTAATAAATGCGTGTTAAGGATTGTTTGGGTTTCTATTACTTAACTGAGGGCTGCAAAAGCCCACAGAAGGCTTTGGGGTTTCTTTTCCTCTGATCAGAAATAGGTGGAGGGGAGGAGTGGCTCAGAGAAACCACCTACCCTGGGACGGAAATTTAAAAAAAGTTTAGGTGATGTAAATACAAAATATTTCCAGTGGTGTCAGGATGGGTGTCTGAACTCCCTTCGTGTAGACGAGACACTCAACAGCAGTATGGGAAGAGTTACTGAAGTCTTGGGATATAAACCAGCAATGTTTTGAGCAGAGCCACTCATTTTTAGGGCTTTGGAACCAAGACACGTATAATCCCCTGGAAATGGCTACTGATTTATTTAATCAATCTTAAATTTGAAACCTATCCGTTTCACATTTTTACTGTGTGCCTCAGGTAGCTCTCGTGTCTCATTGAGGTCTAATTTGCATCTACATGTTCTGCCCCAAGTCTTGAAGAAAAATCTTTATAGATCCAGGTTTCTGCTTGATGGTTCAGCTCGTGTTTGGACTGCACGGACTAACGTGGGTTTGGAGAGTGGATGGTTCAGGACACGAGGAGGTAGCTCTGTGTCTACTGGCCTCACAAAACTAAAAGGTAGGTGGAGCTTTTTGTTTGGGTTTTGGGTTGGGTTTTTGGGGGGGAAGCAGTGGATGTCTAACAAATAATGGATTTCTGTAGAAACAAATAGTTGAAGGTAGCTGCTGCTGCTGTCAGAATACTGAAGAGCTGTTCATTATGGGGAAGAAATATCCTTTTGCCCGTGAACTAAGTTTTAGTAACTGCATAATAGTCATGTAAGTATTTTTTTCTAAGGTGATGAGGAAGCAGTCTTCCAAATCTTGTACATCATGAGGCATTGGGTATTGGGGAAAACTCTGAATGCTAATGATACTAAACCATGTAATACAGTTGCACAAAATTAGTGTAAACACAGGAGGCAAATATTCTGATAAGGATTTCTGTGATATTAAAAAAATCTCATGCATTGAAATTGGGAATTACTGAACCGCTTGGTTTAAGACTGGCCAGGAGACCATAAGACGTGGCAGAAGAGCATCAGATGTAACTTGGGACCCAGGGATGCGTGCTCTGAAACCGTATTTCAGCTCTAGAGCATTGATTAGGTCTGATTTGGTACAAAGTAGGAAGCTTTGTGGTTCAGGAAAGGGAAATAAGGGGGCAAAGCTGGCCGGGTACTATCAGCCCTGGCTCCTTGGTCTCGCTCTCCCCTAAGAGACTTCAAAGCTGTTGATTTGTTTCCTCTGTCGTTGAAATGACTGTTCTGAGGAGAGCTTTGAAAATCTGGGTGAAACACAGAAAATGTCTGTCCCCTGGCCTCTGCCTGAAGATGGAAAAACGTCGCAAGGAAGGGACATGTCCTGGGCTGGCTGGTGCGTGGCTGCCCTCTGCTACCCCGCTGCTGCACACCTGGGGGAACATACCCACGGGCTTGCCGTGGAGCGGGTGCGACCAGCCTCCAGTACCAGCTGCAGTCCTCGCAGGGTGTGCCAGCTCCTCTCAGCGTTTGGTGTCACTCAGGGGGTTGATCTGCAAAGCCCCTGAGCAAAGGGGTTTTCCTTTTCCCCCAGAGCGCCTGACAGGTACTCCATCGCTCGGGTCTGCGTTGTACCTGTCGCGTTCCTGGGCTGAAGGACGGAGCAGCGAGGTGTTGGGGAGGGTGCAGTTCCCACCTGTGTGGTGGGATGTAACCGATGGATGCAGCCCCTCAGCCGAGCAGAGGAGGCACAGTCCTGCCTGTTCTTTCAGCCAGCCAACTGCGCCTTCTTACAGCACCCTGTTTCCATGCTGTTGCATGTTTATTGAGATTCTGAGGCATTGCTACATTTCTTTAACTTATTATAGTGAGCGTTATCCCTGCTTCTGACTCTTTCTATTGCCGAATACCTTGTTGACTCAGTGCGGGGATGAAGGCCAGCGTTGGAGGATGTGCTCCTGGCAGGCTGTGTGTACTGGGTTATCCCTGGGGGCTGCAGGATGCGCTGCACTGATGACCAAGGAGGTCTCCTGGTGCTGTGACCCCACCTGTCACTTGTCTTGCTGCAGCCTTTGCTCCAGTGAGCTGAGCGTGCTTCCAAGGGGCTACCAGGAGACTCGCAGAAATGTGGAATAACTGAAATAGAATAACTTTATCTGAAAGTGCTTGTCGAGCTCTCGCCTCGCTTCCCCCAAGTTGTTCTCTAGTTCGCAGGTTTCTCCCGCGCACCTGCTGATGCCCCTGCTGCAGCGGGACAGATGGGAGCTGTGCCCCCTCGCTGTGTGCTCAGCCCATCGTCCCCAGAGCACGGGGAAAGCCTCACTCTTCTTCCAAGAAGAGGGTTGGTACCTTCTGTGTTTTTTCAGGACGAGCTGTCCTCTCCAGCTCCAGACAAGGGTCCCTCTGCCGGGCTGTCGAGGTGCCACTCAGCGCTCCAGCTGAATGCTGGGGTCCCTTGGGAGGTTGTTTCAAAGGAAACTGTAAACGCTGCGGCATGGTGCCGTCGCTGCTTCTGCGCTATTAACTGGTTTAATGAGCCTCTTAAACTGTTTTGGGGAGGACCACTGTCTCCTGCATGACCTTACTGTCCCTGTTTACTGTCACGTACCTGTGGAGGCAGAGGCTCCTCGGGCCCCACGGCAGTGTAGAGCTGAGCGACCGAAGCTGTTTGCATTAGAGAAGAGGTTTCCTGTGCTCAGTCGACAGAGTTGATTCATGCTGAGATCCTGCCTTCTCCACGGGTCTGTCGATCCGCCCGTCGCCCAGGTGAACCGCGTGTTTCATCTCCTCACCCCGTGTACTCGGCTCGCCGTGCTGCCATCCGCTATCAATTCCAATTTCACACCGACATGCTCTTGACGTGTTTATAGACGAACTCTTATGTCAATCCACTAAAAAGCAACCAGATACGCTCCAGAGAAATGTTTTTCTCCTCTGGCTCCTGTTGCTGTGGCAATCCTGACGGCCGCTGAGCATAGCGGCTGGGAGAAGCCAGCACCAGTGCACGAGCATCCCGCTTTCCTGCGTGGTCAGTGCTGTGAAGGGCATCCAGGGTCTGCTGCTGCCAGTCTTGGCAGTGATTTTACCCATGTAGTGGTTTTGATATGCAAATCTCCAAGGTTGCTAGAGAGCAGTAAATGAGAATGTACTTGCTTGCTCAGCTGGGGAGGCTGAGGCGCAGGAGTCAGTGATCTGCCAAAAGGCTGAGAGCTGTGTCCATCATTTTGCTTCAAATGCCCTTCTCCTTCCTTAACTTAGGTTATACTCTGGATTTTAAGGCACCATAATCTTCCTTGAGGTTTTGCTCTAGGCTTTCAAAGTAAAAATGTGTCAGCGTCAACCGTTGGAAGAGCGCGTGTTTTCCTTTGCGGTGGGTGGAGAACACGGGATCGTCTGTTGATCAGACCTGCCAGCGATCGGCTGACAGATGGCAGCTCCTTGGGGACAATTAATCATTTGCTTGTGCAGGATGTCGCGTATGGAGTGATGGTGTCTGTGGAGATGCTAGCAGGAGAGGAGAGGACCTGAGCCCCCGAAAGGAGGGTCTCTCCCTCCGGGGTGGGACCCGTTAGCTGAACACAGTGGAGCCCACCTTGCTGAGGACCACGGGCTTGCTGCCTTTAGCTTTCCAGGGCATTACGGAGCTAGAGGCTTGCAAAGGAAGGAAGAAGAGCTGGCTGATGTCTGTGGGCTTTGACCTGCTGTGAAGCCTTTCTGTCCCCAGCCTGGGGAGAGGGGGAATGCATTAAAAAAAAAAAAAGCAGTAGCTTGTAGGTCTGGTCTGTCGGGAGCGTTGAAGTAAGGAGCAGGTCCCTCAACCGAATTTTCTCCTTGGGAAGGAATGAGCTGCTGCGAGTGAGCAGCAGCAGAATGGCGTGACTCTGATGGCCGGTGTCACCGAGGAGCTGAGCATCCTCCCAGGTCTGCGCTGCCTGCAGGGCTGTCAGCTATTTTGAGAGAAGGAGCTGCGGCAAAGGTGGTGTTTGCAGCCAGCGCTCGCCTTCCCAGCGCATCTCAGGCTCTAGCTGTGAGAGCAGAGGTAAAGCAACCTCTGTGTCTGTTTTTTGTAGTGCTTTTCTCTGTATATGTATTCTCCCAATCCTCCTTTCCAAAGGCAGCTGTCTCAGCAGGGAGGGTGAAGCACGGGCAGATGCGGTGCTGGGAGGACGAGGCTGATCCGAGGCTGGAGACCCCTCCCCTAGACACTGAGGACTCTATGATTTAAAGTGGGGGGATAAAAGGCACCTGCACCAAGGATTTGTCAGACTTGTTCCTGGCAGATAAGTTGGTTTTATCGAGTGGCTTGACATGCAATTCTATGCAGCGTATAGATGTTTGTCTGATGTTTACTCGGAGGGAGAGATTTTCTAGCTACCCTAAAAATTAAACTTTGTTTAATGGTGCGTTTGCTCAGGAAAAATAAGCGTGGAGGTGCTGTCAAAATGTCAGGCTTGTCTGGAAGAAGGGTTCTGCAGAAGATAAGTGGTGTTAGTGTGTTTGAGGATGTTTCATTTAGAAGTGATGAAGTCCTCAGCCTTTTGGGGGCCCCGTTAATTGAACTGCAGAGTTACAGAGCCCCGAAGGGAGATGCTGCTCACTCCTGGAAAGGCAGAGACACGTGCAGATGGAGAGGGTCAGAACAGGCTGTTTCTGGTGTAAATGACATCGGAAGGATGTGAAGAGTTGTTCTGAAGTTGCATTCCTTTACCTGACTCATTTTAGGGAAGTCAGTTTTATGTGGCAAGACCAGGTGGCTGGCTTCTGGGTGAGAAAGGGGCTTGGGGTCAGAGTTTTAATTGGAAAGGGGTTTGAGGAAAGAAACACGAGCATCTCTGCTCTGTGAATCATCATGCAGGCTTACAGGACTGCAGAAATTAATAATGAAAAAAAATGTCACAAAACTTCTTGCAGCTTCCAGATTTGTAAGGCAGCAAGGCAGCACACTATCTGTGCTCTCAGAGAAAAAACTCTTGCTGAGGAAATGCCTCCTTGCAGGACCTGAAACTGTGCTTCCTTCACACCACGTGTGGTGTTTTTTTTGTTGGGTTTTGTTTTGTTTTGTTTTTTCCTTGCAGGACAGGCTGTTTGAATGGAGATGGGTTTTCTGCATGAGACACTGAGCATGGAGTTCCTCTTGATAATTTCATTTTTTGGTGTTAAAATCATTTTCTGGATAATGCTGTTTCTCTTCTGAAGGCTTCCCAGCTTTTACAACGTTGGAGACATCATTCCATTTATGAGGAGATGGAGGCAGGGGGCTGTGGCTGCTGCAGCCCACGCTCGGCACTGCTGGCTGGAGCTTGCTGCTTGCCCCGACCTTCCAATAAATGAATAAAACCGCATCTGTTAGCGGCCCTTCCTTCACACCATCCGCCTGTGTCCTGAACACGAAGGCGTGTTGTGTAACCGCGGGCTAGGGGGTGACTCAGTGCGGCTCACGCTGCGGTTTGGCCTTTTACCTCCAGCTCGCTTGCGGGAGACCTGTGGTTGGTGTCAGGGGTCAGTGTAAACAGCGGTTAGAGTTTGCTTTTTCAGAGGGAGTTTTCTGTTGTGGTGGTTTGTGGGGGTTTTTTGTTTGGTTTTTTTTTTGGCCTTGGCCCCCTTCTCTTCTGCCCCAAGTTGAACAGGATCCTTTGTCATTCTCCAGGGAAGCTTTCAGGCTCACGGCGGGGGTTCTGAATAAAAGCCGTTGTGCCTCCGAAGTGCCCTGCGCAAGGCTCTGGAGCACTCCGCTGCACGAACCAGAGGGCAGGCAAAGCCCTGACGTGGGGAGTGCCCGAGCACCGCTGCCTGGCAGAGAGCCGAGTCCCAGGGGAACAGGCTTTGTCTGGAACACCACCAGCAGCAGGTGATAACTGCTGGAAAAAGTCAAGGTAGGTCTTGTTCGATTTGTTAAGGTGGGTGGTTCGGTCCTTCACTGCAGTGTAGAGGAGGAGAGGTCGGAACAAGCAGGGTGGGGTTAGGCGGGTGGGAGGAAGATGTTTTCAATGGGTTTCTGTGTTTTCCTCCCCCCCGCTAAGGCGTTGTCTCCATGCGTGGTGCATCTCAGCCACTTGAATTTCCAGCTTGCGTGACTAATGGCCTTGGTGTCTTGTATCCTGAAAGTGAATCTATAGCCGTGAGAAGCCAGATCTCAGTTCTTCAGTGACGTTTGCAGAGTGAAACCCTGTAAGTGTAACTCCTGTACTGCCTCTGAGCTGCTCCAGCCGCCCTGTCCGGGTGTCTTCAGTCCTGAACGCGTGCCTCCATTCTGCCTCGCAGTGCCACGGCACCTGGACAGCTCCTCCCGGGGCGGGAGTCTGGTGTGCGGCTTTCCTGGGTGAGCAGAGCGCTTGGAGATGAATGTGCCCTTCCCTCCTGGCGCTTAGAAGGCTGTATGTATATTTTTAAGGGTTTTTTTTTTTTCTTTCCCCATCTTGTTGAGATAGGAAGGGAAGATTATGGCACTTGATGATTTAATCAACGTAATCTCCAGATAAACACGCTTCTCTTATACTACTGGGAGATGCTAATTTATGCTGGCTGGCTTCTCCTAGGGTAAATTAAATCATTAGTTTTAAGACTGGATTAGGCGCACACGTCCCCTGCCTGTTAAAAAGGCAGCTCGGTAGTTCTTGGAAGCTCCTTGGCTTGGCGTTTCTTGGGAGTCATCAAGTCCTTTCAGCGCAGGTGTCATGAAAAGTGGAACCGAGATGCAATGTTTAAAGGTGCAGCCCCCAGCTAAACGCCTCTGTGGTGGCACAGGACCTGCTCGTACCTTGTGCCCCTTCTTTTTACGCGATAGTAGTATTTCACCAGCTCATTAATCTAGCCAGAAGGTTTGGCCTCAGGTCTGGGGAAGCAGCAGTTGCTCTTTAGATCAAACCTGCATCTTGAGCATCTTTGGAGAGCGGAGCTGTTGTGTGTGTTGAAGGAGACCTGGCCAGGGCAGGCAGCTGGTGTCCACACCTCTGCCGCTGGAGAGAGCACGGGGACATCCAGGGTGATGTGTTGACTTCTGCTTGAAAATACGCCCGAGCAGAGCTGTAGCCCAGGTCTTGAGCAAAATTCCCCAAAATGTAGGTGAAGCTCTGTGAGTGCACAAAAATTAAAAGCAAAAGATCTTTACCGAGGTGGATGGAGATGTTGCAACTCTTTCCTACAGGCAGGGAAACTGAAGCACGGTCTGCCTCTCGTTGGGAGGGGCAGTAGCAGGGTGGAGGAGTAAAATTTGGATATGTGATGCTGGTGGCCCCTCCTGGAGTCCTGTCATTTAGAGCAGATGTGCTGAGCCGAGCCAGCGTGTCCGCTCGGCTGCAGTTTCTCGCAGCAGTGCCCGGTGCTGGCTCTGAGCGTGGAGGTGCCCTGTCTGCTTGGATGGCCAGCAGCTCCGGTGGGGAATCCAGACAGACGGGGATGGCTCCTGACCACCCAGGGGGAGGAGAAATGACAGAGGCCCTCACAGCAATTTCAGGGCTATTAAGGATGTGATAATGAGGCGTTGAGTGCATCATTTTTCAGCGTTTCACTCCCCCACCCCCAGTTCAGCCCATTAAGCTCCATCCCAGGAGGACAGTACACACTCCGCTGGTACTGCAACTCCAGTCGTTGTGCAGCTGGGCATCAGCGGGGCTGGTGCGTGCATCTGGAGGGGGTGAGGAGGGCTCTCCGTCAACAGAGAGCAGATGCTCAAGATACAGGTTTGATCAAAGGAGCAAGTGCTGGTCCCCAGAACCTGGGACAAAGCCCTTCTCACTGAATTAATGAGCTGGGAAAATAATAGTGCCTGGCAAAGGGGGGGCGCAAGGTAGAACTGGGTGCTGTGGGATGCTCTCCAGCCAGCTCTGGTTGTGTGCTTGTGGAGAACCTTGTGTAAGATGTTCTCAATGCACTCAGGAAAGGGCCACTATACGTGTGCTGTTCCCTATGTTTCCCTGGTGCGGTTCTCCTCGGTACAGTCGGTGCTTTGGTCTGATTCTGCGCAGCCCATCTCTTGGATGGTGAAATCTGCTGCTGCTTTGCCTTTCTGGATCCCCGGGCCATCTGCTGCTCCCTGGTTCGGGCTGGGGGCTGCTCCAGACGGCAGCTTTGGCTCTGGCACAGCCAGGCTTGTGCTGGCAGAAGCAGGTGCACAGGCAGGACTTTTCTAAAGGGCAGAGCTGGCTTGTTCCTGGGGGTAGACTTCTGAGCCCTCCTGTGAGCAGGCTGATGTCTCCATGGAGGTCAGGACAAGGCTGTAAATCCTGTGGAGGATGGGAAACCAGCGCTCGGTGGCCTGAGACAGCTCTGTCTCGTGCAGCTCTTCCCGCTGCGGTGCCTGTGCAGAGAGCAAGTGCTCCCTGGCTTCACTTTTCCTGTTTGAACACGTAGAAGCATTTCTCTGCGTGAATATTTAGAGGCAAGGGTCTCTCTCTGTGTAGTACACTTGCAGCTGATTTACTGTGGGATGCTCTAGCACTGGGATTGAATGTTAATGTGGGTGTGCTGGTGCAGTCTGCTTCGAACTGGGCAGCTCCTGGAGGCATTTGGGGAATAAAATCATCTGTGTAACGTGGGCCTTCGCCACCCCATAGACGCACCTGTTGGTGCACTGAGGCTCTTCTCCATCCCCACCTCGCCACGGGCACCCTCAGGAGGCATCCTTGGGGCTGAGCTCTTGGCCTCTGAGGTGCTGTGATGGAGGGCTGGCTGTTCTGCGGGGTTGTGTGGGTGTCAAGCTCCTCGTGGGCTCAGTTTTGGGGGCTGTGTGTGTCCTCGGGGCGATGCCCAGGCTGGGGACGCCTCACGCAAGGCAGAGAGATGCCCCCCTGCTGCTGCTGTGCCGGGGGTCGGATGGGCAGGTGGCTGTGTTATCGGGAGAGGAGATGAAAAGATCCCCGGCTGGTGTGTGTCACCGCTGACTGCAGGCACCAAGGATCCGTCACTGGCGGAGCAAGAGAGGAGCTGGTTTGGTCAGGCTGATACCCCTCTCCAAATGCTGGAGGGGGCTGCAGGGCTGGCCAGCCGCGAGGTGCTGCCGAACACTCGCTCCGATTTGCCTTTGCCTCGTGCAGGGTTTTCACAAGAGCGAGGAGTGCTTCTGTAATGATACACGAGGCGTTCGTAGTCCCTGATGCTGGCAGAGACACGGGGGCGAAGCTGATGTGCAAAATGTAATTTGATTCGGAAGAGATGTGGACTCTTCCAAGCTGCTGATGTCTCCCCTGCATCCTCCCGCCAGTCCTCCGCAGTGTGTCCCGCAGGCGTGGAGGACCAGGCAGGGCTGTGTTTGGGAGCAGGGACCTCGGTGTCACAGAGGGGTTCCATGAGACCGCAGCGCTCCAGTCCTCGACCTGCAGGCTGGAAGAGAGAGCCAAAGCAGGCGGGTTAACCGCCAGCACAGGAGAGGAGGAAATCCCTCCCTTGCAGGGGGCAGGAATGCTGCAGGCAGCACTGGGATCCCGCGGATGCTTTCCCCTTTCTCCATCCATCCCGCTTCTTAACAGAGAGCCATCAAATCAAACACGGCAGGATTATTAATTGAGGTGTATGTTTGAAGTTGAATGGACAGGAATCGCGTTTCTTTCTTGTAAGAGAAAGAGCTTTTTAGCTCTCCTCCTTTCTCCAAAATAGCAACCACATCACTGTGTGCCACGGGGATGTCAGGGCGAATCTGTTTCACTGACAACAAGATTGTTCTGTCTAGACAGGGAAGCTCTGCGGAACTGAGTGAGTCTGCAGAATAATTTAAAGCCAAAATACTTTACAGGCATTAAATTTAAAATAAAAACTGGCTTGACACAGATGATGCTTGATGGATAGTTTGCGTGGGGATGGGATGGCGGCTGGCTCTGAGACAGGAGTGGATGGCGGTGACTGACAGACGTCACTCGGTGTGACTCAGGCTGGTGACCTGTCGTCTTTCGCAAACAAGTTCTTCCGCAAGAGTGGGTCCATCGAGGCGTGTGGGTGGCCCCATGGAGCTCAGTGCAGGGCACCTCTTGCAATACGTGGATCTGTCTTGAATTTTGCCGTTCCCAAGCACTGCCCAGCCCCTCGGTGCCTTGTCCCCACTGTGCTGGTGGCTCTGTGGCCGCCCCGTGGTCTGACCACTGCCCAGGGTGCAGGAGCAGGAGCTGTGTGCCGGGGATGTGAGCCTGGCACTCGCCGTCTGCCCGGAGGGGCTGGCAGCCGGGGCTGTTGGAAGCAGAAATGTGGTGGTGCGATTGCAGCCCAGCTGGCATAAGGAATTTCCTTTCTTCTGGCAGAAAAAGAAAGATGAAATATTAAAAGCATGGCTCAAAGGCTGGAATATATTTTTTTGCTTTGACTTTCTGAGGAGGGCTTCTGCTCAGCAGCGTAGCTTGGAGAGGCAGCAGCTGTGTAAAGCAGGAGGGGTGCCAGCCATCCCGAGGGAGCAGGGCTGAAGTAAGGGAGGAGGAAGAGACACGTCCCGGGTTGGGCTGATCTCAGGGTGAACACTGACACTTCAGCTCCACCACAGCCTCGAGGACTTGTGCTTTAGTCTTGTTTGGCTGCTGCTCAATAGCAGGAAATAAACTTTTTTCTTTTTTCTGTCTCTGCAGAGGGCCATGCACCCTTCACTGTCCTTGTGTTAGGGAGGATGCAGCAGAGGAGGAGCAGAGGGCTCAGCCACGGCACGTGTCGGTGCCCTCCGGAGAGATCCTCCTGGCTCCCAGCTTGCCATTTCTGGAATCCTGGTGAGTCCAAGTGTCCCCAGGAGTCCCAGATGGCTATTTCTCCCAGGGCCAAACTATTCCATTTGCTTCCGCTGATGAACTTAGGGCAGGCTGTCAAGGGGAGAGCCTGCTGTCAGGCAACGAGGCACCCCGACCCCTCGCTCAGGGGGCAGAGATGCACAGGGTGCTAATCAGTAAAATTTGGAGTCTCCTATTTTTTCTCCAGTCACCAGACTCTATGTGCCTTCACACAGCAGTTCAGCCGCTGCGTAGGCAGCAGGAACCAGCATCCCAGATGGGTGCACTCGCAGGGAAGGAACCAGCATCCCAGATGGGTGCACTCGCAGGGAAGGAACCAGCATCCCAGATGGGTGCACTCGCAGGGAAGGAACCAGCATCCCAGATGGGTGCACTCGCAGGGTGTGCAGGAGGAGAGCCGCAGCAGGGAGGGAGAACTGAGCTCTGTGCGTTTGCCAAGTGAGGAGCTCGAAGGAACCAGTTTAAAGCTTCTTTCTGTTCCTTCCTTTGACGTCTCTTTTCTGCTCTTGCTCTGGGTTAGCTGCTCTGGGCCAGATTCAGGGGTATGTGGGACAGGGAAGATGCAAGTTCAGCAGAGCAGGGAGCGGGCTTGGAGCAGTGATAACTTCACACCTCTGCAAATGCTGCCTGTGAGTGCTGCTCACCTGCTGATCGAGGATGTACCTGAATGCAGTATGCTGGGGAGACAGTCGCCTGCTCGGGGTCAAGAAATGGGTGAGCAGTGACACGGAGTTTGACCTCGACTCTGACTCCAGCCCCTGCCTTGCCTCTGAATCCTCTGTTCCTGTGTCATTGCTGGTGCAACAGGGTGGAGACAGGCGGCAGAAGGGGCTCCTGATGTCCCCCTCTCCCACAGCCTTGCCTTCTGCATCATCCCCTGCCTGCCTCCCTGCTGCTGCCTCGTGAAAGACCCTGTGATTAATTATACTGCTCTGCGGCCTCTGAAAATTTATTTAGGGTTTTATGTTTGCTGCTGCTGCTTACACAACAGCAAATCTGCCGTGGCTGCGTCCCGAGGAGGTGGCAGGCAATAGGTCAATAAAGTGAATCGCTCCATTAGAGCTGTCGCAGGGCTGCCAGCAGCCCGGCAGGTACGGGGGAAAGCTGTGGAGAAGTCAAGACAGATCTGCTTTAGCAGAAATGCGGTTGGCTATGCTGGTTTGCAGGAAATTGTTCGCTTCCCTGATAGCATCCACTGTTTTAATAGAACCATTTTTCCACTCTAGTTTGTCTAGCTTAAGTTTTCTTCTCCCTGTATCTCGCACTCTCCTGAAAATTAGTCTAATAGGACCTCTCTGTCTCCAAGAGCTTTGGAAGTTATTTTCCTAAAGATTTTCATTGTCTTTTCCTTGGGGTGTAGAGAAAAGGAGGGCTGGGGGGATTATCAGCTGAAGGACATTGCTTCAACCACCCACCCCACCCTGAAAATGCTGCGAAAGGCACGCAGAAATCAGCCCGGCTTGCAATAGCCAGCATCCACCCGAGCAGATTTAGAAATCCTCTCTGAGCATCTTGCTGAGTGCTGCTGTGGAAGGATTGGGGATGGCATGCCTGGAACAGATCAAACATGGTTGCACTTGCTTTCTAGAAGAAAAAGAAGGAGGCAGGTGTGACTCCCTCATCCCACTCAGGGTCCCTGCTCCTGCCTGGAAGGGAGCGGGCTTGTTGGTACCTGCTGCTGATTCGTATGCAGTGGGAATCCGTTCCTGCTGGCCTGGTGCAGAGCTACCTGCTTTGTGCCACTTCCCAGCAGGCAGGGAAGTGGGAGCTGTGTGTGGCCGTACCAGCAAAAAGAGCTGCCTTCAGTTTGCTTTGTGCGGTGTCCTCACGGGTGGAATGGGGCTGGAGCCGATGCCTCGCTCTGCCCCTGCGCTGGGATGCTGTTGGGCTGTGTCAGCGGGATGCTGAGCCCACGCAGGCGCCAGTATCGCCTTGTGGTGCTAAAGCTGCTCCATCACGGGGTGATGTACCGCTGAGGGGCGAGGGTGTCGGCGCTGCCTTCGCCTGCTCTATATACGGTGCCTCCAGCAGACTGTGTCCTCGCTGGAACGGCAGTTTGGCTGTCCTGGCTCCTCCTGTTTCCTCCCTGTGTGTGCTGTGCTGCTGGTTTTTAATATTTCTGCAGAGATGGTTTGTATAGACTGCAGCATGTTGTATTTATTCTATAAAGCGTCACAGAGTTTTGCCCTGGGTATCACCTCCCAGTGCACCATGAGCAATTCAGCTTAAGGACTCGTCACTGATGCCGTTATCTCTATTGCCAGTCCTGCCTGATAAATCTGCTCCCGCGGGGCCGCAGAGGCCAGTGCACCAGCCAGACCCACGGCACGCGTGTGCTGGGTGTGCTGCTCTTCAGGAGGGGGCACAGCTTACCCAGGAGCTGCTTGCAGGGATCTCAACAACAGGCGCTTGGAACAAACCCAAGGGTTGCTCGAACAGCCTTGGGCATCCCTGGGCTTTTTTAGCACTTCGGGGACTAGGATTCAAGTTCTTTTCTCCAGCTTGGAAGGGCAGAAATTTGCTGTAATTTTGTGAGCCAAGGGCCTCATTGTCCTTTCCCTGACCGGAGGCTGGGCCATTAAGCTGCAATCAAACATTGCAGAACTCAGCACTGACTTGTGATGGACTTGCAGCCTTACTGAGCACGGGGTGGCGTTACTGACCTGTGTCCCAAGGGAGCAAGCCTGTCTGGTGTTCGGTGCCCTTTAGGATAGAGCAGGGGTGTGCGTTCCCAGCATCTGGTTCCCTGCAGGGCAGTGGCCCGTGGCATCTGAGCGGGGCTGGTTCTGAACTCCTTGTCAGCAGGAGCATCCTCCCCAGAGCTCGGATGGCTGTGGGAGCCAGGAGCTCTTGTCCCACCCAGAGCAGCTGCCTGGCTGAGTGCTGTCCCTGACAACAAACAGCCGAATGGCTGGTACCGCTTCCCCCATGTCAGGCATCAGTGCTCCAAGGGGCTGTCCCTGCGGTCTGTGAGCTCCCAGAGGTGTGGATTGCAGCTGGCTGCTCGCGGAGCTGCGCCAGCTCCCCTGGCAGAGGCAGTGTCCCCAAGCCCCACTCCACTGCTCACACAAGCTGGTTTCTCCGGAACCTCTGGTAGCACCACGAGCTGTCCAGAATCCCCCTGGCGCTGCAGATCCAGCCTCTTCTGTGGCTTCCTGCTGGGAATGGGGGCTTGCTTCTGGCTCAGAGCATCTGACGAGAGACAAGTCGCGTACCAGCAACTGCAGCTGCGGCGTTGGCTCTTGCTGAAGGACAGAAACAGTTGGAGAAGGTTCCCCTGTTGCCACCATCTCCTGGCAGAGGAGCCTTCCAGGGAGCAGGGGGGTCTTGGAGCTCCTGGCTCCGGGGTCTGCTGCCGTCCTGGTGCCGCGAGAGCAGGGCTGGACTCTGCCCCATCAGTGCCTCGTGCTCCCTGGGGCAGCGGTGGGGCTGTGCAGGAGCCCAGCGTGGGCATTGCCCTCCGAGCGGGCAGCGGTGAACACAGCTCCTAACGTCTCCCCGGTGCGGGACTCTGGCGGAGCAAGTGACTTTCATAGAAATAAAGGAGACTTCCTTTTGGGTCAAGTGCTCTGGAAATGAATGATTCGGAGATGAAAGGCGTTTTACTTGGGTAATACAGATTCACATTGCCTAAAGGGAAGTCTGCTTTGTGCTGGGGTATTTTTCCTTCTGGGGGCATTGCGGTTGCTTTTGAAGATGAATTTGCGACGTACAAAGGAGAAGAAGAAAGCTGAGAGAAAGAAAGGGCTTGAAAAAAATATCAGGGGTTCCTGTGGTCTGTTTTAATTTGTCAGCATGTTTCTCTTGCTTGTAACAGCCCTGTCGGGTGCTGGGCTTGTTCCTCCTCTTCCCTTTGTGACTTGCCCCTCCTCTCTGGCATCTTCATCAATCCTAATTTTTGGATTTTTTTCCCCTTTTTTTCACTTCTAGGCTAACCCTTTTGCACCCAGAGCCGGTTGGCAGAGCAGCAGCAGCTCCTGTGCACTGCCCTGGCTGGGGACCACCTGGTGAGGTGGGCTGGGAGAGATGGCCGGGTCCCCTTGTCCCCTGCTAGCTGAGACTCTCGGGGAGACCAGCCCTTGGCTTCGAGCAGCGGCAGCAGCATGCTGGGGATATACCCCCAAGCACCCAGCTGTGCCGTGGCCGGCCCCCATGTATCTGAAAGCCGTTGGGTTCCCACCCTGGTGGTGACTGGTGGGGAGAGATGTGCATCCCCCCAGCTCTTCCATGCAGTGGGACGTGTCGTTGGTGGGCTCCTTGGCGTGGCACCCCTGGGTGCTGTGCCGTGGTGCTCCCCAACCTGGACAGAGCCAGCCCAGAGGTCACCTGCGCCGGAGCTGCGCCCGGGGCAGAGGCAGGACAGCAAGGCAAAGCCCCCTCTGAAAGAGGTATGGAACAGACCCTTTTCCTGTTGGTTTATCATCTGAGGGATCTCTTTTTGAAAACATGTCGTTCCCCATGGACTCAAGGCCCCCAAGCCCATTCTGGCTTTGGTAAGACCATGGGAAGCATCCAGGTGTCTCCCTTCTCTGCTTTTTGCTGGTTTCTCCTCCCTTGCCTGGGGGACTTGATGTGCAACAGGACTCTGCTGCTGCTTACTGTGAAATGCTGCAAAACCTGAGCACTGATCTCTCCATCGCAGGTGTCTGCTTGCTCCTTGGGCTGTGGCTTTAACACCTGCAAATCCATCTTCCGCTCCCCAGTGGTTTGCTTTAAGATTTTAAATCAACTGGTGTGCTTCAGAGCTTTGGGAAGAGATTCACTCAAGCCAACATTGCTCGTGCTGGCTCACGGGTAGGGTTTGAGCCGGACAGAGCCCATGGGGGCTCTTGGATCTCGGGTGAGACCTGTGCCTGTGCCTAGCCGTGGCGTGGGACAGTGCTGCTCCCCTGAGCTTTGGGGCTGGGGGGCTTCCTCCTGTCCCAACAGTGAAGCTGGTTCAGCAGGTTCATGGTCCCCAGGCTTTGTGGATTGTAGGCTGGAGTTTTATATTCTGTCAATAGATGCCAGAAGAACCTGAAGGCTTTTTTTTTTTCTTTAAAAGAAAAAAAAGTGAGACCACATTCCCATCTCTGCTTCCCATATTTTCATAACACTGGCGATGTTTGCTCCCCGTTTCCAAAGCATCGTTCTCCGGTGCTCTCCAAGCGCTGTATCGCTGATGCAAGCGTTGTAGGTGAATGCAGCTGCTCCTGTGCAGGAACACAACACTTGAGGTGGAAGGGATTGAGGTTGCCGTCGGTGGCCTGAGCTGGGAGACCTGGCCACAGCTCCTGCCGTGGCCTCTGCCCGCTTCAGCATCTCGGGTCGGTTGCTGCCGCTGTTTAGCCTCAGCTGTCCCCTTGCAAAGGAGGGTTAATGTCACGAAAAACCCTCTCCAAAGGCAGGAGCCGTTGTTGCTTTGCAGCCCTGGGAGGTGCAGGCGGAGGTTAGAGCGGAGCGAAGGGGAGGGCTGGTGACATGCAGGTGACTCTGGTGCTAATTGCATGCAGCAGGTTTATCTGGAAGGAGCTGAAGGAAGCGTATCAAGGATGTCTCAGCTATTCAAGTGAGAAATCAAATTAAACTTTGCATCAAATCGTAGAGCTGCTCTGTGCTAGGAGTTACGCTGAATTCATTAAAGGTTTCTACACGGCAGCCCCCCAGGAGTTAGCGGAGACAAAAACCAGTGCTCCGTGTCGGGGGCTGTGTCTGCCTGCGCCCTGGGATGTGCTGGGGATGCGGGCAGAGGAGGAGGGGATTGCTGCTTTTACCTCTGAGATCCCTGCGTGTGGAGCAGGGAGGGGACACTGGCTCCACGGCAGCACTGGCTCTGTGTGCCCCTGGCAGCATGCTGGGACGCGTGGCCATCAGCCTGCACCGAGGGACGCGGCATCGAGAGCATCTTGTCCCAGTTACCTGTCTCCTGATCTGCAGCTACGAGGCTGGGAGATGGGGTCCCTTGGGACCCCCAGGGTGTCTGAGTGGCGGGTGGGAGAAGGAGATCAAAGTGTCAGTATCGCACAGAAGCATGTGTTCAGACTGGCTTTTCAGACAGTCCATGCTTGCTCCAGGCGAGGAAAAGATCAGGACAGCATGTGGCTCCCTCGCTGGGGACAGATTGCTCGGAGGCTGGATGGAGCAGAGACTTGGCACGGGAGAGCCTGGAGCCGGGGGGAGGCTGCCAGCACGGTGGCAGGGGAGTTGGCTGCTGGGAATCGGTGATGCTGCGGGAGTTGGGCTGCGAAATTGTTTCCTCGGACAGCACGCCAGAGGCTCTGAGAGCTCCCAGGTGACCAAAGCATGTCCATGCTTGCTTCTGACCAGCGGTGGGGATGCCAAAGAGCTTCCAGCCATCAGGAGGGAGGAACACTGAGCTTTATCCACTGCAAATGCCAGAGTTCTTTCTGGCTCACGTACTAAGGCCCAGGCTTGACGAATGCTATCTGATTTTTCTTTTTTCCATCCCTGATGCATGTTGTGCATTGCCTTAGAAGCACTCAAGCGCTAGCTTGATATTTAAAAGCCATTTGCAACACCGCTGATCTGCTGGCAGGAGAAATTAGTCTGGCCCCGGGGTGTCCGTATCCTGGTGTCGGAACGGGGCAACGTGATAGCAGGCGGGGGGTCTCCTCGGGTGTCCTGCCCACTGCTTGCTCCGAGTTAGGGCTCTCCAGCCAAGAAAATGCTTTCCTCCCTCCCTTTCTGTTGACTTGTAAGGATTTTTAGGAATTTAAGATGCTAAACCTCAATTAGGCAACACTTATTAATTTCTGCGCTGTCATTTATTTACAGAGCGTTCCTGTTCACAGCAGCAGGTGCTGTTAAATGCTGGAGTGTGCTTTCCAGCCTGGGATTTGAGATTTGGGAAGCCCATGAGTGAGGCTGCTGGGGAGGCAGGGCTGGCTCGGGGGGATCCTGCCACCTGGGGACATGAGGAGCTCATCGAGGAGCTGGCTCTGACCCAGGCACCTCGGGTTTTGCCTGTCCCCTCTTGGTGACTGTATGGACCCACCCATCCCGTGATGCCTTTTGCTGTCTCTGTCTTGTTTCGTCTCCCCCAGCGTGACACAGGTGTCCTCATCCCGCTCCAGTGCTCTGCAAGGCTGAAGGAGCTCCTCTCTGGGTGGATCTGGAGGTGGAGCTGCAGGAATCAATGGGGCCAGGAGAAAAGGAGGTACCACGTGCTCGTCTTGCCAGCACAGGGGAGGGCATCTTTGCGGTGTGATGGCTCAAGGCTGTTTTCCTTTCTTCTCTCTCAGCCCTGGGCTGTTGCTCGGAGCCGCAGAGGTGCTGCGCTGAAGCGCAAAGCCCCGTGAGTAGTTCCCCCAGAGCAGGCTGTACCGCTCACCTGCGAGACCCCAGCTCCTCCCGGCTGGGGTAGGCGGTGGGCAGAGCTGCCCCCAGCCCTGTGCTGGGAGAGTGGCCAGGCAGAGACAGGAGGGGGTCCAGCAGCTGTGGCCCCCCATCCTGTCCAGCCCCCATCTGTGAGCCCCTGTGGCTGGGCTGTGCACGGGGAGGGGAGCAGCCCCTCTGTTTTGGGAAGGGGGAAGCTCTGCTTTCTTCTAGGAGACATGGGCTGGGGGCTCTTTGGGGAAAGAAGTTGGAGATTGATCCAGGTATCTCACCCAGTGCCAAACCACTGGCTTCACCTTGTGTTTTCCCAGGACCATCCCAAAATGGAAGAATAGAGCTGCTCCCCCTCCCCTCGGCCGGGGCTGGGGGCTGCTGGGGGTGAGCGGGTTTGTGCAGGACCTGTGATGAGTTCTTGGCTTGGTTTGGCTCCAGAGGCTGCTGTAACCCTGGCGTTTCATGCTGACTTAGACAAATTATTGCAAAATAGCCCTGTGGTATCTCCTGGCAGGCCCGGTCTCGCTGGCTGCGTGCTGGGCTCAGGCTGCTAATGAAGCAATTGTTCTCCACAACGGATGTAGCCATCAGCCATCATCTCCAGTTGAGCTTGATCTACAATGCCTGTTCCTAGGCACGGGAAGTGTTCAGCGCTCCCGGGAGCGGGCTGTGTGTGAAGTCAGGATTTATTAGCCATCTGGCATGCTGCTGGGCCGTTTGGTACCCAGGATCTTGCAGGAAGAGCTTCTGGTGCTACGACAAGCTCCGTGCTGTGGGGAGAGTAAGGCTAATTTCGGGGAGCTCCTGAGGGGGTGTCCTGGCTTCTCCAATGCCTAAAAACAGTGAGTTTGGGCTACTGCCTGCTGCGATATTCCTCTTCAACATCCTGCTCCAGGTATCCATGGAGAAGTGTGACCTGCTGCTTCTTACGCTGAGCG
The DNA here is from genome assembly GCA_011057875.1 of Pterocles orientalis. Taxonomy (NCBI): domain Eukaryota; kingdom Metazoa; phylum Chordata; class Aves; order Pterocliformes; family Pteroclidae; genus Pterocles; species Pterocles orientalis. The sequence goes on from WKFP01015458.1 coordinate 284,674, forward strand.
TGCCAGGATGCTGCTGGAGGGGCTTCTGGTGCTTTTTCTGAAGCCTGACCTGTTCCTTGTGCATTTGGTGATGCCTCGTGATGCAGCGAGCCGGGGCTGCGGGGAATGTGCCTTTTCTCTCTCCGTGTCTGACCTATGGAGCAGGAATCTGGCCCTGGAGCATCCCCTGACCTTTGCAGGGCTTGTGCTCAGACCTTGAGCTGGGCAGCTGCAGAAAACGCAACGCAGACGGGATGGAAAGCTGAGGGGCACGGGGCTGCTGGCTTCTCCACTGCTGGGCTCTGCTGCCTGGAGGAGAATCGTATTCTGGCTGCTGCTTGTGTTCTTCCCCAGTTAGCCTGGGCAATGCACTGGCAAGATAAAGGAAGGCGATTTCCGTGGCTCGCACTGAGGTCTTACTTTGTATTTCCATGAGGCAGAAGGGGAGGAGGGAGCAGCCCCAGCCCTCGGAGCTGAGGCACCGCAGGGGTTGCACAGCACGATAACCTGCCAGCCCTCAGGGAGCTGGCCTTCAGCAGGCGGGGAGGGCTGGGGAAGGGTCACCCAGCCGCTAGGAAGTGGGGTTCATGGCTCAAAGCCGGGGGTCCTGGTTTTTCTGCCACCTCCCGGACCATGCGGGCGGCTGCAGTTGCAGAGGCGTTGGCAGAGAGATGAGGTTAAATGTCAGAGTCCAGCAGATGGGTGGAAAGCTGCGTGTTTGCCTCTTTCTCCCTTTTCTCCCTGGTGTGGGTTGCTGTCTGTGTGCACACGTGTTAAACAGGACCACAGGCCACAGCTTTGCTTCTGACGCAGTGGTAGGGAGCCCAGCTATAAATATGGGTGGCTAATGAACGAGCTCCTCTGAAGGCCATTGTGCTTTGCAGGAACAAGTGCCTGCGCTGTTAGGATTGCTTTTATAACCTCTCACCACTGTGTTCTTCAGCAGCTAGGCTCTGTGCCTAATAAACCCCCGAAACGGAGCTGTGTTCTGATAGCAAGAAAGCATGAGGCTGGAATAAACTGAAACGAGAGGAGCAAGGACGCTGGTTCCTGATGCTGCTGAGCCATCCCCATGTCTCAGTGGGACTCTGTCCCTGGGGACCGGGCTGGCAGGAGGTGTGGGCTTGGCTCATGAGCAAGGGGTGGGGGTTTGATGAGTGTTTTAGAGCTGCCTCCCCACGGCCTTACAACGGGGTTAGCCATTGTGAGTGTCGGGAATGGTTACCACTGCCCAGAAACTGTCAGCGCTGGCCATGCCACCAGTAGAAGTCCATCGCTTCTGCTTTTCTGCTGTTGGACACGTGGGCGCGTGGGAGGCAGATTTAATGTATAGGATGATCCCTATAGAGCTCGCCGAGGTGTGCAGCCCTGGGTTTTAAGCGCAAGCCCATGCTGTGCTGGCTGGTGGCCCTGCTTCACGGCGTGGAAATGAGCAGTGTTGCTGGTGCATGGATATTTGTGGGAAGCCGTGGGGGCAAGGGCTGCCCAGGTCAGACCAGAGGAGCTGGGACATGTCACAGGTTCCGGCCGGGAGGGGCCGTGGAGAACAGACAATGCTACACCTGTGGATGCCCCATCCCTGGAGGGGTTCAAGGCCAGGCTGGATGAGGCTTTGAGCAACCTGGGCTGGTGGGAGGTGTCCCTGCCCATGGCAGGGGGTGGCACTGGATGGGCTTTAGGGTCCCTTCTCACCCAGACCATTCTGTGACTCTGTGAACTGCCAGCCCACGCCAGCCTGCGATGGGGACCTGGCTGCAACAGGCTCTGCAGCAGGAGAGCGCTGGTGGAGCCCTTTTCTGGCTGGAGGGAAGGGGACCGTGTTGCCCTGTTTTGCTCGACGCTTCCTCCATGGCTTCCCAAGCCCGAGGGGAGCAGCTTGTGTCCGTGGGGGGGGACAGAGCTGTGCAGGGTCTGCCTTGGGCGGGATGCTGCGCAGAGCCAGGATGGTGCCTGCAGGCTGATCTGTCTTGGATCTCACTGTGAGAGCGTTTTGGGAGGTGGCAGGGCACCCAGCACCCTGCTGTGACCCAGGCATGGGGGGTAGCAGGAGGCTGTCGGTGCTGGGGCTGCATCTGCCCTCGGGTGCAGTGTCCTGACAAACTGTGGGCTGGAAGGAGGGTGCCCAGTGACTCCTGCTCCTTCTTTAACAGGAGGGGGAAACAAAGACAACCCTCTGCTCCCTGTCTGCTGGCAAGGTGTACACCGCAGCACATGGCTCTGCTCACCATTGCATGGGCTCTGGCTGGGACCTGAGCCTGCCTCAGGGGATGCTTCTCTGTCCTGTCCCGTCCTGCCAGGGCTCGGAGGTCCAGCGGTACCCACTGCCACCGAGTCCCTGTTTGTGCCCCATCACAAAGAGCTGTGGATGAAGGAAGCCAGGGAGGGTGGTAAGCTGCTTTTCTTGGCTTGTTCAATATATAATTAATGTCCTGTGTACGCTGGGGGAGAGGGGGGTGCGTAATGCCGGATCTGGATGGTTTATTCACTGCTGGCGCTGGGTTCCCCCGTGCTGTGCCCTGTCCCTGCCCTCCCTGCGGCAAAGGCTGTACGTTAGCTTTGCTGCCTCTCTGCCTCCGCATTGTGCTGGGAGATGAGGAGGGATGCAAGGGTGAAGACGTGTTTGTTTCCCCCTCAGACCCGTGGGGACATCCCTGGCCTCCAGCCCAGCCCTCGGCATTGCAGGGATGGCCAAAGCTGACCCTTCCCCAGGCGCATCCCTGGCAGCAGCCCCGAATACCCCCTCTCTCCTCCGCGCTAATCCCATTCAGCCCCTGTCCTCCCCTTCTCCCTGGTGAGGCTGCAGGTGTGAGAGACCGGCTGCTTCGGTTGGGGCTGAATAGATTAGTTCTCCCCTTGGGAGCAGCTCGCTCAGCTTGCACTGGAGATAAGGGGGCCGTGTCCTCCCGGCTGTCGGACTCTCGGCAGCTGGCGGAGCTGCGATTAGCCTCGATTTATGCAGGCTGTTAAGCAAACACCTGCAAGGTTCAGGGACAGAGGAGCCAAGTCATTTTTGCAAGCAAATAGTCACGTTGCATTAAACTGAAAACACCATCCTTTCTTTTCTTTTTTTTGCGGTGCCTCTCAGCGCTCTGAGATATCTCTTGTCCCTGGGAAATTTGTAGGGGTACGAGCTAGAGAGGTTGCTGTGAGCACCAGTGACTAATATCGTGTGATATTCTTGCGGCACTGGGCTGATTGCTGCGGGCACCAGCGTGGTTTCTGGGGTTGCTGCTATAGCTGACAATTTCTGAACTTGTTCTGCACTTATTGCTTTCCCTCCTGTTGGCAATTCTCTGCAGCTCACCCCTGATCTCCTGCACTAGACCCGCCGTTATTGCCAGCACTGTGATGGGTGGCGTCGCAGGGGCACCGCGATGTCGAGATCTGTCGGAGTGTTAATAAAAGGGCTTCACACGGAGAAAAGCAAATCCTGCTCCTCCAGAGACCTCGCCGAAGAATCTCATCTAATTAACCTCAGAGGTGAGCGGTGTTGTGTGCCAGCAAAGAGCCCAAACATCATCTCCATCTGAACGCAGCTCGAAGGCGAGCGGCTTTCCCCCTTGGATAAACCAACCAGCCCTGCAGCTGGGAAGGGCTGGAGCAGAATGGGGCTGAAGCAGCATTACCCAGCCAGGATCCTGACCCAAATCACAGGGACGTTGTCGCATGTGGATGCGTGTGTTTTCTCCCAGTGGGGTCCCCGAGCCCTCGAGCAGGCTGAAGGCGATGGTCTTCCAATCCCTTCTTCATCCTCCCTGGGCATTTCCTTCCAGCCCGAAGGGAATTCTTTCAGTGAAAGCCTTTGCTTGCTCCTCCACAGGTAACTGGAGAAATCCCATCCTCCCAGGTGAAGGCTACGTCAGTTTACTGTTGCCGCCACGGTAACACATCCCCTTCCTTGTGGCCAGTGCACGTGGGGTCTGCAGCGACCACACAGCCTGCTGGCCTCTCCTCCATCCTCCGCTCTTGTCCCCACCGTGCCCCAGGATGTTCTTTCTGCCCTGTATTGTTTGCAATCAGTTTGCCCAAATCCTTTTCGTATAGAGGAGGAAAAAAAGAAAATAGTGCCATAATTTCTGATGGATACAAGCACCTGGCAGCAGAACTCAAGCCTTCATCTCCTTGAACAAATTATCTGGTGGAGTGAAGGCAGAAGCCCATCCTCACCGCTGACATCTCCTCTGGGAGAACAGGACAGCTTCAGGGTCAGCTGTGAGGAGCTTGGGGCAGCCAAGGGGTGGGAGATGGAGTCCCATGGGGTGAATCTGGGGTTTGGAGAGATGCTTTCCACTTAAACTGCCTAAATTGGTTATTTCCTCCCTCATATTGTTTTTCTAAGGTGCTGAGCTTCCCTTGGCCTCAAGGGAGATGTGCTGGTGTTGGATCAGTTTCTCTCCCATAGTCTCGCAGCAATCCCACCTATAATTTGGCATCTTTTACATAACTAAAAATAGCTGCAGTGTTTGTAGCTCTGCGGTAAGCTGTTCGTTACTCTTATTGTGTTTGGGTTGGTTTGTAGATGTGTGTTTCTGGAATCCCTGCTCCCTCTCAGCGATATTTCCAACGCTGTTCCTGGGCACGGTCCCTCCCTCCCCATTTCCTCTCCCTCCTGGGAACAGTGAACAAACCTACAGCGCCTTGCCTTTCCCTTCCCTGCTCAGCACCGTGGCCGGGCTCTGTTCCAGCTCCAGCTGTCATGGGAATATCCAGCGTGTCAGTCCTGCTCCTGCTTTACTCTCCAGGTGATTGTCCCTCCCTTGCTGCGGGCTGCGCTGAGCTGGTTGGGAGCATGACACTTCTTGTGCCCCGGGGTAGATCCTGGCAGGGTCCCTGGGGAGCTTTCAGCTGTGATTTATTTTTTTTTTTTTTTTTTTTTTTTTTAAGGTCCTTATCTTGTTCTCCTAACGATGCTTCCTTGTGTTTCACAAGAAGTCCAAAGCATGTGCCACGGCCCATGGGAACAAGGGAAGGGGTGAAGGATGCCCACTGAGCCTCAGTTCTGCCACTCCGGCGGCGTTGCCCTCTGCCGGTGTGAAATCCTCTCCCGGCTGGGCTGGGAGGATGCGGGGTGGAGGGGAGCCTGCATATCGCTGCTATAGATGCCCCTTGTGCTGCTCCATCTTCTTACCATGTGGTGTTCTCCAAGCCAGAGTGTGGCCATCACAAGTGTGGTGGCAGGAACGTGGCCACAGTTTGAGATGGAAGAGGACCTGAAGCTTTCCCCAATTCTTGCAATACCAAGAACTGCCGCTCTGCAGCACTGGGATTGTCTGACCTTGGCAGCCTTTAGTCCATCCGAGCGGCTCTTTGCAGCTCCCGTATGCTCACCCCAAGCCCCAGCAGCCATTCCAGCAGAAGGGATGCTGGCTGTGACCCCCCTGCCCTGCACCCCTGTTCCAGCCAGGGAAGATGGGGACCCTGGCTCTGCTCTGGGCAAGCACACGAAGAAAAGACCCAGCTGTACGCCAGGTCTGAACGGAGCACGGTGCTGAGCCTGAGATCAGCGCGTGGAGGTACCCAGAGGACAGTGCCGTGCTGCATTCCTCCCCAGCTTTTCCAGAGAGCGGCTGCCCCAGCCCTGGCTGCTGTCTGGGAGAAGGGCTCTATCCTCCGCAGAGCTCAATGGGAACACCAAACTGCAAGGATTTCTTGAGGAAAAATCATCTTGGCTCGTGATAAGCTGCTTTTTAATTTTTTTTCCCAAGTTGTAGCAATTGCTTTGAAAAAGAAACCCTTACGGGTAGCTGTCACTGAAATGCCTGTTCTTCAGAGCCTGTTCTTCTGACTCACCTGGGCAAAAGCACATCTGCCCAACCCTGGATCAGATGTGCTTCTCCTGTTTACGTTTCTTTCTCTCCCTGCTGCCTTGACTCCTGATCCGCAACAAGGGCTGCGGGCTTGTCCCTCTGCTGCAGGGTCCCCTGAGCTCCTCTGGTCCCCACATGTGTCCCCAGCAGTTCCCCTTCGCACCCACCCTGGGATGGCTTCTGCAGGGAAATACTTCTGGTTCACATCTTGCTTGGCGAGGGAGAAAACTGGGGAGAAATATCTCCTTATCGGTCTGCGTGCTGCTGTGAGGAGGGGAGCTGGAGCCTGTCCCTCTTTGGGGAGGGTCACGCAGGCATCCCAGGGTGCTGGGAGCTGTGTGTTAGGGCAGCGTGCTGGGGCAGGGGGGGTTCTGCTGGCTAGATCCCCTGCGGATCCCCTCCGGGCAGGAGAAGGCGCTTTTCACTGCAGCCAAAAGGCAGTTCCCGGGGGTGCATGGCCGTGGGCACCCCCACTGCCCCACTGGTGCCGTGCTGGGGGGATGCTGGCAGCACCCCGGCCCCACAGGCATCTCCAGATCGTGCCCATGGTGTTTGGGAGGGTGAGCAGGGAGCGACGGGGAACGTTCAGCTGTCCCCCCTCTGCCTCAGCATCCGTTTGTGGTTTGCTCCAGAGAGCAGGATCCGGCCCCGTGCCTGCTGCTGGCTGGAAAGGCTGTTGTGCAGTGCTGTCGGGGAAGGGAACAGGTGTTCCCAGGCTGCTGCTCTGCTCCGTGGGAGGAAAGACTTCAAACAGCAATTAGCTACCATTGCCATTTCCAGAGAAACCGCTCTCGGCACGCTGGACAATGGGCAGCAGGAGGCAAACAGGTTAGAACTCTAATTCTGGGAAGATATATTTAGGTGGGCGCTTTTTCTTTCAAAGGAAGGTGTGTTAAAGATGCTCTGACTCCTTTAAATAGACTTTTCTTTCCTTCGCCAGCTAGGAGCTCCATTAGGAGCACTGCCTGTTCCTTCCCACCCAGCCAGGGCTGTCCTGGTGCTCCTGACGGACACCAAACACAGCTGAGCTTCCTTCCAGGGACACCTGGGTACCTGCAAACCTGCCCTCATGTTAGTAGCAGAAGGGCTGAAATAAAAGGGTCTGTTTTCCCTTGACAGCTATCAAAAGAAAGAAGTTATCTGCCGCTGCTTGCTGGTTATATTATTTATTCTATCAGCCGGAGTGCAGCAGTGTAAAAGATAATTTAGTCTGGGTTCATGCAGCACGGTGCAAAGCGCATTACCAAGGCAGCACCGTTCTCCTGCCACCCTGCGCCTGCTGCCATCCCTCGATACCTGAACGTCCCTGGTCTCCTCCTGTGGCACGGGCTGGGGTGTCAGAGCAGCTCTGGACCCGCATGGGGACACTGGTGTCAATAAGCTGGGGCTGACGGCAGTGATGGGCTGTGGCTGCTTGGGGACGAACGTGGGGCTCGTTTCCCTCGTTTCCCAGCCCCTGTTGCCAGGGTTGCCTCCACCATCCAGCCCTGAGGTGAGCGGGCTCTGCTGATGCTGCTGTCCTGGAGCCAAAGTTCTTTAATGTGGGAAGGCAGGAGCAGCTGTCCCCCCGGCGTCCCTGTTAGCGTGCTGCTAGAGAGGCCAAAAGCCATCTGCCTGCAGAGGCTGGGCTCCAGGGCTGGTGACATTTGCTAACCCGAGAAGAGAAATCACTGCTCTGGGAAGGCAGGCAGAGGAACATGTGGTGGGAGGTACCAACTTGTCTCCTAAATTCACTGAAATATGGATCTTGTGTGTTGTGTTCCTCTTGACCAGAGACCAGACCCACGTCTCTTCACCCAATACCAGATCTCCTGACGTGCCCTTCTTGCAGCGGCTGAAGGAGGCTCAACGCGGGGTGGTGGTCCTGTGCTGCTCCTGCCTGGATGGCTCCTCTTCCTCACAAGGTCAGTGGCACCGGATGGGGTTTTGCCTTCAGAGGAGCCTCTAGTGCCAGGTTCATAGTAGTCACACTTAGCACCGTGACTCCTGAGGACATGTGCGTGACACAGCTGGTTCAAGAACGCTTTTACAGAGCACGGTCATTTATTACAAGCCAGCATTTGCGAAGCAACCCCATCCAAACAGTTAGCTGGGGATCCCCAGACCTGTGGGGTATCTGCAGCTCGATGGTTTGCTCAACCTGCAGTGGTGACAGCCTGGCCCAGCCCAGAACAGCCCTGGCCCTTTTGTAGCCTCTTCCCATGATTTCATCTAAATTCTGCTATCTTCCATTGCCAAAACCTTCTCACACAGCTGGTGATATTACGTCCAAGAGCATCACGTTCTGGATGTTTATAAATCATAAGGGAAACAGATTTCTTCCTTAATCCCCTAAGCTTGTTTCTTTCCTTCATTGTGTTAGTTAAAGCGTTGTTTAAGCTACATGTCAGCTCTTGTTCTTGCTCACAATAGAGGAGGCTGGCTTGTCAGCACTTTCGCCTCCTTCCTTTTCCCCTCAGCGCCCGGGAGCTTGGGTAGAGCTGCTCCACGTTTCTTCTGCAGCAGCGCTTTGATCAGCTCTCATGCCGCACTGCAGACCGACCAGCAGAGCGGTTCAGCGGGTCGGTTGCTCCTGACAAGTGCTATTTGCCCTGGATACGTCGGGTGGCATCTCTTCAGCTCAGGTAACAGGCAGCAACGTCCTCCATCCGCCTCACCTGCTGCTCTCCAGGTCTCTCCTTCACCCACCGGGCTTTCCTTGCTTCCACTGCCATGGTGGGATGCAGAGATGCCCGAGCTAAGCCCGGCTGAGGAATCGTGGAGTCCAGAACCCGCAGGGCTGCTTCAAATGAGGCTCCCGCCCTCTGTCATCAGCCCATCAGCGAGGGGAGCTGGCAGGAGCTTTTTGCATCCATTGCTTTGGTGTATCTGGACCTGGGCACAAGGCTGAATCTTGTCCCTTGCCCTTCATGAGGTACCCCCAGTCCCTGCAAGCATCCTTCCCTATTGCTGTGACAGCCCAACCTCACCATGCCCTGGGATCTCCCTTGTCGCTTTGGCTGAGCCATCCTCACCCCTTGCCGTGTGCTCTGGCTGTGCGGGGACAGCCTCCCCTCGCTCCCTGCCCAGCCTGACCGCCCTGCTCCATCGATTTGTTTCGGTTCACGTTACAGTCGAGGAGGAAGCCATGGATATTTCTGTGCAGCGATAGCATCTCGCCAGCCAGCCCTCCTCTAATAAGATCCTGGGCGTTGGAGGTGCCTGACTACCTTATCTCCCCTCCACAGGCGTACGTTCCCCTCCTCTCCCCAGACTGGGAGGGAGCAGCCGAAACGCTGGTACCCAGCCCCGGCCCTGGTAGATGGCCCTTCCCCAGCCCGTCGATAAAAGGGAGGAAGGCTGGATGCTGAGGAAGGCTGGATGCTGAGGAAGGCATGAACACAGCATTGCCCGCACTTCTGCAGATCTTTGGGCATCCTGAAAGTTGCCTGATGCCAAGGGGAACATCTCCAGCCAGAGACGTGAGCGCCAGAGCACGTGGCCTGGCCCCAGTGGCCGCTGGGAGCAGAAAATGTGGAAAAATAAGTGGAAAGTGGAAGGGGAAGCTGGAAATCAACAATGCTTCATCCAGTATGGAGCCTGGAAAATATAGAAATTGTGAAGGGAAGCGAAAAGATGTGATGAGAAACTTGGGAGGAATTTCTAGCAGTGAGGAGGAGGAAATGATTTTTAACGCTTGAAGAGAAAAAAGAGCGGGGAAGAAAAAAGCTCTCGGGGATGCTATAGGAATGGGAAAAGCAGAGCACGTGGTGGTGTTATCCACGGCAAGAGGATGATGCCTTCAGCCTGCGTGACGGTGAACGTGTGTGACTGTCTCCATCCCTGCTGTAGCTGAGGGCCTGGCAGCAGAGTGGGGGGAGCGCAGGGGGCTTGGGGTGAGGGGCTTCCCCCAGCCCCAGGGCTGGAGAGGGGCGAGGAGCCGCTCTCGGGTCCTGCGCTGCTTCGGCATGAGCCCTGGGCAGTGCAGAGGCGAGCTGCTCCGCAGGCTGGGCTTTGCTGGGGAACGGTCGGTGGAGGTTTTGGGGGAGGCTGTGTAAGGACTGACCTTGCAGGAATGTCTTGGTGCAGCGCGGAACTGGCATGGTGAGCAGCTGGGTCAGGCTGGATCGCGGGTGGGATTGTTGCTGTTTAGAAATTTGTACTTTTCTTTGGTTGGAAAGCCTTTGGCTCTGCACCCTGGTACAGAAACGTGCTGGGGTCACAGCTCTGTGTTTCCCCACCTCTCCCTGGGCCAGGCTGAGCTGTCGTACCCCTGCCTGTCTCGCAGAGCCGTTCTGGGTCTGCCCGCTGATGTCCAGGCAGTGCCACCGCATCTCTCCCAACTGGAGGAGCCCTTGTCCACCGTGGCCCTGGCAGGCTGCCTGCAGCGCTGGGGCTCTCCGAGATCCCTCGATGCGATGCAGATGAGCCCCCACCTAATTGCTTTTAAAATTCCCCGTTGCTATGACAACTCACCAAGCGTGATGCACTCAAGCGCTGTCTCTCCGCTCCGGGGTCTTGCCTCCCCCCAGCAGGCTGTGTACCTGGACGTACACGTGCTCTATTCCAGTTTTCAGAGGGGGTTTATAATCCCTTTGGAGCGTGAGCAGAATTTCTTCTGAGCCAGTGAAAGGTTTACTTAAAAGGTCTGATAATAAGGTTAAGGAGAGGCCAGCAGCCGCTCGCCCCACTGCAAAGCGCTCCAACAGCTAAATTTAGCCCCTTGACTCATTTCTGAGTCAGCAAATCGGGGGCAGGAAATCTTGATTTCTCTTTTCTTCCTTTTTTTTCTTTTTTTCCATCAACAGCCATGCACCCAAGGCAGGCTCCAGGTTGGCGTGGTGCCTGTCCTAACCCAGCACGTTCCCTGCCCGCAGCATTTACCCTGGAGCATCCTGTCTGGGGAAGAGTGAGCGCCTTTCCCTGGCACCGGCCCCGACGAGTGGCCTGTCCATAGGCAACAGCATCGTTTTCCATTGTTAGTGTTCTGAGGCATGGAAAGCTGTCTGGTTAGCGTTGTCTCTTGCTGGGTAAGCACTGGTCAAGGCTGGGGGCAGGTGGAGCATCCCCGGAGCTGCTTGGGAACACGGCGACGGGTGAGGGTCCATCCAGGTGCTCTTCTCCCAGCACCGTGCCCAGGAGCACCACAGCATGGCTAGTAGCAACAGCAGAGCTCTGAAAAACCCATGTGAGCGTTAAAATTAGCAAATCTGGATCTCCTGATATTGCTTGACCTCCGGAGCCGCTCTGTGTGATGCCCAAACCTCCTCCAGACTGGCCTGTCCCTGTCCCAGTGTGTGCAGCCAGCCAGCCCTCCCCAGAGGGTCCCCATGTCCCCAGGAGGCTGCGCTGGAGCAGGATTGGTGGGAGCTGGGCGCTGTGCCTGGTGCAGCCCCTCTCCTGGGATGGAGCGGGATCGGCCGGAGCTGGGCGCTGTGCCTGGTGCAGCCCCTCTCCCGAGATGCAGCAGGATCGGCTGGAGCTCGGTGCTGTGCCTGGTGCAGCCCCTCTCCCGAGGGCTGGCCAGGCTGCTTCTCCCAGCCCTCGGAAAGCAAATCGTGGGAGCAGAGTCCCCGTTGCTCACTGATTGTATCGGTTTGTGTCAGGTCCCACGGGCTGTGTTTTACATAATTTGTTTCCCAGAATGAAGTGTTTTACAACCGCAGCATTTAATCACCTTGTAAAAGGGGATGAAAAACTGTCTCCACCCCTGGGGCTGGGGAACAGCTAAAGGGAATCCAGAAAAGAGACGGTCTGTTTGCTCCCCCCGTGCTAGCTGGGCTGGAGAGCCCAGAAGCGCCCATGGTTGTGCTTGCAGGCAGCTGGGAGCTGGGCAGGAGAACTCAGGGGGTCCAAAAGCCCGTCCTGAAAACACCGGGCATGGAGATGTCCTAGTGGAGCTGAGCTTCTGTCACAAAAACCACCCAAAACCTGGCAATAGAAGGGTCTTTCCAGCTTCTTCCCACCACCTGGAGGTAAACCAGTGGCTGGTTGGCCAGTGAAGGGCACGGTGAGCAATGGGTGCTCCTCACCCTGTCCTGGGTGTTGCATGGTGACGATGGGTGCTGGGCTGGGGGCTGCCATTCTCTCTGTTGTATTTTTTTCTATTCACAGTGAGCGAAGGATGCAAAATCGAGTAACGGCCAAGGAGCTGCCACCCATTTGACTTCTCTCGCTCATGGCAGGAGCGATTAATCTCACTGAGGCATTGCAGGGGAGCGAGACCACAAGGTTACGCAGCCCACAGCCCGCGCGCTGCAAGAGCTGAGGATGATGCCGGGCCAGCCACTGTGAGGTGTGTGTCCCCTCCCTCGCCCTGCCGTGCCTTTGATCTGCTGCCGGGGGGGGTGGAATATCGTTCCTCGCTGGGAGCTGGTTCAGCCCGCGCTGGCGGAGCCGCGGGAGCCCTGCCGTAACTAACGAGATGTTTGCTGCTCGCTGCCTGACACGGTGGTGGGTACCCGACACCTGCACTGATAGCTTGAGCCTCCCGGAGATGGAGTGGCTCTGCTACAGCCTGGCGTCTGCTCCCTCTTATCTTACAGGATCTCTCTCTAAGCACCGCTTAAGCCTCCTCTGTAGCGTAACAAACCGCTGAGGACAGATCCTGCCCGTGAGCCGTGTGAAGTGGGAGCAGACCTGGCTGCTGGGGGGCTCTGCTCCGAGGTTGGAGCAGGGCGGTGGTCTGCGGGGGGCTGCTGGGCATCCGTATCCCAAAGGGCACAGCTGTCACCTTCATGGGGAGGGTCTGAGCACCACGGCGCTGGCAGATGCTGAACCACCCTGCACCGAGCAGCATGCCCCTTGTTTGATGCCAAAGATAAGGAGCAGCCTGGAAGGATGTTTTCTGTTAGTAGCTGTTTGCTAAAGGCTGTGGAATAGGAAAGGGAATGAGGTCTTGGCCTCCCCGCTGGGGAGCATGACCTTCTGTCCTTCGGACACGTGTCGCCGGCGGGTGTCTGAGTAGTGACAGCCCAGGGTGATGCTGTCTGCAGTGCTGGAGCTGGGAAGCCACCGAGGGTGGGGATGCAGTGCAGGCAGCGTTGAGGAGATGGGTGTCTGCCTCTGCCCCGTTATTTATTGTGCTATAAAATCCAAGGTAACATCCATCACTAAACACTGTGAAGGGTTTCACACGTGTCAGCTGTGTGCCTGTGATGGAGCAGACGCGTTCTCAAGCGGTTCAGCGAGCGGAGGCTGGGGTGATTGACGGGGCTGCCTCCAACTCCTGGTGCCGGTGCTGGGCTGGAACACGGAGCTGGTCCCCTAGAGCACCCACCACCATGGGTCCCTCTCGGCAGCAGGGTCCCACCTGTGGGGGTACCTGCTGTGGGGGGCTTTGCAGGCTCTGGGGGCTGTGGGATGGCCAGTGGCATCCCCACGGCAGGGTGGGATGCCTGGGGAGGCTGGGGTCTCCAGGGGGCTGCGTGGACGAGCCGAGGCTCCCACTGGCTGATTTTCCCAGGGAATCAGATGTGTGCTGTCGTCTCTGTGCATACAGGTACATCTGACAGCTCCTGAGCTGATGGTCTCAGCCACGTGTGACACCAGAGCTGTCCCCGATGCTGACGGGTGATTCCCTACACGGAGGTGTTCTGCACATCCTGTGGAATGAGAAGCCGGGGGAGATGGTGACGATGAGCATCGCCGTGGAGGGACAAGCCAGCACACACACCCGGGACCTGCAGGAATGAGTTCCTGGGCACGTGTGGCCCACTCATGGGTGAAGGCTTTGGCAGGCGGTGACAACTTAGACGTCAAACTTGGGTGAACCGGGAGACATAAATCCCAGTATTTGGGATTAGTGCAGGTAATTTGTTTTAAAGACAGTCAAATCCCTTTCCTGCAGGTTCTCACCTGTCACAGGAGACGTTCCCCATCTCCAGGAGAGTTGCTGCGGTTGAACAGCTCCAGCCATCGCTGGGGAGATGTCTCCAGAGCTGCTAATCACTGGCTTTGGGGATTATTTTTTTTTTTCCTAAAACTTGTGGATGATTGCTTCCTCCTCCTCCTCCCTTTTGTCTTTCTGCAGCATCCCAGGGATGTGAAGGACCATCTGCTGGTTTGATGAATGGCCCTTTTCTGAAAAAGCAACAGAGACAAACGTCCTCCTGAACATGGCAAAGAGGAATGGAGAAACAGGCTGGCTAATTTGCACCCATTATTTTGGAACCCAAACTCCTTCCCAGTATCAATTTAGCTATTATCGCAAAAACTAATTAATCTTCACTCAGGCAGCTCCAAGGGACCTGTGTTTGGATAATTAACAGCCCACGGATTACGAAGAGTCTTGCTTTCAGATCCTACCACAGCGCTTGCCTTCGAGAACACTCCTGCTATCATCCTCTTACCAACTCCTTTCATCAATCCATCTTTTTTTTGACAATTAAGAGCAAATAATTAGCCATGATGGATTTTGCTTGCTTTCTTGTAGCTCAGTTCCACTTTTTTTTTTTTCCCGCTCTTTAAATGTTCTTCATCTGGCCAATCTTTGTGGTGGTTTTGCAGCTAATTACAGCCAAGCTGGGCAAGTTTGGGTCTGGAGAAAGGTTGTATTTGGCTTCTGGAGAAGCTGGGCAACCAGGTTAGAGAAAGGGGATCCTGGAAAGATAGGGGATGAGTTCAGTGTTGGCTTTTTTTCCCCCTCTCCAGTCTTGCACGATGCAACGTGAACTTGCCGCACGTACTGCTGCGCTGGAGCTGGGCTGACCTCCTTCCCCGGGAGATTTTCTTCTTTTAATCTTCAGGCCCATCTCGACTTGATTTGAGGTTGGCTCTACCTGGCTGAGGGCTCGGAGTGCCAAGGACACAGCGGGGCTTGGGCTGGGGACCTCGGGTCCCAGCACGGGGAGGGGGAAACCTGGAAGCAAAGCTGCCCTGGTGCTGCCGTGCTCCTGACATCTGTGCGGGTCTGTGGCACACGCATCGCTCTGGATAAGCGGCACTGTAGGAGCAGCACTTGAGCGCTTTGGGGGAAATGATGAAACCTTCCCTGTGCCTGAGTGACTGAGAGGGGAAAGGCATGCGGAACGGAGATGCTGGCAGTTCCCTGCGATGTTAAATGGGAATCAGAGAGGTGACTAACTGGTGCCAGCACAGGCAGTACGAGGAACAGGAACGGGCTCTGGGGCAGAGAGGAGAGATGTGAGACAGACTCTTGCAGTCCTTCCCGTCTGGTCGCACCGCTGGGGTCATTGTCCCGCCAGGGTGGTCTGGACGGTGTCTCCCGGATTTGCTGATGCCCAGAGCGGCTGAGTCAGCCCTGCCCGGACCAGGGAACCAGGGAGACCAGAACGGGTGGTTCCAGAGCCCCCGCAGCCCCCTGTCCCCGTGCACCTGTGCACCCCCTCCATTGATTTGGCTGCAAGGAGGCGATACATCCCCCTTGCCCGGCTTCCTGCGCTGGCTGAAGTTTATCTCCCTCCAATTAAATAAGAGCAGATAGTGGGTTTAATATGACTACTAACTATTTCATTTCCAACGTGTCGTGAATTACCAAGCAGCCTGTAAAACCCAGCCTGCAAAACATAGGCGAGCGGGGACAGGCTTGGCAGCGATTGTCCCCCATGTTCCTCACGCTGCCACCGCCGTGAACCAGTCCCCTAATTGCTCCTGGTCCCCAATTGCATTTCTGCTGGTTGGGGCTCAGCCGCAGCTCTCACCTGGCACTTGGCTGTTGCCGCTTCTCTCTCCGCCCCTCCTGCCTTCTTCAAGTTTATTAATGCAAACCTTATCAGCCTGCGCAGATAATGCCAGAAATAATTAGTACTCAGCGAGGTCTGTCAGGCTCCTTCCCTCTCCCCCACGCCCCATCCTCATCTCCTTCCTATTTGCGGTTTCCCAGGTGCTCGGTTAGTGCTGGGGATGGGTTTTTTGGGGGGGGGATTTTGACCTTTTTCACCCTGTGCAGCTTTCAGCCTCCCTGGCTGCTCGGGGCTGTGCTGGCAAATCTCCTGTGGAGGGGATGTTGGCGGGAGGGGACCAGCTACCTCCTCCATCCTCGCTTAAAATCATCTGCTGCTGGTAGGGACTCAGGAGCAGACCAATATGATCATGCTGTAGCCATTTATTATGCCTCGATTACACACTTTCATCCAGAATTCATACAGATTTGGCAATTAGTAATTGGGTACAATGATTTTAAAATCCTAAAGACAAAGTCACTATTGGCTAACGGGAGCGGGACCCTGCACAGGACCTAATCACGCTGAGTGTTGACCTTCAGTTCCTCCTTATCTCACTCACGTCCTGTACAATCGCTTTCTTTCTCGTCCCTTGCAGGTGTTATTTTCTCCTGTAGTAGAAATCAGCTACACGAGGACCTTCTTCTAAAAAAGGTTCTGACAAACGTGAGTACTTTTCTCCTAAGAAGATTCTTACAAACAGAAGTATTTTTCTTCTAAAAAGGTTTCCCACAATCATCCGAGTTTTCCTTGCTCAAGTCCCCCCCGGTCCCCTCCCTGCTCCAGGGTTGCATTGCGGGCTTGTCCCAGCTCTTCTCAAGCTCCTTTTATTTTGTTATGTCTGTATTCGTAATCTCTTGGCTTAAATCTTTCAGCCTGATAAAGGACGACAGTGCTTCTCGGTGCCCAGGATGGCATAAATAATTCCGGTGCTGAGAGGGAGATTTACAGTGATATAAATGCCAGGAGTGAGCCCAGTTTGTATTAATGGCCTTATTAGTTATGTTGCTGTAAAATAGGGATACTCCAGGTGTTCAGCAGCCCTGGTTTTGCTCTGCAGCATTAATTCCATAAATTGGCGGTTTTTGATATAAATCTTCAAGCCTGCTGAACCCCATTAGAAAATCCTTCATGATATGTCAGAGATCTTCAAAACTGCTTTGACCGAGACAGACCTGGGAAGAGGAAAGCTGTTTGGGGTGGAAGGATGGGGCAGAGACGCCGAGTGCCACCCCCTGTGCTGGGGCTACAGCGGCAGCATTGCCCCACGGGACGGGGATGCTGTGGGACTGCCGGGACGGGGATGCTGTGGGACATGGTGGGGGTTACACAGGCACCCCAGCCACAGCAGCCCTGCTCCTGCCCAGAGCCACTCTTGGAGGTCTTCTGGCCATGCAGGGACTCAGGGTTTAGGTTTTTTGACTCCTGGCTCTGGAAACTGCATCTCAACCTGCATCCACAAGGTCAGGTCTGGACATCTCCCGTGAGCTCAAGGTTGGCTTGGCTCCATCCCCACCCTCTGGCTCGCCAAGGCGCTGAGAGCAGCCTGGCTCCAGTCCCCAGAGGAGAAGGAGAGAAGAAGGTGCTCAAGGCTGGGGCCAAGAGGGTGAAACTATGTCTAGAGGGAGAAGATGTCCCCGATGCTGCTCCCATCCCTCTCTGTGCCCTCCCATGCAGCATCCCCATCCCTGCTGTCACCTCCTTCAGCACATTAGTCCAGAGGTGAGCTGACAGCCAGGACATCTCTGCATCTGACCCATGGCCCCCGAAGTGTCCATCCATACCCCTTTCCCCTGGGCTGCCCCTCTCCTCCCAGCCCCATGCCCCTGTAAGAGGTGCCAGCGGTGTCCCTATCCCATCTGTCCCTTCCCCTCGTGCCGGAGCCGCTGCTTCTGCCACGGCTCTTCTGCAACTCTGCAAACTTTCTACCAGTGACATGCCAAGTGTGCGGGGAGGGAGGGAGGAAGGGGAGGGGAAGTACCACGATAATTGAAAATAAATGATGCGTTTTATGAAATAAATGTTCCGGTGCAGCCAGCTTGCTGCAGCTGATTATTTATTTATTTTTCTTCCTAGCATTTGGAAGGTGCTTGGGAAAATGGGGGGTTGGAAGTAAAGGAACAGCACCCCTGGGCTGCCAGGCTGTCACCCGTGGCTTTGGAGCACCCTGCGTGACATGTACAAATGGGATGGGGGAATGGCAGGGACCCTCCAGAGCCTCATCTCTTTGCCACTGTTTGTGTTTGAGGGTGTCCCAGCTCTGACTTGGTGTCCCCATATATAACAGCCATCCTCAGGCTCTGCACGTGCCTCCCTGCTGCCTGAGGACACCAGCTCTGTGCCACCCATGCCCTGTGTTCTCCAGGGTCGGCCGTGCGTCCCCTTGGTGGGTGCTTGGGTTGGCCAACATTGACCACAGCTCTGCCGCTGCCCTGCTGGGGACATGCGTGTGACACATCAAGAGACCCTCTGCCCAGGGCGGGTTTTCTTTGAAATGTTCCTCAGGTGAGGGTTAGCTCCTGCTGCTCTTACGATGGGAAGAGGCTGGGTTTTTCTGGGAGATGTTGGATTTCACCAGGAATGTGAAGCTTTCTCCTGCCTTGGATCCCCCACATCGATGACTGACCCTGCCACCATTCTTATGCCTTGGTAAGACTTATCCTGGATTATTATTGAGCTGCTAATTAATCTTGACTAATTAATCTTTGAACTGCTGTTTGAAGATTGAGGGGGTGATTTCTGCTCTTGACAAAGGAGGATGGATTTGGAGGTAGATCCCAGCTCTGAACGATGTTATGCTGCTCCCCCCGGGCAGGTGGGACCGGCTCCTAAGGGACAAATCCCCTCGGAAACAGGAAGCAAACGGTGCCTGGGAGGGATGCTTGCTGGGATGACAACTGGCTGGGGACTGGACACTCCCTGTCCCAATAGTCAGATGCCCACGGGAGTCTCCCCACAGGTCAGCGAGGTTTGGGGTCACCAGCCCAGCCCTTTCCTTCTCCCACAAGCGTTTTCCCCTAATACATCTTGTTCGCTTACAGACTCATCACAGCACTGAGCGACAGCCCAGACACCTCATCAATCACTGCCACCAATGGCCACTCGGTGTCTGGCGGAGCCGTGACACTGAGGTCACAGCCGTTGGCGCTTCCGCAGCCGTGTATTTGCAGACAAGCAGGGCTGCTCCCTGAAAACCCCAGCCAAAAACTGGGAAGAAACTGTGTCCCCTGGGGGTCTGAGCCCACAGATGATGCTCTTTCTCCGTACCAGCCTCCTCTTCCTGCTCGCAGTGAGTTATGGTCAGTCCTTGCGAGCCTGCATCTTTATAAAATACATTTTTCCTCCTCCCTGCCGCCAGGATGCAGGGTGGTCCCAGGGGCTGCTGGGTTTGTTTGCTGCTGCATCGATCGGGCAAAGGCTTGGGATGAGAGCCCTGCAGCCTCCAGCTAAGCCTGGGGAGGGTTTTGTCTTGAGTTTCCCCAAATTCTGTCCATCACAAAGTGAACAAACACCCTTGGCCAGGAGCAGCTTGAGGCTGGAGCCAGCTGGCGCAGGGACTGAGCATCGATCGCTGGCTGCCGGGCAGGACCCGACCTGAACCCCGCCGGTGTTGGGAGCCAGCTCTGTCCCTCCCGGGCTTGGGAAGAAAAACCAGCCTGCTCAGAAAGCAATCCTTGGACAGCGTGCTGTTCACCCATCATTGCTGGTAGTGATCCCCAGCAGAAATCCTGGCGGGCTTCAGCACATTTTGGTTTTAACCTGAGCTGGGTTTGATGCTCTGAAGACAGCAGCATCCACCACTGCCCAGGGAGGTGGGCTGGGGGGCAGGTTAAACACTTCTCCCTCACCCTTCACTGCTCCTGCCACCATCCAGAAGCTGTATTCAAGTACAATTCACTATGTTATTAATTTCTTTTATGCAGAGGCTTTTAAAGTGCCTGGGAAGGGGGGCTGGTGTCAGGGAGACGCTTTACAGCCCAGCAGCTGCGATACTCAAGCGCTGTTTGAACAGCCGGCTCCTCTGAAAGCAACGGGCAGAGAGCTGGGAGCCGGCCGGAGCCGCACAGCGCTGCGTGCCTGTTTGCACAGGTGACATGGAGAAGACTCTGGGGAGCAGAGCTTCTCCCCACCAGCTGCCTGGCTGGGATTGGGGATGGGATCCCATCGACCTCAGAGCTGTGCTGCTCCAGGGGGTCAGTACACCCTGGGGGCGGTCCAGCTCCCCAACACCGGCTGGGTGACCATGGCCCATGGGTGTCCTTTCACCGGCTGTCTTAACGAGACGGGGGAGAAGCAGCCCACACTCCGGCAGAGGTCCCCCATGCCCGCAGCCCCCAGGGGACCCCCACACAGCATAGGAGCCCTGAACTAGAGTGAGGTCAGTGGAGGAGCCAGCAGCCTGGGGACCCCCTGGGCAGGGACGCTGAGGGGACCCCAAGAGGCCACTGTCAGCTGCCACCCCCTCCTGCCGTGGCACGTGGTGGATCTGGGGAAAGGGATGCGCTGGGACCCTTCACGTGGGTCATGTTTGCTTTTAATCTGGTGGCTAAATTATATTCTTCCCAAATGTAATAAACGAGAGGTTTAATCAAACCCAGCCACCCAGCACTGATGGAATCTTGGCAGAGGAGGAAAATATTGCATTTCTGTTTGTTTTTCTCCCCCTCTGCTCCCTCAGAGATGTCCCAGCTCTTGCAGGGGGTCCCCACACTCGGTGGCACTGGGAGGCACAACCGAAGCCCTGCTCCCCGTGTGGGGCCATCGGGGCAGGACTGGTGCCGGCACCCACCCCCTCTCCTCAAACGGGCGGCAGTGGGACCATCCTCCTGCTATCCCCCTGCTCAACCCCTTTCTGCTCAGAGAGAGGGTCTTGTGGGTCCAAGCCCCTCACCCCGAGTTTCCCATCACCTCCGACAGCGCCGGGTCTGGTTTTATGGCACCTCTAGGTCTTAGCGCGCTGGCAGGAAAGCTGAGTGGGGCGATGCGGCCGTGCGGGATGCTTTGGCCGGGAATCGAGGGCAGACTCCACTTTTTCCCTGCATGTCAGAGCCCTCGAACCCACCGGATCCCGGCGTGGGGCCAGCTGCCGCCGGAGCCGCCGCTCCACCGCCACCTCTCTCCAGATGGCTTTTCTCCACCGAGGCTCTGCCAGAAATAGCTTCCGTGCACCCAGCAGCCGGCTCTGCAAATAGCTCGCCTCCTGAAGCGGAGGAGGCAGCGCTGTCGGAGCATCATCCCTGTTCCACCCTCCTGAGCACCTGGCACCAGCTCCGCGTGCAGAAACCCTCCGTGTCCCCTGGGCCACCTCTGCTGGCTGGGACACAGGGATGTGTCGGGGTCCCCTGGATCTAGGCAGTGCTGTCTCAGACCAGGGATCCCCAGCTTTGCAGCTCACTCGGCTGTGTGCATCCCTTGTCCCCACAGGGAAGGATGGCTGGTGGCTTCCAGGGCAGGGCAGGTGGTGCAGGGGATGCAGCACATGGTCCATGGTGGCCACAGAGGCTTGTCCCCAGCTGCAGCACGCTGCCTTGCGTCCCTTCTTATATGTTTATTATGCCAACGTGAAGGGGGGAAATGCAATTTTTAAATGTAGGTTTACCTAATTTATTTACAGTCTGTAATGCCAGTAATAGCTCATCTATAAATCTCTAGAATTTATAGGGCAAATATTCCAGCGCTGTATTAAAGACACAAATCCTGAATGCCTGTAAGCACCAGCCCAGCAGCTTCGGCTGCAGGAGACGGTGATGCCGGGGGGCAGAGCTCACCCCATGGCTGCCACCCAGAGCCTCCAGCATCCATGGGAAGCCACTTATTGTAGGGACTGTCCCCTCCAGCCAGGAGGTGCTGGTGGCCTCCTGCTCCATGCTGCGGGTGTCAGCACCATCCGGATGCTGCAGTGCTGCTCCCACCCCTCTGGGCTCCTGCACCCCTCCCCAGGGACCCCGCAATCTGCCACCGCCGCGTCCCCAGCCCAGGGTGACAGTATTTACCGCTGAAGTGCACCGAGTGTAATTGCTAATCAGCTCCAGGCAATCAATTCACCCCCGCCACCCCCGGGAGGGGCCACCTTTCCCCGCTGAAGGTGACTCCTGCAGGAATTCGGATTTAAAAATAAAGGCGATCATCATCACAAGTTCATTAAATTAGCATCAGGCTCGTTTGCACTCGGTGGGGGATGAGGCGGAGGGGGCTGGTGCCTGTTCCTGCCCTCGGTCCCGCGGCATCTGTAGGAGATGCTTCCAGCAGGACAGGGGTCTGGGCGCTGCTGGGACCCCCTGGGATTTACTGCCCCTCTCCCGGGGCTCCTCTGGCGTGAGCTGACAGTGCAGGTGGCTGACAGCCCATTTTCCCTCGGCAGTAGCCCCCCAAGCAGGGAGGGGAGTGCAGGAGAGCGGGCCCGGGGGTGACAGGGGTGTCACGGGGCAGGAGGGACGCTAGCAGCAGGGCAGGGATGGGCACCGTGATGCTGGGGATACTGGAGGGTGGGCTGAGCCCCGGAGCAGGTGAGCGCTGCGGGGGGCTCTGGGGACTGGCAATTTGCTGTTCCCAGCGATGGAGCAGCCCAGTGGAACCCGGGTGCTGTTCCTGGGGGGGTTTCCTCTCCTTGGGGCTGGGCACAGGCAGGAGAGTGATGCCGGGAGGGGCATGGTCCACCCCAGGGACACCACCACATGGTCCACCTGCTAGGGACACAGGGCAGCTGCAAAGGAATCACCCCCCAGCATCACTCCCTGCTCTGCACCCTGGTCCAGGGGGGTCATATTTGCTCCCCATGAGCCCCCAGCCCGCAGGATCCGGCCCCCGTGCTCCGTGTAGGATCCAGGCAAGAGCAGGGCTGGCTTTTCGGGTACCTCCCAGCGGTTCCCCATCGCCAGGTTCAGAGATGTTATTTCCCTCTCAGCAGAGGGAAGCGAGCGAGGCGGAACAGCTTTTGTAGTGGTGGGGTGTCGATTCGCGGCTCGTAATTTAATTAAGAGAGAGACGGATCAAAAGGGGACGGTATTAAAAAATAAATCAGGTGGAGGGAGTGGAGTTCCTTCCTTTAATTACGGCGTGGATTTGTGACGGGAGACACTCCATCAATCACCAAGGAAAGAAAAAAGTGTCAAGTGGAGGGAAACCTTCCCTGGGTTAATTACTGCTAAGGGAGAGGAGATTATCAGGTGGCTGTCAGAAAGCCGATACCTCCCTGGCGGCCGCTCCAGCTGGGCTGGGGGGTGTGAAACCCCCTCGACGTTTAACATGGTGATGCTGGAGATGCTGGTGGGTGCAGCCCAGGAGATGCTGGTGATGCTGGAGGTGCTGGTGGGTGCAGCCCAGGAGATGCTGGTGATGCTAAGCAATGGTGGGGGCTGTGGAGGGCAAACACCCCCGGCCAGGGCAGAGAGCACCCGGGGGGGTCCGGGCATGGCCGCGGGGCAGTGACAGCCCCACACTCAGGGTTGGGGCTGTGCCATCGGCAGCACCGGTGGGGACCAGGGCCAGGCTGGCAGCAGCCTTATTTGGGAAATAATTAATTCTCTTTTGATCATCTGCTGTGTAAATCATCAGCAGCCGTGAGTTAATCACGCGTATGAGATGAATCCCTCTCCTGCCTTAATGAGCGCCGAATCGTGACCAGCAGCTGTTTACTCCTGACACTCGCATCTTCGCGACAGCCTGAACAATTAATGGCTTCCAATAATCACCTTTATATTCTATTAAAAAAAACATCTGAGAGCAAGCAGCCTTCCCCTCCGCACTCCTGCTCCCAGCGCTCATCTTTGTTTTTCCAGGCTTAGGCGAGGATTTGTTTTTCAGGAACGATGCGGGGGCTCTGCGGGTGCTCGGTGAGCCCAGGGAGGACCGAGGTCTGCGCATCCCGACGAGGATGATGCTGGTGGCAGGGCCGCCTTCCTCGCCAGCTGGGTTTGAGTTCAGGCTTTTCATCGTTCAGAGCAAATACCAAGGCTGTTTGAACACGGGAGCGTTTCCGCCTGCCATTTACCTGGAGCAAACGGCAATTAATCCACTGCTTGCGCTGCCAACGCAGTGTTGTAATTGGATTAATTAACAAGGAGCTGGCGGCCGCTCCGGGGAGGTCTGTCCCCGGCTGCAGCCTACTCTGGCAGCGGGATCGGTGCCACCGGTGCTGGACGGTGACACCGGGGGATGCTGGGGCCAGCCCCACGTCCCCAGGGCTATTGCTCGTCTGGCTGCGGGAGCTGGGGCTTGGTGATGGCTGATGGAAATGACCTGCCCGCTAATTGGAGCTGATGAGGCACAGCCTGGTTAACAGGGCTCGTCAGACGCAGAGGGGGCTAGGGGTGAGTCCAGTGGGCACAACCCACCCTGTAGGTACTTTATTCCTTCCTTTACCCAAAAGGAGGAAAAAAATCCCACCAGCTCCTCCATGCTCCAGAAAAATGCGGGTTTTTCAGAGCTGAGACAGCTTCCCCAGGAGGCAGCCGGGCGAGTGGCGGCTTTCACAGCGTGTGGGATGCAGTGTGTGGCATTAGCCAAGAGAAGAAAAGACCTCGCCAAGAGCCGGGCACCTCCAGATGAAACCTGGGCTTGTGGGAGGTGTCCCTGCCCATGGCAGGGGGTGGGACTCAATGATCTCTAAGGTCCTTTCCAACCCAAACCGTTCCATGGTTCTATGCTCCCGACTGCCCCGGAGCCCATGGGAGGTGTGGGGCCATCACACCGCCCTGGCTGGCAAATCCCAGTGTCCTCAGGGACCTCTGGTGACCTTCCAGTGAGTGCCAAGGGGACAGCCCTTGATCCGGCTTGTGAACCAGCCCGAAAGGTGACGGCAAGGTCAGCAAGATTTGGGGCTCCTGGGCACGTCCCTTGTCACATCAGCTCCCGCAGCGTACTTGGCTGTAATTTAGCTGGGTTTAATTGGCACTTAAATTAGCCACAAACAGAACAGTGCTACAGCTGCGGCTGCGTTCGAAAAGATATAAAATTACAGCCCAGTAAAACATTTTCACATTTCATTAGTGTGTCTTAATGGGAAGCGTCTGCTCCCCAAACTCTCCCGTTGTTCTCCGGAGCAGGAAAAGTTTACACATAGCAGCCGTGCCGCCCATTGACGCTGCAAAAGGCTCTGCGTGGTTTACAGGGCAGCGCTGCTCCATGGAGATGGGGTGGGAAGCCTGAAATTTAGGGGACCGGGTGCTCTGCTGAGGCACCTATGGGTGGCTGCTGGGAGCATCCTGTGTCCCAGGAGGAGCATCCCGCACCTCGGGAGGAGCATCCCACACTCCAAGAGGAGCATCCCGTGTCCCGGGAAGAGCATCCTGATCCCCAGGAGGAGCATCCCGATCCCCAGGAGGATCACAAGAGCCCCTTTTCCCAGGACCGTGCTGCCTGTCCCCCCTGTTTTATCCAGGCTCTGGCTTTCTCACCAGCAGGGTAACATCTCCAATCCAAACCATGAAGCTTTTTCAGTGGAAGCAGCTTTTTAGCAGAAGCCTATTTAACGCTCAGGCTGATGCCCTCAAGTGCTTTATCTTACAGTATTTTTGTTCCTCTCCATTATAAGCCATAGTCTATAAAAGCCGGAACACAGCACTTTGCTCCATCCCGCTTCATTCCCCGCAGCGGGGGCTGCCCTGTGGGGGGGGGGGTGAGGAGGCAGAACTGGGCTCCTCCACCCAGGGCTGCCGCTGCCCCATGCAACCATCCAGGGGAGGGGAAAAAACCAGAGAAAAACCCAATGAGAGGGGATTGCACAGAACCAAACTGCTCATCCCATCAGCATCCCCAGGAACGTCTGGGTGAACCGCTCTGGGCTTGGGGCCAGCTCTGGGTTTCTTCCCAGAAATCTTCTTCAGCATCTTCCCCATCCCTGGTGGGCTTAGGATGGGGGGGGTCATGGTGTGAAATGAGTTTTGAGGTCTGAGCCCCAACTGAAAAGGTGGGATTGTGCCTCGTTCCTCCCCCACCTCATCTGGGTCTCAGCTCCCCCACCCCAGGGTTTGTCTCCTCTAGCCAGGGTGGCCAAGGAGAGGCAAGGGGTGCTGAGCCCAGTGGGTTTTTAAAGCTCAAGCAGTTTGAGGAGGAGATGGAACCTCCTTCCACCCCCAGTTTGGCTCGTGGGTTTGCAGCTGGGGTGCAGGGGGTTGCTGGAGGAGGAAGGGCAGGAGCTGGCCCCACCAGGCTGGCACGGGGAACTGGAATGAGCTGGGAGTGGGAACATCCCAGTGCTGGCTTGGAGGAGGACATACATCCCGGATCCGGCCCAGGCCACCCCTCCCAGGCTGGCTGCAGAAGCCCGATGCCTTCCAGCTCTGCAGCCCTGTGCTGAGCATCCCCAACACCCCCCTCCAGCCAGACCCTGACCAGGGCTGGCACCCAACCCAGCTGCACCCACTTCGTTAGCTGCTAATTACCCCAACAGGCCAGGGTGCTATTTGTGTGACAGGAGGCTGCTAATTGCTGCCTGGGGAAAGCAGGGAAAAGGAGAGCAGCTCTGCATTCCACCTTCCCCATCTCTCGGGTGCATCCTCAGGGCGCTGGGACCAGCATTCAGGGGCTGCCTGTGCCCCCCGCAGCCCAGCGAGGGGCTTTCCCCCATTTGTTCCCAGGCTGGCAAACTGGGCTCTGTCTCTCCTGCCCAGACACGTGCGGCTGTGGGCTCTGTCCCCCTCCGCCAGCTGCGTTTGACCTTTCGGCAGCGGCTCTCGGCGAGCGGCGGCTGCGCGGTTTTGCCGCATGGTCCCCGGGGGCCGGCTCGCCACCACGGCTGCTGTGGCTTGGAGGGGAAAAATTATATTTTCAGCTCCATCCCTCCATCCCCCTTCCTGCCCTGGAGCTTTTTTTAGAGCCAAAGGGAAGAAAAGGCCATGGTCTGGCTTGCCGGCCTCCCCTCTGCTCCTGCCCTTTTGTTCCCCTCTCCCCGGCAGCTGCAGACGGCTTTGCCGGCGAACGCTCGCAATTATCCATCCCCGCGCCTTTCATCTCGCGCTGCCTAAATATCAGGGCTGGGTGGCTTCAGCAGGTGAGCGGAGAGGAAAAAGCACTTTTGTTGGAGCAGGTGCATGGGCGTGCGAGCAGCAGAACCCCTGCGGACGGAGAATCCAGCTGCCTCCCCAGGGCTGGCACAGAGCCGGGATGGGAGATGCTGGTCCTGCTGTGACGGGTGGTCCTGGGGGGGACACAGGGGCTCGGGTGGTCCCTGGTGTCTGTCTGGAGATGATGGAGAGGTATCCTGGGACCACTGCAAGACAGCCAGGGCCTGGCTGGGGGTGTCCTGCATCCCGGGGGTGACACCCTGCACTGGTCCCACTCCCATCCTGGTTTTTTTCACACCCCAAACCCGCAGGTTCCCTCCTCCCTCCCTGAGGGCTGCGCAGGGACGGTGGAGCCAGAGCTGGTGGAGGGATGTGGGCACCCCTCAGCCTTTATTGGCTCAAACCAGGGGAGCACAGCGACCTCCCCCCCACACTAGCCCCCTCCCCGCAGCCCCCTCGCACCACATCCAGCATCCTGAGGCTTTGGAGCCGGGCGCTGATGGATGGCCCTTGCCAGTGATGGATGCACCCCAGCGCCCACGGCCTCAGCGCTTTTCAGGGAAGGCTGCAGCTCCGCTTCCCAGCCTCTCCTTTATTTATCACCTGGCGAGGCATGGGATGGGGGGACAGGGAAGGGACAGGGTGGCCACTGCCACCATCCTGTTCCCCAGGAACAAGCACAGCCTCGCAGCTGCCCCAAGGCTATGAGTGCTCCCGGGTTTCCTGTGGGTGAAAAAGTCTCTTCCACAAACAGAGAAAGGAAGGAAGGACAAAAAAAAAGAAAGAAAAAAAGTGGCAAG
This sequence comes from Pterocles orientalis, assembly GCA_011057875.1. Classification (NCBI taxonomy): domain Eukaryota; kingdom Metazoa; phylum Chordata; class Aves; order Pterocliformes; family Pteroclidae; genus Pterocles; species Pterocles orientalis. The sequence goes on from WKFP01015458.1 coordinate 311,925, forward strand.
TGCTTTGTCACTGGATGTACCTGGCTGTGGGGATGGGCAGAGGGGGGATCTGGGTGCTGGCCTCTGCCCAGGGCTGTGGGGCTGCTGGGGAGCCTTTCAGTGGGGGAAAAGAGCCATAAACCAGATATTTCCCACTGGAAAGATGATGAACACTCTCTTGCACCATTTTGACTCCTGCAAAATGTATTTATCAAGTTAAAGATGCTCCAGCAGTGGCATGGAGCTGCTCAGCCTCCCCCTCCAAGGGCTTTCCCAGCTCAGCACGCGGTGCTGTGCATCATCCCATGGCCATCGCTGCTCCCTGACCCGCTCCATGCTGCCTTTCCTGGGAAAACCATCCCAGACCCAGCCCCACCGAGCATCTCCCAGCCCCTCTGCCTGGGCAGCCCCACCGAGCATCTCCCGGCCCCTCTGCCTGGGCAGCCCCACGGGACCCAGGCAACCCGCTCAGCATCCGTCTGCATCTGCTACAGCATTGGGAGCAAAGCCATGCATTGCCTCGCAGGTTCACAGCTCGGTTGCAAATGTTATTTTAAGCAAGGAGCAATTCTTCCTCCTCTGTTGCAGCAGGCAGCAGCGTTGCAGCGTGGTGGAGAACCCCCTCCTGGCAGGCAGGGCTGGCTCAGTCAAGGGAATAATTGGTAGGTGCTTCTGAAGTGCCGTGAATAGAGGGTACTCGTAGCCTTTGTTTGTTTACTCTCGGGAGATAATGAATACTCCCAAAGATAATTATTGATTTTCTGCATTTGCAGTAAACCTGTTGGGCTGGGGAATGGGTGGAACAGCACCGCGTCGATGCCACGGGGAGGTGGGAAGGGGGCAGTTTGGGCAAACCCCAGCTCCGTCCCTTCCCACCAGGCACAGGCCAAATAATTAAAAAAAATAAATAAATTAAAAATTCAACATTTAGGAAAAAAATATTTCTGCAGCTCCAGGACAAACCCAGCTTTCTTCTCTCTAGAAGGGGGAACAGATTAAAATTTAATCCTAGTTAAACACATTTTCTCCTTTCCCTCCCCTCAGGTAGCGTACACAGCTTCGCCCCACTGATCCCGTCTTCCCGTGGCCATGGAGCTCGGCATCACTGGCAGCGGCTGAACACCCAGAGCAGGGACCCCTCTCTTGTCTCCATCACCCCCAAAATTGAAGCCTGGGGGCGGAAGGGGATGAGCAGGTTGGGCCATTAGAAAGTGGGAGAGGAGAAAGCGGGAGAGGGCAGGGCTGGGGGTCCTGAGCATCCCTC
>WKFP01015458.1:315044-366707 GCA_011057875.1 Pterocles orientalis
GCTGGGGGTCCGGGGGGGCCATGGCCAGCGTGCAGCAGGGCGAGAAGCAGCTGTTCGAGAAGTTCTGGCGAGGAACCTTCAAAGCCGTGGCCACGCCGCGCCCCGAGAGCATCATCGTGGCCAGTATCACCGCCCGCAGGCCACCCCCCAGGTAAGGGCTGCCCGGGTGTGGGGGGGCTCAGGGACCCCCCGATCCCACCTCCGGCTGGGGGCTCCCCCACCCCCAGCCTTCTCCTTACCCCCAGTTATTACACCTCCGTCCCACCCCATCAGGAGGGTCTGGAGTGTCTCTTCCCCCCACCTTCAGTAGGGGCTGGAGGAGCTGGGGGGTCCTCCGCCCCATACCTGGCTGGCTGGGCCCCGCCTCCCCGGGTGGGTGCTGTGCTGGGGGGGAGCAAGGTTGGGAAACTTTCGCTCAGGGGGCTCGGAGCCCAGGAGCTGGCTGGGGAGCAGGATGGGGGCCTGGGAAGCTCTAGCTGGGGGGGGGCTGTCACCAGCCAGAAAGTGTGGTCACCTCCAGCCCTGCCCTGCAGACCCCCCAGCTGCGTGTCCTGCTGGTTGTCATGTCTCAGCATCATTCCTTCACCAGCATCCCTTGGGAAGGTGATGCCCGGGGAGGGGGACACCCCCCCGCTCCCAGCCGGACCCTGCCTTGGTGTGGGGGGCAGGCTGGTGCACCCCAGGACCCTGCACACAGCCAGGGATGGGGCAGCTCTGGGTCTGGTGCCCCCAGGTCTCAGCTTGGCACATCTGGTGCCTGCCTGCCCTGTCCCCCCTGCTCTTGGGGGGGCTGGTGCCCCCCATGTTTGCCAGAGCAGGGGTCAAAACCCATGAAATGAGGTGAGGGGGCTGCTCGTACCTGCTGAGCCCCTCAGCCAGGCTATCGCGTGGGAAAGGGACCGTGGCGTTCCTCCCAGTGTTGAGCTCTCTCATTTAGACCCGTTTTATTTTGCTAATTGTCTAAATATTGCTCTGTTTCGGTGAGAAAAGGAGTTCTTGTGGGTTCTCCTCTCTGTTTGCGCTGTGTTTCCGCTGCTGGCTGCTCCCCACTGGTGTGGGAACAACCCAAAGTTTAACGAAGGCGATGCGTGGGTAGAGGAGGGGGTCTGGGTCTGCAGCGGCGTGGGTGTCGGGGCTCAGCCCGTACTGAACAGCAGAGAGCTCGCGAGGAGTGAGCCGTTCCGGGTGCCCCCCGTGCCAGCGGAGGCTGTGACCCAAGGGGGACAGGGGTCCCACTGCACGTGCAATGCGGGGGTCACTTCTGCCCCCGCAGCCCAGCTGCCTGAGGATGAATTTTTCTGATTTCTCCGATTGCCATGAATCAGGGTAGGAAATCAGGAAAGGCACAGTGTAGGCTTCCAAGGAAGAGCAAACCTCATTTTGCGTTTGCAGAGCTTCAGCTGCCGTGGGGGAGAGGAACCTCGGTGGGTTTCTCCTGCCCTGCATCAGAGTACGGTCAGCACCCAAAGGGGAGGCTGGGTGCTGGGTCACAAGCTCTCCTTCCTGGCTGTGCCTGGGCGAGCTGTGCTGTTAAATATCTCCTGGTTGGAGATGTAATACAGCAACAAATTAGGGCACTGGGGAAACACAGCAAGCCTGGGTACCAGGAGTGACGCACGGCTCTACACGGCAATTTGGATTGCTGCAGACATCCCGGCTGGGCTGAGGATGCAGCTGGGAGCGTTTGCAGCTTCGTTAAAAAGTTAATGAACGCGCACACGTCTGCATTTCACTGGCAACACCGGCTCTGGCAGGAGGGGATCCAGCTGTGCAGGGGTCAGGAGCTCTCAGCACACGGCAAAGTGGACCCACCAGCTTGGCTTTGCCATATTTCATACATCGGCACCGCCAGATCCTGCGTGACAGGGTCCCTGAGCTGGGGTGCGCTCTGTGTAGCTGCCACGATGCTGCCAGGTCCCTGTGTTGGTGCAGCCCGGCTTCTTTTGTCCCCATGCAGTGTGTGCCACCAGTGGGGCCCCGGGATGCTCCCTGCGGTGCAGCCATCTGTGCCACCACCCTCGCCTCAGGTGTCGAGCGGGACCAGCCCAGCGGGGCTCTCCCTGGGGTCTGGGGGGGGTTTGAGCTCAGCCTTGCCCCTGTGCCACGGAGCGGCTTTGCTGTCGGGGGCCGAGGCTGAAGGCTGGGGAGCAGGAGGACTGTGTTCCCCAACTCTCCCCGTACGGGCTGCCAGCTTGGCTCGCATCGGTGGGGCTCTGCTGGGAGTCCCCACTGGGGTACCCAGCAATGTCCCCAGCACCCTGCGCCAGCGCCGGGTTAGTAGCCCGGCAATAGCCAGGGGCAGGCTCCTGCTCCCCATCGCCCCAAGGCTTGCAGCAGCTCCTCTCGAAGCCGTCTCCGTGCCCGGCTCTGCTCTGGGTTTGTTTTTCCTGAAGGTTTCTCTGCACCGATGCTCAGCTTGGCCTCTCCTCCCTGCTGATGCTTGCGGCTAATTTAAGAGAGAACAACTGTGGTGCCAGCAAGTGGAGCACACCAGAGAGGAGATGGGGAGACCAGTTAGCCCAATGAAAAATTAAGATGACCATCTGGATTGCTGTTTTCTCCCACACTTGACAGCTGCTCCTCTGCGAACGCGGTGGATCTCTGCCCTGGATCCGGTGGAGGTGATGGTGTGGTTTCTAGGCCCTGGCTCCCCGTCCGTTTTGCTGGCTGAGCCTGTGCCCTTTGGGGGTGCGAAGGGGCTCAGCTGCGCATGGGGGTCCTGCCAGGAGCCCCCACGGTGGTCATAGCCCAAACCCATCCCCACGGGGTGCCCTGGGCACGGCAAGGGGCTCAATCCTGCGTCCTTGTAGGGCAGCGATGGACTTCCCAGGGCAGAAGGTGATTTTTTTTTTTTTTCTTTTTCTCTTCTCCCCTTCCAGCCAGCTCTTCCCTGTGTTCCATCTCTTGCCACCACCTTGCTGCTGGTCCTAGAGATAAAGCCTCTTCCATCTAAATTCCCTGGGAGGTTCAGCGAGTTAAAGCTCTGCTAAACCCACAGTTCATCCTGGAACAAAGGAATACATTAATCCCTTCCCGGGGCTGGGGGTGCCGCTCGCTCCTGCCCAATGCTGTGCCCAGAGCAGTCCTCTGCCAAAGTAAATGGATTATTGACCAGTTTGCAGGATGAAAGGAAAAACCCTGGTGCTGGGGAAAGGGGCTTTTCTAATTAACCTTGCCCCACGCGGGTCCGGCGGGGCTTTGCCGTGCAGCCTGGGGTGGTGCTTGGGGGGTGTGGGAGGCTGGGGAGGGCTGGGGCTGCCCCTGCGCTTGCTTTTGCAGGGGAATTACTCCAGTGTGTGCAAAACCCTGGGGTGGTTTGAGGGGCTTTGTGTGCCAGAAGGGATGGGGACAGGGACCCCCCGCCCTGTGCCAAGCCCCTGCACTGAGCCAGGCTGCCCTCGCTTCCTCTCCTTGCTCCGTAAGGATGCTCCGATCGCACCTGATGGCAGCTGCAGGGGGCTTTGGCTCTTGTGAACTGAAAATCTCTTTAAACCTCCGGTGCTAAAGGTGCCACTGATCTCAGCCCAGCCTTTGGGGATGGGTATCACAGCCCCGCCGTAGTCCCAGCCCTGCCACGGGGACCCCTTTCCCTCTCTCTTGGCAGGGCTTTTGCCTGCGTCTCTTCCCTGGCCATGACCCCAGTAGCCCCATTTCTCCCAGTGCTGCTGCATACTTCACAGGTACCCATCTGCCGTGGGTGCTCTAGACAGCCAGGCCAGGAGGTGCTCCACGGTCCCCTTGGGACCCAGAGCTGGTGGCAGTCCAGGGGCTGGCAGGATGCTTTTGGGGATGTTTAGGTTTCCCGCTCCCACCCTGCCAGCCACAGCAGTCCCAGCACCCCCAAACTCAGCTGGAATCTGCTTCTGCACAGAAAGTGAGGGGACCACTGAGGCTGGGGGCTGCGGGTGCTGGCATCAGCTCCTGGGGCAGCAGGTGATGGAGGCTCCCCGCATCCCTCCCCGCATCCCTCCCCGCATCCCTCCCCGCATCCCTCCCCGCCAGATGGCCTAAGTGGGTCGCATCAGGGCAGTGCAGGGGATTTGTGCTTTAACCCTTAATCCCCCGGGGCATGCTGTGTGAGAGGACGAGGCAGGGCTGTGTTGCTGAAGTGGGATTAAGCACAGTTTCGCTGCCTGCTTTGCTGTCGTGGGTGATTTTGGAGACGGTTCTGGGTGCTGCTGCTGCAAACCTGCTGGGACAAGGAGGGGCAGAGTGTCCCCCTGGGCTGTGCTGGGACCAGGCAGGAGCCACCGTGGCACTGCAGTGCTGGGGGTCAGAGTACCCCCAGCGAGGGCAGAAGGCGGCTGCAGTTCCCCTGTGACTTTTGGTCCAGTGGCAAGTCCCTGATGGGCTGGGGACCAGCTCTCTCCCATCCCAGCCTCAGGCTTCCCAGCCACATTTTGGGGTGTGCTGCTGGGGAGGAAGCCCCCACTGATGGCCCCACCGTGCCCATGGCACCCCACTCCCGTTAATTCTCCCCCTCGTCGATCGGGCATCTGCTCTGCGGGAAGAGGCGGCAGCATCGGCCTCGCCGGCTACCATCTGCTCCCTCCGCTCCCAGCGAGCCCCAGCACTAATGAGCCTGTGACCCTGGCCCAAGCCGTGGGGAGAGGGGCTTGAAAAGAAAAGCAGAGGGGGAGAAGAAAAGCTCCTTCGTGGAGGGGCTGTCAATAGGGAGGCTTTTGTCTGCCCCTGCCCTCTGGCTCCAGCTGGATGGCGGGAGCAGGGAGACCTAATTAGGCAGCTTGGGAGGTGCTGGGGGGAAGCCTGGGGCAGAGCCAGGGATGCCTGTGAGCCCCCCTCCCTGCTGCCTGCAGGGCCTTCATCCTCCTCCTCCTCCTTCCCCCCAGCCCCATCCATCTGCCTCTCTGCTGGACCTGTGCTGGGGGCTGTGTCCCTGCTGGGGGGACACCTCTGTCCCCAGAGAGGTGGGGTGCCTGTGGGCACATTGGTGGGATGGACCCACACCAGGTGGGCTGGGGGGCAGTGAGTGCCGGGCTCAGCACCCATGGGTGCCTCAGCCAGGCGACCTGTGCATCCAGCACCTGGCGATTTAGGGAAAGGGGCTTTGGAAGCCCCCACAGGAACCCCAGGAATCCCACGCTCATGGATGGGGACATCAAAGAGACTTTGGGTACCCCCAAAAGTACTGCCTGTCCCCACTGTGCGTCATGGGGAATTTTGTCACCTTCACCTAACAGCTCCCACAAGCGGACTTGGGGCTGCGGGTTGTCCCCCGACCAGTGCCGCAGGGACTGGAAACCAGCAGGGCTGTGGAAACACCGTGGTTTGGAGGGTGGGCAATTTCTGACCTGGAGAAGTTTGAGTGCTCTGCATTGGCTATGGGTGGGGTCTAGCACCTCGAGGGGTCCCCTCCCTGACAGGCTCAGCACTGTCCCAGCGCTGGAGAGAGGCTGTTTCACAGAGGTACCGAAGTGTGCAGCAATGGGCCAGGGCAAAATGTGGCAGTTGGGGGTTTTGTGGGGCTGGGACCATCCCTGCCCAGCTCAGGGGGAGCCGGCAGACCCCCCCATAGCAGCACCAGCCCCGGCTACTCCCCGTCCCTGCTCTGTCCCATCCCCAGAGGCACAAAAGCAGGGCTCTTGAACCCCATGCATGTGTTCACACCCCTCCCTCGGTGTCTGTCTAATAAATCTTGAGGGCTGTGAGACCCTAAATAACGAACAGCAGCGATCACCCTGATGCCAGGGTCAGCTTCTGCCCACCGGCAGGTCCTGCGGCCACTCTTGTCCCCTGGCTGTCACCATCCTGTCTCCACCATCCGGGACAGCCCATCCCACTGCAGCTTGTCCCTAGAAGGGGGCTCTGCAGACCCCGCTCTGGCTGTGTGTGGGGGTCCCCGCTCTTCCCTGGGGTCCCCAGGCTTGGGAGATTTCTCCAGCAGTGGCTGGTGCTGAGCCCTTCTCTGCTCAGCCCCATTCCTCTCCCTCCCCACACCCCCGTGTCTGGCAGCGGGACCATTCTATACATCCATTTTTCTAGAAGATGAATTTATCAAATGCTAACCCCGCATCGCTGAAATGAAATAATTTCATGCATGACCACCCTTTCCTTTTCTCTCTTTTTTTCTCCTTTTCTCCCTGTGGCCACTGAAACCTCTTCATCATTGCAAAGCCCGACCGGGGCCAGCGAAGCCCACCCATCTTTCGGCTGCGGGTGGTGCTGGGGCTTTGCCACATCCCCCGGTACAGCTCAGGTCCCCAGGGGCTGTGCAGGCTGGACCGCTGCCCCAGCAGTGTGGCTGGGCGCAGTGCCCGTGTTTTGGTGCCGCGATCACCCGGCGAAGGCCACGCAGCTCTCTGTGGGATGCTGGATGCTGTGAAACTGGCTTCTCCACCTGCTGCTCGAGCCGAGAGCGCTGACAAACACCCGGAGTTTAAAAATAGCAGGTGGCGGGTGCGCTTTCCCTGCTGGTGCGGTGGGGACTGCAGGCAGGGCTTAGAAAAAAATAAAAGTGGGGAAAAATAACTTGATTAAACACTGTGTTGCTGTTCCAGGCTGGCTGAGCCGGGCCTCCCAGCCCGTGGCCAAGGCAGGAGGCAGCGGTTGGGGCTCAGTGCTTCGCCAATGACCCGTTTAACACTTCACGTTTAATTTATGTCTCATCATTAATGAAAGAAGAAAGAGTTGCTGCTGCCCAGCCTGGCTGGGGCTGTGCAGGAGCAGAGGTGGGAGCGGGGGCACCAGGGAGGGCATCTCCTTGTTTGCCCCCAGTGGGTGCCTGGGCAGGCAGAGGGTTGGGGTAGCATGGGCAGGGTCCTGCTGCCTGCTCCCCCCTCCCTGCAGCGGGGGAGGCTGCGATGGGCTGCAAAGACCTTTGTGCTGTTGGATCCTGGGGCTGGGGTTGGGTGCCCACCTCCCGTCTGGGTGGCTGAAAACGCTCTGATGGCATGATGATAAAACGGGTTTTCTCTGCTACTGACACCCACTTCCAGCAGCACATCACCCCGGTGGGACTCAACAGCACTTTGGCAATGGGCTGGTTGTGTTGGATTTATCTCTGTGCCCGCGTGTGTTGGGGTGTGACTGGGGGAGAGAGGGGCAGGAGGCTGGGATGTGAGCTACGTTACTGTCATGAAGAATTAGCTTTTGCCCAGCAAGAGGAATATTTTTATGTTAAGAAAGATTTTGCAGTTAAAGACCACCTGCTGAATTAATCTGGGGGTCAGCTGGAGCTGCTGTATAACCAACCACCCGCCAAAGCAGCACATATACAACATTGACGTATAACAGCATGTAAATATATCCTCACTCATCCTGCGCTGCTCCGTCGCCCGCAGCCCTCCGTGGTGGGGCAGGCATGGCCGGGGCACAGTGAGCGTGGGAGGGCGGTTAGGGATTTGGCCCTCATCAGGGTATTTCCCCCTGAGGCTGGTGGTTGCAACTCTGGGAACCTAGTGCCTGTAAAGCATTTGTCCGCTTCAGACCCCCCCTGCTTGGACCACAGCATAGCTAGATTCATTATGATGGCAAGACAAGGGGGTTCAGTGCTGCTTCTTCCAAGGGATGGGGTTCTATTTGCCAAAAACCTTCAAGGTTGAACGCTTTGCAGCCCAGCCACCAGGGAGCAGTGGAGCACCTGGGCTGGGGCTGGGTCTGGGCTGGATGAAGCAGTGAATTTGCAAAGTCTGGATCACTGGGAGCGAGCAGGGTTACAGGATTATAAAGGAGAGGGGGTACCAGGAACTGTGCTAGCAGAGGAGTGCGCCCTGTGCCTCCCCATCAAGGCTGGATGTGATCCCCTGGTGACATCCGCTGGCCCTGTGTCCCCAGATCCTGGCTGCCCCAGGGGGTCTGCAGAGGTCTGCAGAACATGGCATGTGTTGGCTGCACCTCCCGAGGACCCCAGGGCACCCCTGGGTGCAGGAGCTGGTTGCCCATTGTGTCCATTGCTGGAGAAATCTTTGGTGCAGCTTTGGACAGGTCCTCAGACTGTCCCAAACGTTTCCTGGGTGTGGGTCAGGAGCCAGCACAGGCAAAGGATGTCTTTGGAATGTTTTGGGGGGTGTTTTGGATGTTTTGGAGAGTCCAGGCCAGCAGAGGCAGCTGTTTGGCGCTCCAGGCATGTCTGTGCCTTCGGGTGTGCTGCGGCTGGGTGGCTGTGCTGGTGGCCACCCTGTCCCTGCCCTTGCCGTGGGCATGGAGCTCCCCAGCACCAGCAAGGCCAGAGCTAAAGGCACAACACTCCCATCACATCCCAGCAGCAGGTTTGGTTCCAGCTGTTTGCTGCCTCACAGCAGTAGTTACCACCCCACTGCTCTCAGGGTCTCCCCAGAAGTGGTTTTTCCACCCGCAGCCCCAGTTTCCGCATCCCTCTGAGAGGGCTGGGATGCTCAAGGGCAGGCAGGGGAGCTGGCGCCGTGGGGACGGGTGGGTTAATTTTGCAGTGGAGGCACATGGGCCAAAGAGCTGGCTGCCGCTGGGCTGCGAACGCCACTGAGGGCATGTTCATCCCTGATTAATGGGAACTGAAAAGCAAGATCCTGAGGATGCACAGCTCCCCTGCCCCCTCCCCGCCACGAGCTGCCGCTGCCAACGCTCGCCCTGCACTACCACTGGGTTTGTCCCGCGCAGAGCAGAGGACGAGGGACTCACCTTGCCTGTCTGTGGCAGGAGAGCAGACAACAAAGCCCTTGGCTGCTGTCTGCACCCTGCCTGCAGAGCCAGCACTGGGACACAACCACCGCCCCACTCCCCCTGCTTGCCCTCCCCACCATGTGGGGATCGATTTGACCTGAACTCCCGTTAACGTGCTGTGATTTCTTTCAATTAGGCTCTGAGCGAGGCCCCTGCAGCGGTCGATAGAGCCAGCCCCAGCACAGTGCCTGGACCAGGACCAGGAAGGAGATGCTTGGTGATGCTCCCGCATCCCTGCCAAGAGCATCCCTCTGTGTCTCATTTTCCCCATGTCCCATGAGGATAATCCCACTGGTTAAAGGTTTCTCCTTGTCCCCTCTGCATTTCCTAGCTCTTTCCATCCTTTGGACTTGTGGCTTTGTCACCCCAACCCATAGGACAGATTTGCCGCATCGTTAGCTGGTTCACCTTCCTAATTTAGACGAGTGCCAGACCTGCATGGTCCCCACTGGAGCGGCCCCACTGCCAGCCGGAGCTGAACCAAACCTGAGCATCCCTCATCTTCCCACCCCGACAAAGCCGCCTTGCTTTCCCCATTCTCCTTGGTGGCTGTCATCTCCTTGGGGACACACTTACCCGAGTTGAGGCTTGGTGTCATGTTGTTTCCGGCAAACTAATGGGCAGAGTGCTTGTTTTCCAAGATTGTGCGGAGCAGAAATCCCTGCACTTCATCTCCAGCTGCAATTACCGAAGCCGAGTCGATGCGGTTGATGGTAATAGGGTGGTAACACTATCTGAATTTGTATTTAATGCTGATTCCAAGGGTCTATAATTTTCATCAGCACCACATGACTTTTTATAGAACAGAAAAATGTGAGAGCAGTTAATGAGCTGTAATTCTGGAGAGTTTCTGCCTTGATTGGGACTAATTATTTTCTTTATAAAAATAATTAACAATCCACACAACTTACAGAGGGAAAGGCATATGGCATTAATTAAACCCTGCAGGATTTTCAGCGCACCTTTGCCCCCCAGCACACCACGGACAGACGGTCCCATCGCGCTGCAGCGGGGCATGCGCTCGCATCGGGGCGAGGGCTTGTGCAAGGTGACAAGGACAGGTCCTGAGCCAGGGGCTGCGTCCAAATCCCACCTCTGCAGCCTCCTGGCCCTGGATGTACCATAAAAATCCCCGCTTGGGTAGGAAAGGCTGTTTTGGCTACAATAAGGTGATGTTTTTTTTGCATGGGCTGTCTGTGATGGGTGCGGAGGGGATGTCTCTGCTGTTTTGGCTGGAGAGCAGCCAGCAGGACCCCGGGGAGGGTGCAGGGGTCTGTGCTGGGTGCTGTCGCTTGCCATGGGGCATCAGGATGTCCCAAAATAAAGGGGGCGGCTTTGCCCAGGCCCTTGTTCTCCAGCACTCTGAGGTCCTGGGATGCGTCCCAGGTGAATGTGCCCCAGCACCGACGGTGTGGGTCTCTGTGTGCTCAGACACACGCTTACATCAAATATAATTGTTAACAAGACTAATTCCTCTATTTTCCTGGAGGTATTCTGAGAACTAATTAATACATTTGCATAATCTTGATTCTGTTTATGAATAATTCTGGATTATCCAAATGTGAGCGACACCGGGGCTTTGCCGTTCTAGGTTGCCTTTCAGCTGAGGATAGCAAAGCATTTTACAGATATTAGTTCAGCCTCACAAATCCCAGCAAGCAATAAAATTATTATTACACCCAATTAAAGATGGATGTGCTGAAAGGTGAAATAACTGTCTCCAGCCCCCCTGACCCAGGAGCCTGGGGACCCAACTGCCTTCTCCAAACCTCCGCCCTAGGGAGCAGCAAGCCAATAAATACCCTCCCCTTTCTTTTTTTTGGGATGATTTGAAACAATGTTCAGAGTTGCAGGGTGGTGTGGATGGCTGGGGACAAGACCTGGCAGTGGAGAGGAAGGTTTCCTTCTGGCTCTGACCTCCAAACAGCCCTGGGTGCTGCAGCACCCACCACTCCACCAAACTGTGAAGCTGCAATTTAGGAATTTCCCAGCTCAGCTGCAGGGAGGCAAAGGCCGTGAAAAGCCCCTGGCAGCAGGTAGCAGGGGGGTTAAAGCCCACTTGCCACCTCCCTTCCCAGGCTGGGAATGTTGTAGGCTCATCTCTCCAGCGGGAGAAATCTGTTGCTTGATTCCTTTCCATGGGAGCTAATTGCTGCCCACGCGTCCCTGTGTGGAGACATCTGCTCCTCACAATGTCACTGAGCCCCCCCGGCCCTGTGTGGCCCCAGGCATCACGGCAGGATGGAAGCCCAAATGGGAGGATGTCCAGGGACCCCCATGTCACCAGACCCCCAAGCTGAGCAGGCTGGGGGGGGGGGGGGTGGTCAGCAGAAAATATTCTCAACTCTTCTCAGTCTGGCAGCCCCATGGGACAGAGTGGCACTGGCACTGCCCTGCTCGGGTGATGTCCTCGGATACCCGGCTTGGGGAGACCCATTCGGATGCACCCGTGGGTCTGTCCTGGGGGGATGGAGCATTTTTTAATGTCGGAGCTGTTTCAGTGTGAGCCCTTGGGATCACTGTTCAGAGGCATGCCTGTGTGCCAGCACGTGGGGTGGTTTGTTAACGGGGTGCAGTGGCAGTGTCCCTGTCCCCAGCCTGGACGGATGGGGTGGCTGTCCTCTCCATTGCTCCCCATCAACCAGAGCTGTTCCTAGGGCAGCTCCGCAGGCAGGCGGCAGCTGGGTGAACAGGCTGGTTTTTTTGAGTTATCTTGAGTGTCGGGACCTCCAGTGTGTTTTCCCCTCTTCTTCCAGTGGCAATTAAAAAAAAAAAAAAAAATTAAAGGAGAGCAGGAAAAAGCTTTATGTGAGTGGCAAAGGGAGTGTTGTTGCTCCAAGTGGATCTTCTCCAGCCGTCTTCTCCTCACTGCCTCCAACATGCCTTATTACTAATTCATTTTTAAAGTAATCTCGGCTCTCCCAGGAGCTCCTGCTAACTGTGTGCTTACAATCCCCTATTTGATTAAAATTTAACGAGCTATGTTATTGGCAAATACACTGTTTCGCTGCTGTTCGCCGTGCCGAACAGCATGGGTTTTCAGACAAAGGAGGGAATCGGCACATCGCAGACAGCACCCGTAATGACCGGGCACCGCAGATGTGCCATCCCACGGCCCAGCTCTGCCCCTTGGCACAGCAATCCTGCACGTCCCCGATCCGTGTTTTGGGGGACTCCAGGCTCCCGAGTGACCCTGCTGGGGAGCAGGTGCTCCCGTGCTGTACCAGGTGTCTGGGGGTGACAGCGGGGACTGGGCTGGGAGGAAGGTGGCCGCAGGGCTATGGCAGGGTTCAGTGTAAACTCTCAGCCCCAGTCCCTCCTCAGACCAGTCCCTGCCATGCCAGGGTCACTCAGGAGCCTGGAGTCCCCCAAAACATGGACTGGGGACGTGCAGGATTGCTGTGCCATGGTGCAGCACGGCAGCGTCAGCGCTTGCGGCTGTGTTTGCGGGCACTGGGGACAGCAAAGGCTCCTCCTTTCCTATTCCCTGATTGAGGAGAAAACTGGCTCCTCTACAGGCATGGGAACCTGCCAGCTATTTGTCTAAGGAGGAGGATTTGAGGGTAGGAATCCAGGCACAGGATTGTCCCCCTGAGAGCAAGCCTAGTCCGGCAGCATGCATGGAGCACCGCAGGGACCTCCGAGCCAGCAGCGTGGGAGGCACAAGATGCTGCAGAACCACTTGAGAAGGGGCAGCAGTCCAGGTTTCCTTTAGAAATGATACAACCGTGTGCCATATTCCTTGGGTTTATCTCCGCTGTCACTGGCAAGCGGTCGGTGGAGCCATCCCGGATTGCTGGCAGCGAGGGAGGGTGACACCGACCCCTGCAAGGTGGCTGGGTGTTGGGGAAGGAAAAAGGGACAGGGGGCTTAGTGTCCCCCAGCCGTGGGGAGCAGGGAGAGGCTGTGCTTGTCCTTGTGCCTGATGCTATCTAGGAAAGATGGCCCATGGGAGCATCGCTTTCCCCCCGCAGAGTTTTACACCCCACCAGAGCTGTCCATCCCGGGCTGCGCAGCTGGAGCCGCTGCCAGCTGGTGCCTGGGATGGACCCTCCCCAGGGGCCATGGCCACACAGCGTCCCCAAGGCATCTGTCACCGACCCTGCGCCCGCTATCCGGGCCTCTTCCAGCAGGGAAGCGCCTCTGTTCTGATTCAGCCATGCATAGCAAATCAACTGCTTGGAAAATAAAGAGCCAAGCTGCTTTTTTGGCCAGGGATGTGCAAAAAGCAGTCGTTAAACCTTCCTGGAGTCCCAAGAAGCAAAAGGAGCCGCTGCCGCATCCCGGCTTGCAGCAGGACGCAGGGAGCAGGAAGGGGGAGGCGAGTCACGGCTGGCAAAAAATGGGATGAAAAATGTATATTTATGGAATTGTGTTTCTCTTCTGTGTTTCAACTGCCTCAAGAAAACCACGCGCTTTTCTGCAGCTGGTGCCTCTGCTGATGCACAGAAAAAATAGCGGGAGAAGATTAGAATTGAACTGGCTTGGAGTCTGTGTAATCAGGGAAAATATCTCGGTGATTTGCTATTATAATTTTCAATAACAAACTGCAGGGCTCCTGCCGCACTAATAATAATGGTTTGAATGCGGTGGGGAAAGAACCTGCCGTGGGGTGTTTGTGTGTGTGTTTGTGGGAAGCACTTACAATTCTCCTCATCTCTTAATTTTGAAGAGGTATTTTTAGCGCATATTTCAAAGAGCTTTACGTAAACACATCTGCTGGAGTTTTTGCTTGGAAGTGTCTTTACAATCGTCTTTTCTGCCCCCTCCCTCTCCTGGGACAAAGGAATGGTTCGACTATTTTCTCGTTCAATCAGATGAGCAAAGCTAGAGAGCAAGGGAGAAAATAAAAGAGTCATTTTGCCAAAAGGCTTCTCAGCCCAAAGCGGTGGATTTCAGAAACGCTGCAAGCAGCTCAGCCCACCCTCGCCGGGGCCAAGAGCCCAGGACAGAGGCGCATCGGAGGTGGCCATGGTAGAGAGCCGTGGGGATACGTGACAGCAGGGACCCCAGCCTGCCTCCTGTCCCCTCCAGCACAGCCAAAACCTCCAGGTGAGGAGAGGAGAGGAAAGATGAGATATTCAGTCATGTGTCCCTGCACTTTTTGCACATTACTCAGGAGAAGTGGCGAGAGCATCCCTGGTGCAGGCAGCGTCCCTGCCACGGGTGCCTGTGTCCTTTCACGAGCTGGTGTTCCCAGTCCCCAGGCGAGACATCCGTCATCAGTTTAATGCCACTGAAACATTCACAACTAATAGGCTCATCAGAGATGCTTTAACCTTTTTCAGTTTGGGGTCTCCGGTTGGCTGGAGCTGCTTCTACCTTTTCACCAGGGGCTGTGGAAATGATGGAAACGTGGAGGCAGCCAGGGCTGAAAAGGGCAAGGTAGTAAAGTTTCCATGTCAGCTTTCCAAATACTCTGTCCTGAGCTTGGAAACGCTGTCGGTGCAGGTCTGCCAAGAGCAATCAGTGCTCTGGGTCTCCAGCGTGCTCATGTGTGCGGCCAGGTGCCCTGCAGCACCATGCTCCTGCCTGGGCTGCACAGCCAGCATCCAGCCCAGCCGTGTGGGCAAAGAAAAATAAATTATAAAAATAAAAGGCTTGGTTAGCATGATCCAGCCCCAGTGTGCTTATGCTGCTGCTTGCGAAGCAGCTGGGAAGGGCAGAGAAGCTGCAGCCAGGGCACGGAGGGATGGGGCTGCTGGAGCCCGTCCTGCGGAGGCGAGGGATGATGGCTGGTGGGGGGAGATGGTCTGGGGACACGGTCCAGCAGCTGAAAGGTCACTAGGAAGGCAATTTTCCTGCTTTGCTCTCCTCTAGAGAGGAAGGAGCCAAGTTACTGTGGGCGAAAGGGATGATTGATGAAAGCTTTATGGCAGGAGAGCGCTGCGGGGCCAGGGCAGAGGAGCTGGGCAGGGACGCGGGATCCCGCAGGCAGTGGAGGGCAGCTGACCAGCCCCGGCAGCGCTGAGATGCCAGCATGCAGGGATTTCAAATGCACACCAACCCCCCACCGACTGCACGACCCTGTGGGGCCGGGGGGAACGGGTGTCACTGCCTCAGCTCCTGGTGAAGTGTGTGTCACCACGTGCCACATCCATGGCCTGATGAGATGGTATGTGGCCACAGCGCCGAGCACAGCAGCCCGGGATGGAGGGGGGTGGATGGTTTGTGAGTTAGCTCTGCTCCCTGAGGCAGCAAACACCCTGTGCCTTTGCCCTGTCCTCTGTGAAGGGTGCCAGGATCTGTCTGTAGGCAGGATGGGCAGTGCCCCCCCATGGGGGGTAATGGGGAGACTGGTCCAAGCCCCACAGCTCTGGAGGCCCCAGCATGTCTTTAACAACTTCCATGAGGGGTCTTTGCTGAGCCCAGCACATCTCCCAGGTCTTGCAAACACCCTTGGGGACCTCCCTGGTCTTTTCCTTGGTCTCTGCAGAGAAGTGGCCTTATCCTGCCACCTGTGTGCACGGCCACCTTGGGCTCCAGTACCATACCGGGAGCAAAAACCTCCTGCTGAGCCCATCAGTGACTCTCTGCCTTTCCCCAGCGTGATGTCCAGTCCTGCTGCATGGTTAACTGGCCTCGGTGTGCCACCACAAACTGGAGGTGACATGTCACCCCCCGGGAAGGGAGGCAGGATGGGGTAGCATCAGGCGATGGGGCTCTATGGGGCACTGCGTTGCCCCAGAGCAGGGCAAACCCTGGGCATCCTTTCTGCCTCCTCTTGCCTGCTCCAGCACACATCTCTGTGGGCAGCACATCCCCAGTGCTGAGGGAGCCCCACACTTCCAGCCGTATCGCCTCAAGCGTCCTCACTCCAGCAAACCACCCGCAGAGGCTTTCTCCCTTCACTGCAGGCAGGGACTGGCAGGGGAAGGTGTGATAATCTTCTCCTTTGAGGCCACAGTAATTGTTCACACCAAACTGCAAGTGCTTTTACATCAGCCATGAAAAACATGAAAGATGACAAAAAAATATATGTTTTTATATAGATATTCAATCAATGTCTGTGAAGCTTAATGCAAGGGGATTACCAGCCGGTTTAGAGCGTTAGTGATTCTCAGCATTCATCAGAGGAGAACATTTGGTTGAATCGAAGCCAGCCTTTGATGGGATTGGAAAATAATTATTTCCATCAATAATTACTTCCATGCCCAGAAGAAATGGTTCCTAGCGTGTTGCAGGATAGAAGACCTTGGTTGCCTCAAGGCCAATAGGTTTTAACCCCAGGACCTGAAAATCTCATCAGTGGGAGCGGGGGCCGGGGTGTGGGGGACATGCCCTACTGTGCCTGGGTCTGTCCTGCAATGCAGTGGTGCCTCAGCCCCGGGGAGGAACCCTCCACCTCTGCTGCTGGAGCTGATCCAGCCCAGACTTTCTGCAGGTCATTAATTTGGGGACATTTTTAATGGCTTCTGATGATTAAGCCTCAGAAGACTGTTTTAAAAGGAGTTCAGCAAAGGCCACAAGCTAATTAGCTCACACAAAGAAAGCAATTAACCATGTAGCTTCCCGGATGGTTAAAAATAACATACATGCTGGGAAGCGACGGGGGGATTTATTACAAGCAGAGTAATAGATTTTTAAAACCAGAGGGACCATCACCTCCTGCATGTCCTGGGCCAGAAATATTGTACCCAGCTTTCCCCCACTGACCCCTTTCACTTATGTTTGGCTGATGCACATCCTTAAATGTTCAGGAATTACACACTGGGCTCCAAGAAGGAGCCAGATATTACAGAAATCAGGGGTTTGTTGAGAGAGAAAAGACAGGTGGACAGAGAGCGCTGACTCTTCCTCTACAGGTGCTCCTGTGCTAGCTCCAGCCCCAAGAAGAGTTGCTCGTGGCTGGAGCAGACAGCAGGATGTTCTGTGGGGCACACGAACCTCTGGCCATGCCTAACGGGGGCTACTGTGCCACAGTAGCACCACAGCCCATTCCTGGGATTGGCTTCAAAACGATAATGGGAAGAAACAGGGACACTCTCTGGCACCTGAGCCCAGACTACCATCGGTACCCACCACAGCAGGTCAGGCTCGGACACGCTGATGCTTGCTGTATTTATTTGAATAATACTCTGGATGACACCAAATATATAGTATTCTCGGTGCCCTGCTGGGTATGGTTTATGGCTTTCCATTAATCTTTCTGTTCTTTGAAATAAACATCTGCAGGGCCTGAAAACCTATTTACTTTCCTCCCGAGTGTCTGAGTTTGGGCTTGTTTGATTTGTTTTCTCAATTTGCCTTCTTTTCTCCATTTTGGCGTGCCCTGCTCAAGCCCTGGTGTTTTTGGACACCTCTCACCCCAGGCTTGCCCTGCCTCTGCTCCCTGCCAGCTCTCATGGCTCCCCAGGGCTCTTGCAGGCATTGCCTGTCCCAGGTGGTTCCCCTTAGCTCTGCTGGGCTGGCCCAGGTTCTCCAGTTTGGACTTCAGCAGGACCAGGTGTGTTTCGTGGCCCAGCGCCCTATTTGTAGGAGCTGGGAGGAAGGCTGTTCCCTGGCTGCCAGAGCTTTGCTTCCCCGTGGGTGCTGCTGAGGGGAACAGGATGAGGTTGTGTGGTGAGGTTTTGGCAACGCAATAGCAGGCTTAGGGAATGGCACTGGAAATGCAAAAGCTTTTTTCTACCAGAGTGTAAGCCCAGTGCTGTCCCTGCAGAACTGGTGAGCTAAAACCCATAGCACAGAGGAAGATGTCTCAGGGTGTGGGTCTGTTAGTACCGTTGCGTTAGATCCAGACCTTGTGCTCTCCCCGCAGTGTGGGGCAGTCCAGCTGCTCCTTGGCTGTATGATGCTCATGGCATCTCTGCCTGAAAGCTGAGCACAGCATGCCCACGCTGGGGCACAGCTTGCTTGGAGATGAGGGCTTTCCGGAGCCTTGTAGGAGTGTTTCCCACTGCCAGGCTGTGGGAAGCCTTCAGCCAACAAACCCAGCTGAATGGACAGTCCTTTATCACTTTCTTTCTCTCTTGCTCCCACAGCAGGACGCTCAGCTGCCTGCCGTACCCTCAGGAGGACAGACGTCCTGAAAAGCTGAGCAGCTGCGTGGTCAAGGAGTCCTCCACCATCAACGGCTGTGCGAAAGGGAAGGAGAGGCGAGACCATGGTCACCGCAGGTAGGAGCCAGGGCTGTGAGTGGGGTCACCCCAAAGCAGGGGGGTGGCAGAGGAGGTGTCCGTGACTGTCTATGCAGCCCCTCAAGGGTCTGAGAGCTGGGGATGGGTTAAATGACCATGTGAGCGTACAGCAAATTTATGCAATTGTATGAAACCCCCACTTGTGTTACAGGAAGAAGCTTGTTCATTTCTACTCTACATCTTGCTCTTACAGCCCTGGCTGGAAGAGAGGTGATCTGCCAGCATCCCTGTGTGGTACCAGGTCTGCAGGGTACCCCAGCTGGGAACCACCCTCAGCTATTCCCCTCTCCCTGTGCCTGGATCACACCAGCAGCACTGGCTTCATTAGGATGCAGCTTTGTTAGTGGTCTGTCATTAGGCCCTGACCACTTGAGAGTGGAAAAATGAATCTAACCTTGTAAATGAAGCAGCTAGGGTCTCTGAGCCCTGCCCGCTAAACTGCCTCTGGGATTAAAGCCTCTCCGTTCAGTTAAAGAGGCTGGAAAGAAAGAGCAAGAAAGCACATTTCATATCTTCAGATTTCAGGCTAACCGGAACAATAATCTAAAGGGTATTTTTAATTAGACTTTGATTACAATCACAGAGAAACAATTAAAGTCTGATCAGTGCAGGGAGAAAGCTTCCACATCAAAGACAAAAGGACTCATCTTGGGAGAGGGAGAAAGGCTCTGCGGCTGCATGGTCCCTGCTCTCCCTTGGCCATGGCCCTGGGCGAGGGGGGCTGAGACACCCCCAGACCTGTTTGCTGGCGAGCCTGTGCTAGGGGAAAGTGTGTGGGAGCTGGCGTTGAGCATCCTGATAACTGAGGAGCTGAGGTGGGTGTTGAGGTCCCGGGTCTGGGACAGATCCTTAGGGCAGGTGTCTGAGCTCAGCAACAGCAAGCTGTCCAGGAAAACACGTTTCTTCTACCTTAACACAGACAAAAGACCTGCTAAGCCCCAGGTGTGATGTGTCTCCTAACAGTGCTTTTGCTGGTTGGTGAAATCCTTGGGAGGAGGAGAACAAGTAGAAGTGTTAGGGTGCTTCTCGGGGCTGCAGTGTGCTTGTACCTCAGGTTTCCTGCATCAAAAGCCCTTGGCTCTCGGTTATTCACAATTCACAACTGAAGCATTAGCGTGCAGTTTCATTTTGCAGAGCAATTAAAAAAAAAAGTGTATTAAAAGCACTAAGCAATGGGCTTTTTATGAGAGTCCAGTTTTGGTAGTAATTCAAGCCCTGGGTAAGCAAGTGTCGGGGGGCAGTGGAGACTGAGTCACCCCACCATGTCCCCCTGTTGCTGTCTCCGACAGGTCACTGTGTTGGGATGTTTGCCCTGCGTTACGAAGCTTAATAACGTTTTCTGCAGAAACCGCTCGGCTTTTGGCTGGTTTCTGCAGCAAAGATCCCACAGCATTTTCCAAACACAGGGCTGCCTTCGCACGTTCCCCGCTACCAGCTGCTCCTGCTGGTGGTGTGAGAAGGGGGGAAACTGAGGCACGAACGCAGCATCCTCATTTCCAACAGTAATTCTGCAGAGGTCCTGAGGAGCTGGCTCTGCCCCCCAAACCTCGCCCCGGATCCATCTGGGGATCTGTGGGCTGCCTCCAGCTGTCCCTTCTTCACAAGCATTTGCTTTGGGTGATGAGTAGCCATGGAGTACCTGTCGTATTTGCAGCCCAGTGCTCTGAATTAATTTAACCGCAGTATTTCCTTGAAACACAACACAATTCAGCATCATATGTTTAAAAATAAATTAATTTACAGGAGGTTTTTTCCAGGGTTTAACAACTGTGTAAGAGATGTGTATCTCATTCAATTACTGTAGCATTTCAGTAAATATATATGTTTCTAATCAATTGCTATTTAACATATGTCAAGACTTTTATTATCATCAGATGCATCTGATTGCAATAATTATTGTATGCAAATTAAATGCCAATTAATTATTTAAAGCGTATTTACAGAGAGCAACAAAATCCATAAATCTGTTCTGGAGTTGTTCACCTCAGCAAACACGCTCTGAATAACGGGCTGGCGTCGCCGTGGTGTACAGTAGCTGTCTCATTATATCTGCATTAGACCCGTGAAGGAGACAGTTCATTTAAATGTGACAAAATTATTCATTAGAGGGTTAATTAGGCTCTCGCCTGTGCCCTGGGTCCACTGGGGAAACTGATCTCTGCCCTGGCTGTGCTCAGGTGGGGACGGGGCAGAGCAGTCCCAGGTGAGCTGATTCAGCTTTTGTTTTTATTATTTTTAATTTTTGTTTGTTCTCCCTTCCTCAGCCTATCGTGTGATGGGGACCGTGCACGGCCGCCGGCCCGGGGGAAGAAGAAGAAGAAGAAATCCAGCCGCAAGAAGCGAAGGAGGTGATGGCGGTCGTGGCGGCGTGTGGGATGGCAGGGGCCAGCCCTGGGCTGTGTGGGAGGGAAGCGAGTGGGTATAAAACGGAGGCTGGGTCCCCTGCGGGGAGGTGCGAGGGCCGGCAGTCCCCAGGCCTGGCGCAGGCCCAGGGAAGTGCCGCCATTTTCTTGCCCTCCCTGCAGGGCACAGAGGCCAGGCTGGGCTCACCCTGCAGCCTGTCTGGGGGGTCTCGGGAGCCCCCGGCCCGTCCCCACCCTGGGGAAATGCCACTGGTGGCAAGGTGAGGATTGGGGTGGCTGGGGGGGAGCTATGGGGAGCCCTGTGTCCCTGATGCCCCTCTGTCTCCTCAGGTCTCCCTCCTACAGCCCCTCGCCTGTGAAGAAAAAGAAGAAGAAAAGCTCCAAGAAGCGAAAAAGACACAGGTACTTTTCCTTTGGAGATGTAATTCCCTGCTGGCAGTGGCTGTTGGGGGACATGACCACTGTCGGGCAGCTGGTCGAGCTCCACAACAGGAGGCAGAGAGCTGCTAAACTCCCGGCCCTCCATAACGGCTGCCCAAGGGAGGGGGGTGCCGGGCAGCCGAGGGGGGCAGAACCGGCATCCCCCCGGGCGAGGAGGGACAAAGCAGGGTGCACACCCAGGGCAAACATAAATATGAGCTGTCGGGGCGTGGGGGGTGAGATACAGACGAGGCAAATCATCGTGAAGTCTGCAGAGCTGCTGCCTGTTCTCACTGTCCTGTTTCACATGGCTCCCATCCTCTGGGATGCCAACGGGGTCAGCGCTTGGGGCTTGCCCTGGTCCCTTTCCCTTCTCCCCCAGCCTGCAGAAAGTGTCGGTGTTTGGACCGGGAAAAGGCTCAGGCTATCTCCCTGCACCTACATCTCAGCCTTCCCTCCCAGCCCTGCGGGGACTGCCTCCGTGTTCCCCTTCTGCAGCTCATTTTTAATTTAAAGAGCACGATTAAATTTTAAGATTGCACATATTTCCCTGTTTTCTCAACCGTTAAACCAATATTGAAGACAACAGTGGATGCCATCTCCCTTGGAAAGTTCATGTATTTATAATATACGGAACCAAAGAGAGAAGCTACCAAAAATGGATAACAAGGTGAAAAGCTGAGTTTGAATCTTAAAGAAAAGGAAGGGAGGAGGTTAGACAAGGATACAGAAACTCCTTGAAAATACTTCCTTCCCAAGGAGAGATCCTTATGCTCTTCTATGTATGCCATCTGGGTCAGATGCTCCTTGGCTTTGAACATTTAGTACCCATTGGTGCCCCTGCAAGCCAAGGATAAGCTGTACCTGGCCCCAGAAGGCAGCATGATAGACCACTAAGCATTAGTAACCAGTGGAGGTGGTTTGCAGATACCTGGTACCACTGCAACTACAGATCCCCAATGACCTTGCCACAGGCAATCTCACGGCCCCCCTAGGCAGGAATTCGGGCCATGTCTTCTGCGGGATGTTGTGCTTCAAGCTGAATGGGACACAGGGCTGTGCAGTGTACTGGGGCCAGGGCTTGCTGCAAGGAAGAGCATTCTCCACGCTCCCAGGGCTTTTTACAGGGACCACCAACGCAGTGGCTCATGTGTCATCCCAGGGGTGCTCCAGGAGGCAAGACAGAGGCATGATACTGGTTTGGCTGTGAGTCTGCTCTGGAGTTACACAGAAAGGATTTTTCCTTTGCTATGATGGTCCTTCATACAGAAAACCAGGGACTGAACTCGCCTCTGCCGCCTCAAGCTAAGCGCAGTGCAAGGCTGTGGAGGCAGCAGCAAAGGGACCCACCAGGGACAAGGGATGTTATCATGACCATCATATTCTCAACTATTTGTAGAGTGTGATAGTCACATATCACTCCAGCATTTCTCAGCTACCTCTTCTCCATCTGCCTAAAGGAGAGTCAGGGCCGTTCTGCCCAGCTGATACACGAGATCTTCTCCATCTAGCACTGGGCCTAACCACATTGTCTCTGATTCAAATTTCCAGTTTTGTGAGACCCTATATTCAATGTACGTATTTGTGTCTTGCAGGTTATCTTCAAAGAAGAGAAGACACAGGTAAGAGTTGAGTGAGTGTGTGTGGTCACACACATAGCAATATGAGTTTAATGGTCTCTTCAAGATCTCACAAGGTTTATGTTCACTGGGTGGGGGCAGAAAACACTTTTGTTTTTCTGTGTCTCCTTGTGGAAACCGCTTGGCTCTCCCCGTTCCCTGTGGATCTGGGGCTGCCCTCTCCCCTTTCAGCCTTATGTGTTCCTCAGACCCCACAGGAATCGGGTCTCCAGCCCAACCTGTGCAATTAAGCACATAACTGGAAAAGACCTCTTGGTATAACCTAGCTCATCCAGCAACCTCATCCATGTTGCATCCATCCTGAGTCTTCATTTCTCTTATGGTTTCATTTGCAAACAGTATGGCATCCCCCAGCAGTGCCCATATTCGAAACATTCAGAGTCAGTGGCTTTCCATCTGTGTACTGGAAGAACTCTCCCGATTCCAGTACGTGTGTGCACAGTATCAAGAAGTATTCATCTTCTCTATGGGGAAAATGTAAAGTCACCAGGATGGCTGATCCCTTTGAGGATCCTTTCTGGCCAAGCCCATGAGCCAGATTTGTCAGCAGGCATTCAGACCACCTGTGGTGCGGCAGAGTCGTTAATACCTTTCATTTTTATTGCACGCTCTTGGGCAATCTAGCTGTAACATTGATGTCTGATTGTGCAGCTTTTTATCAGAACAGAAATCTCCAAATTAATTAGCCATTTCTTATTTAGTTCTTCAAGTCCCAAAAGTAAGAGAAAGGAAGAAAGAAAACACAAAAAACAGTAAGTAGCAATTTATGGTGTTCCCTGCTCTGCCTGCACAGAGCTGCAGGGCTAGGAAGTGCTTGGTTTGGTGGGTCCCCTGGAGCTAATGCTGGCTGTGCAGCCCTAAGCAATTCTCAGGATTATTTTACAGCTAAAACTAGCAATTCTGGTTTTGCTGGAATGGGAAAGGGTTTGTAGAGGCTGGACATCTTTTCTCTCCCCCTCTTTTTGTGCCACCCCTGTCTATCTCACAGGGATGTACAATGTCTTGTTCATCCAGTCCTGAGCAGAGGCTCCAGCTTTTCTGATGAGGACAGCATGAGAGGATGAATTCAAATCTGCAGAGCTCAGTGCTTCATAGCCTCCGCTGCCCAAAGGGCACACTCTTACTGAGAAGGGCTTGGGGGGGTACCCCAGTGGAGACAGAAACTGAGCTAGCAGATGGAAATCTGCTGGTTTGTTTGCTGTTATTAGGACCTGCCCTTTAATTCTTCCCAACACAAGGTTTAGCTCTTAGGGAGAAAGGAGGCAGAGGGACAATAGCCCCTGACACCACCAGTGTCACCCCAGTACACACTGGGACTGAAGAGATTACAAATCCATGAGGTGCAGAGCATGTTGTGCTGCCTGCACAGGCAGTGGCTATTGCATGCAGAAAGGCCATCTCCTTTTTCTAAATGATTTCTGCCTGTTCAGTAGCACAACCTCCTTTTTCCTCAAACTGGGCTTTTATGCACCCGTAAATCTCAGGGGTAAAACGGAGGCTTCCTGCATTAGCAGTAAAAGCAGGCATGTCCCCAGGCCAGCGTAGCACTGGCCAGTATACAGGCGCTCAACAGTGTGGTTAGAACAGAGATCAGATGCCCTGCTGTTACGCATTGACCCATGGGAATCAGAGCTGCTAGAATTGCTCTTTGGGGATAAAGCAGCCAAGGCGTTTTAGCCCTCAGCTTTCAGCTCACAAATCAGAGCTGAGCCACTCCCGCTTTCTGCAAACCTTCTTATTGCTCCCAGGCGTGGATCAGACAGATCCCATGAGCCATCTTGGATCAGGATTTTCGTATAATCGCTCTGCTATGGCTTATCTTTTTGTCGAGCAACTGGTTATCTAAATCACACAGGACCAGCTTTTCCTTCTGCAGAAAGGAAAAACTCTTAAACTGGAGGGACTGATGCAGAGAGGGAAGAGCAAACATGGGGATTTTTCACACAAATATGTGGGAGGGATGTTCAGTGTTTCTGACTTCAGCTGTATGGAAATAAAGAAGAAGGATCCCAAAATGAAGTTTTTAAAAATATAATCACAGGGTGTGAAAAGCATCAGAGAAAACAGCCAGGCAGAGTTCAAGCAATTGCCCCGGAGGTTGCCCTTTTGTCTTAAAAGAGATACTGTTCTCAAGCAACTGATTTCCTGAGTTTTTATAGTGACAAATTGCTAAAAGCTGTCCAAGCAGGTCATATTAGTGCTGTCAGTGACTGGTGTAGTGTAGCTGTGAAACCAGACTGTTCCCACCATCGTTAGCTTTGCCTGCTGGGCAAAGCGATGCCAGCCTGAGCACACAGTTATGCTACCAGATCTAAAATAACTGCTGTGGTGGGCAATGATGAGAGGGAATGGGCACAGAAGGTGACAGGTAGCCTGCCACCCCCATCACCCTGCTCTCTGTATGCAGGACTTCGCTGTTGGCACAGGCAACCGCAGCCCTTTAGGAATAGTGCCAGATAATCCATCCGTAACAGCCTGAATGGAGCAAAGGGAAGCGCAGCAGGGCACTGAACCCACACACAGTTTGCTGGTAACTGTCCCGTGGCCCTGCCAGAAAAGGGAGCAGCAGTGACTGGGCTCCTGTAACAAGCCAGGTACAATGGTCCTGGCCCTCAAGCAGGAACTGTGCACGGGGCAGGCTGCAGTTAGCGCAGCTGTACTTTATGCAGCAACCGTAAGAGCTGCCAGCAGGGCTGGCTAGACCCCCCCACCCACAGAGCATGGGGAAGGCTGGCTGTTACGGCGTGTACTACGTTGTTTGGAGCCTGTCCTTCTGCATCTGCTCTTTAACAAGGAGCCGGCACTACAAAAATGCAAAGGTTGGAGCTTTGCGATGGGTTCCCTGGAGGGACAGTGTTCCCTAAACGAAGCTCAGCAATGGGAGGGTCCCAGGGTGTTTCCTGGCTGTCTTAGGGTAGGCTGCAGATGAAGGGCAAGCACATGAGCAGGCAAGTGCATAGCTCTTCAAAGTCTTGAAAGCAGAAAGGACTGGTGCTGCCTGCTGCACTCCTGCATGCTAGTCCATAGATCTTCCCCTGCTAGGCTACAGAGCCAATCTGATAGCCTGTAGTTAAAATGCTGTCATAGATCCCTCTAAGATGGCTTGCTTTAATGTCAGTGTAGCTATGAAGGGATGGAGAATTTCTCATGCCTTTGTGTCCTGTGCAATGTTTCATATACCGATCTCTGGTTTAAAATGCAGATCTCCTTTCTGATTTGAATGTTATTGACTTCGGTCTCCAGCTGCTGGCTCTTGCGTTCCCCCAGTCTGTTAGCCTAACGGTGGTTTTCCTCTCTGCTTCTTAAAGCTCTCGTGGGCGCACCCGGAAATCTCATCGCCATCGGCACCGCCACTCTCGCTCAGAGAGCTCTGACTCCCGCTCCCCAAGCTGCCGAAGCAGGTAATCACCACTCCCTGAGCTGAGTGTCCTGCAACGCTTCCCGGTGGGCTCAAGGCCATGATTGCAATAGTCTGTGTGACCTGCAGACTCTGTGCAGGGCTACATCCCATTTTGGCAGCAGCTATATCACATACTGGGGGTTGAGCTTCTTGTGGTCTCAGCCATGGAAGGGTTTTGCCTCAAGGAGCAGCGGCTGCAGCTTTTTGCTCTGGCAGTCACTTCTAATCCCTGTGGCTGATGATCAGCCCTTGACAGCTGATTCCAGTCTAGTCTCCCTTCCCCAGCCCAAGGGCTCTGTGCTGCTGATGTCCCAGGAAACCCTTAAACATGATCTTAGCAATGGAAAGATATTTGCCCATGGCAATCTATAGCCACTGTCTTTGACCTGATTAAAATCTCTGTCCTGTGGATGACAGATGCATCCTAGGGCTGGCTAAGTGGATGCTGGTGCCAGACCTGACATCACTGCAGTAGCAAGCTGCACAGTTTACACACATCGTGAGTTCATGTTTCACATTTTCTGAAAGCACTTTGAACGAAGCACCCCCACTCTCCCACTTCACTCCTCCTAACTACTAGGAGTTTTCTTATTAGAAGCTGATGATCAGTGTGGGGAGGCATGCAAGCGGTAATTTGGGGGGTGTTCATGCAGGAGCAGAGCGTGTCTTCTCTTGGAGGTTTATTACCATAGGGATGTTCAAGGCTGTGTGAAAATATGGGTTGCCTTGAGCCACCATAAAATCATGAATTGGAGCTGAAATCTGAGGTTAAGGTCCAAAGCCTGGATGCAAAATATTTTTTTAAAAGAAGTAGAAAAGCAAAATGCTCCTTTTCTCTCCATCATGATTCCCCAGAGCGGTCATGGGGAAGACTTCTTCCCACACACATTGGGGCCAGCACAGAGCTGCCAGGGGTTTGTGTGGAGCTGGTAGCGGGCACTGTTGCAATACCGAGGAAATAACGGTTTGGCTGTTCGTGTCTTCTGGAGGCACAGAGCCAGGTCTCGGGAGGAAGGGCGTAAAACACGGCGAAGACACTCCCGGCACCATTCAAAGATCACGGCAAAGCAAAGCTCCTCTGCAGAGGTTCAGGCCAGCCAAAAAACCAGCCAAACCCTCCCGTTCTACAGCTTCCTGTCTCCTAAGGAAGTAGTAAGTATTACACACTCTGTTTCTTTGCTTGAACTAGCCGTGGGAATCTGGGCAAGAAACCCAATATGAAATTTTTATAACTCAATTATAGTGATGTTAGACAAAGTTGATTAAAGCTGTGTTATTTATTAATGGTGCTGTTCTCCGATGTATTTAAAGTAATTCCTTCCTTCAGCACTTTCACACCAAGGGGAGGGTTATAGAGGGGAAAAGTTTGCAAAGGCTCTAGCCTCTAAATAATGAATTGAGGACATTTCACAAAAAAAAAAAGTGGCCTCCAGCAACAATATTTTACAGAGAAGTGTTTGTTATGCAGATTTTGTGCAGCTGGATGTGAACTTAACTCCCTGCTCTCCATGTCCAAAAGTTTAGTCCTTCAGGGGAAGGAAAGGGAATGAAACATATATAAAATAAACCTTTCTATTTAATGAGTTGGTGGTTATTGGCAGGGGATGTTTTCCAACTATCGGGATCCTTCTAGGATCACTGTTGCTCTGGACTGACAAGCCCAGGGGCCAAATTCAGAACTTACAAGCCACTCTTGTTGATGCTAATGGGAACTGCATGTGCAGCCGAGGGTAAAATCAGGCTCAGTGCCTTGGGATGTTTTTCCATATACATGGAAAGAGATTAAATCATACATGCCTTAGAATTGAGGGAGCAAGAGATGGAGAGAAATATTAGATACAGATTGATATGAAGTCTTCCTTTTCCACGGCATGTTTCTCCTTTGTTCCTGGCAGCTGCAAAGCAGAGGTGTGATGCTCTTTGATCATGGTGTTAGTATCTGATAGGCATTCTGGAGAGAGAAATTGCTCCACAGGACTTAAGGTAGTGCAGAATCTGGTACTGACGTGCGTGGGTGTGTAATGTTAGAGGTGTCTTGAGCTGAGACCTCCACGCCCCAAAGTGGTATGTCATGGGGAACCGATTTTCTCCTGTAGGCCCAGTCATCACTTGGAAATAGCTCAGCCATACACAGTAGCTACACCAGATATGAGACAGATAGTGCCAGCAAGAGGAGAGATTTATCCGCTCACCTGCCCAGACCGTGCCAGTCAAAACACCCAGAGATTACACCTGGGTACAGGCAGGCACGAGCTGTCTCTCAGCAGCATAGATGTGTCTATTTGCTCTTGTTATGTACATCTCCTGAGTGTGTAGTGCACATGTGAGTCACTGCTTATAAAACCATATAGGGCAGAGTAAAGAGCAGAACCTGCACACCACACGGAGGTGTGTATGTGCGCATGTGCACATGCAAAGACAGAGTAACATGGTGTGAAGCTTTTATTGCCATGAGCCTGGGGTGCTGCCCTCTGTCAACTTGGGAAGGTAGGAATGAGGTAAGAGCTCCTCCCAAAAAGCAACCAGCTAAAGACTGTATCATGTCACCACGGTTAGAGGTTTTTTTTGTTCAAGCTGCATATTTTATATAAATGTTTTCAAGTCTAAGCCTGGTTTTTAATTGGTACTAGGTTTCCTCTCTCTGAAGCCAGGCTCCCTGAGTCCTGTGAGGCCGACTGCCAGCTGTTCTGTTCCCTGAGCAAGAGTAAACTCTAATTTAAAATTGTAAAAGCTTTAAAATGAGCTAAACTCAAGCATGCCGCACTCCCCTTTCCACTTGCTTCACTCAGGGTAAATGCACACGCAAGCTGCAGGGCAGGGAAAATCACAGCTTTATAGTTACACATGCAGGGGATGGATGCAAAGTAAAAGTCATCAGGCCCCTGCTGCATTTTTTTCTAGTACGGGTTAATAACACAGGCAAATATTTGAATGACTAAAAGGCATCAGTACCTTTTCTATGCAACCCACTAGTGTCCTTTTGTTCCCAAAAAGAATTATGCTCTCTTGGGACATCATTCAAGAGCACATTTAAGCACTTGTTTAAATCGAAGCTTCTGGTTAAGTGCTGCCCCTGAAATTTTTCTGAATAAGGTCATTAAATATCATGTACTCAAAACTGGCAAGGGAAAAATGGAATGGGAACTTTTAGTCTCATTTATTAATGAGTATACACAACTCTTTGATGCCTCTCCTTTTGGTGAGTTAAATGGTTGCTCTATAAATAAGCTTAGTTAAGCCAGAATCTACTTTGAGAGCAGCCTGGATGTGTTATGAAATGAAAATGTGCTCTTGCAGAAAATGTGATTGCATATAAAAAATAAATTACTGGAAAAGAAAAGATTTTGTGGAAAATTCCCAAATAGGGATTCAAAAATGCCATGTTTCAGTCCTCTCTGGGGGCTGGCATGTCACACTCCCTACCCTTCCCTCTGGCCTGGGCTTTGAAGCCAAACCATCCTTACCTGGGGAGATGCATTGTCACATCCCCAAAGGAGAGGACTTGTCCAGGAATGATCCCAATGCGCAGCAGAGACCCAGAGAGAAAATACACAAACTCCCATGAGGTAATGCTATAGCACTTCCAAATCAAAGATTTTGCCTTTTAAGCCAATTTTTATTCTATATTCTTTTTCTTCAGAAAATTTGGAGTGTTTTGTGGTACATTCTGCCATCCTCCCCTCTGCCACCTGGTTTGTTTTCCTTCCTTTGTACTGGAACAGCCCCAATTTCTAACTAGGTCTACCTGTATTTTATGAGGGATAAAGCACACAAAACAATGCCCTGCCCATGCGTCTACCTTGCTGCTTCTTTCCCTCTTGCCTTTATGCA
The DNA here is from genome assembly GCA_011057875.1 of Pterocles orientalis. Classification (NCBI taxonomy): domain Eukaryota; kingdom Metazoa; phylum Chordata; class Aves; order Pterocliformes; family Pteroclidae; genus Pterocles; species Pterocles orientalis. Next base: position 344,494 of record WKFP01015458.1, read on the forward strand.
CAAGTTGATGCACACACATGCATGTACACATGCAGGAACACCCTAAAGCTCCCTGCTCCTTTTCTTTTTGGCAGTGAATTTCCAAGCTTCTCCCTCTCATTCTCCCTTTAATCCCATGCAGCCGCAATGGCCACCTTTAGGGAACAGGATTGTGGGTCTGTGCCTCAGCATGCAGAGAAGCTGTGGCTAATGTGCAGCATTGGTGTTTGAACAGAATACCCCCTCACCCGCTGCAGCCACTTTATTCCACACCAACACAGATGTATTAATGTGCCGCTGTGCTTTCAGTTGAGCAGTGCAATATAAATACCTGCAGGGTATGAATCTAATTGCCTTGGTACCTGATGAAGATAACTGCATGCTGCATACGCTTTCCTTGCCAGCTCTTTTACTTCCACTGAAACTCATTTACGATGTCACAAATTAACACAGGCTGGAGCCAGGTTCTCCATGAGGCTCAGTGGGGTACGGTTGTTCCAAACGACGCCGTTTATCTTTGTGCTCGTGTGTCTGCAGGAAGGTAGAAGTGGGGAAATACTGTGCAGGGGCTGGGACAGTGTGTGCAGAAGGGCTCAGGAAACCATATAGCGGTCCTGGATGTTGGCTTGCTGTTGCTCTCTTTTCTAGCCTGGGTTTTGGTTTACATAGGAAAAGCTATTTCTCTAACTGCTGTGCAGCATGGTTCTGACAACAAACAGCCCTTGAAGACTAGAAAGGCAAAGCCTTCCATAGATACAGAAGTTGGTCTCTTTTTGCTTTTCCTTTTCTCCCCTCCCAGCCAGGGGACCGAGGTTACCCTGTTCATTATCTGGCGAATTTGCAACTCGGTGCTGGGACCGCAGGGAGGCCAGCAGCTGCTGAAAAGCTGTGCTGTACAGCAGGTACCAAAGGAGGTGGTGGAAGGCAAACACTTGCTCCAAAGTAACGCCAGCCTGGCCTGAGCGGAGGTGGGGACGCCCTGGCCTGCGTCATGTGGCACTGGCTGCGCCCCAGCAGGCTGAAAAGATCTTTGCAAAGGAACAAACCTTTGGCTGGCATTCTCAGGAATTTACCGCCAGCATTGGATCTGTGAGCCAGGCTGCTCAGCAGTGTTGCCATCCAGCCCCAATAGCCCAAGCTCTGACCTTGCAGGGACAGTTGTGTCACTGCCTCCATGCTGCTGGACTGAGCTTAGCCCTTGTGGTAGAGAAAATTTCACCCTGGACTCTCCATCTAGCAAAAAATAGGGTATTCTCCACTCAGTCTTCCTTGCGTCAGATTCATAATTGTGCAAAAAGGGGTTCTATTGTTTTCCTACAGCACTGCTATTTTTTTGTACTCCCCTAATAAGAGGTTGGCTTTTCAACAGGGGCAAATTGTCAACAGAGGTGGGCCCATTCCCCCAGGTGAAGGCTTCCCCCTAACCCCAGCCCTGAAGCTGGAGGTACCCCAGACCCCGCGCGCACCCTGCTTCCCCCGAGCAGCCTCTCAGCAGGTGCTGCTCCTGCTGCCGGCAGCTCCTCAGCAGATGGCTGCCGGGCCCTCGCTGGGAACTAGGCTCACCAGGGTCATTGACACAAGTTTTTTTTCTTCCTTTCATTATTACAATGCACAGAAGAGAGAAAGGGAGACATGCACCTCTGAAAAAGAAATTAACTCCACTTTTAAGTGAGTTGCAAAACAAGAGGAAAAAAAAAAAAAAAAGAAAATCCTCCAAGTGAGGCTGTGCCAGGCTGCTCCTTGATGGGTCTCAGTTCCCTAATGGCTGAGAAAATGTATAGTCCTCTCCCGCCTCGGGGCTGTTTGCAGTGTGGTAAATGGACTTGTTCATTTTAATTGGAAGACGAGTAGCGATTGTGTTTTTGTAACCTATTAGAGTGCGCTGCCTATTGGTCTAGGATCACACTCAAAATTACGGTCTGGAGTACGAGTGAGGGCATCATTTCTACTCCCCCCTTCATTTTGATTAAATAGTGATTTGAAACAAAAAAATCCAACAAATGTATATCTTGAGTTCCCTTGAAGGCATCAGTAGGTCCCCTGCTGAAAGCTGGAAGAAGCAAAGTTCATTGAGATTATTTAATTACTTACTAGAGAAGGAGGGGGGAAATTCAAATGTTCACACAGAGAAAATGAGATTCATGAAAGAGCAGACTCTTTTAAGACACCCTAGAAAAATAAAAAGCCATTAGAATTCAATTGAGCTCTGCACAGTGTTTTCAGATGTGGTGCTCTGTTTCCATCTCGTGTGCCTGGCGTGCCTTTCAGAAGCAGTAAAATGGGACCAGAAGTAAAGCCAGGGTCATCAGATGGGGAATTTGTCCAAGCAGACAGGCAGGTGGAGCACCTTGAGACTTGTCCTGGCTCTTGCCACAGGACAGAAATCTCCCCCGGAGACTCCAGGAAGCTACTGGCTGCAGCCGGGTACCCCAAGGTGGTGGGGCTGGGAAGCTGCTGTGGCCCCCCGCAGCACTTGCCTTGCCCCAGCAAGACCCTGCAGCTCTCACAAGGACTTTCCATCTTTCACTGATACCCACCTGTTGCCTCTTCCCAGAGTGCTGCCACCACAGATGTTGAGCTACAGAGGAGCTTGTTGATCCCCCGGTCATTTGACAGATTCTGTGATCTGCTGACAACGGTTGCCGCTTTGAAGGTAGACTTCAGCGAAGGCAAAGCAACAGCCGTGCATCGCAGGTCCCAGCAGCAGTCTTAAAAGCTGTTTTAGAAGTGCCAAGAAACTGCTGTATTTCTTGGCAGAAATAAAGGCCTTCTGGTTTAGACTGGGAGGGGACAGAAGCAAGGGGTTTACACATGCGATGCGGGGGTCGGTGTCCCTCGGAGCAGCCCCGTGCCCACTCCAGGCCTTTCCTGCCTCTGTAGCCAGGGAGTACCTCACATGGTGGTTTTATGTGGTTGGGGAGAGCACTGGGTTCATATGTGGCACTGGGGTTTCAGAGAGAATTGATGAAAAACAGAGCTGGGTACCTGGCTCTCTTGTGCTGCTTTGACATTCCAGTTTCTACTGAAGCAAACAAGGACTGGTAGAGAAGTGCTAGAGCTGAGAATAGCAAGGAGCAGTACCAGATGCTGAAATAAGGACTTGCAGTGTGTGTCTCCACTCATTCCTAGTTGGGAACATTTGGGAGATGTTTCTGCTCTGTCCAGGGTTTACACGTTGAAGGTGCAGGTTGGCTAGTGAAGAAGGATCATTTAATTTCCCAGACCTGCTGCTGGCGCTCCCCATGCTGCTGAGTTAGGACTGAGCATGGCTTAAAAGTTAGTATGGGGTGGGGATGGGGGAGCCTCCAGCTTCCGTATGGATTTGCTGGGATGAGCTAATTCTTGTCCCTTATCCCTTATCCCTTATCTGGCAACATAGGAAGTACTTGGAGATCCTCCAACTCCAGGTGTTTTCAGAGCAGAAGGATGCTGTGGGCAGTCGTCCTTCCGCGGGCGGTGTGCTGAGAGCTGCTCTGTGTGTTGGCAGCTCCTCTCTGGTTTCAGTCACTGCTGGTTCAGCACATGCATTTGAGATGGGTGTCCTTGTCCCCGTTAGCACCTCTTGAGCTAGGTCAGGAGCAACCCCCACCTCAGGGACACAGACCAGATGCCACCAGTGTGGAGAGAGTGGTGTAGAGGGGAGGACGTTGCATGCCCCAGGGCTCGGTGTGAGGACATAGGTGGGGGTTTGAGGGAGCACAGCTTGCTGGGGACATGTTGGAGGACTGTCGTGAGCAGGGGGAACCAAACCTATGTGTCCACGGTCTAAGGGCCCTGGACCAAACCTTATGGGTGGGAGTGAGGAGAGCAGAGCATCGGAGTGAAAGAGGAGGAGGCCGCACAAGAGTGCAGACGTGCGGGGTCCATGTTTGGCCCTAACCCTCACCCCATTACAAGCACAGACATTGGCACTCACGTAGCCACGCTCCCAGTGCCGGTGTGTTCCTGGACTGGCTCAGGCAAATGCCAGTGGAGTTAAAACTGAGATATAAAATACTCAAATGTGGAAATCCCCTTGGTGGTCCTCAGGGTCCCAGGCAGCAGCCCTGCCCAGGGCAGCCTGTGTGGTTTGGGGTCCTTGCTGACCCTGTTGAGTTCAGCAACTTACCGAAACCCAGCCGGGGTACAGCTGAACCCCCACACAGAGGCTGGCAGGAGCAGGGCTGTTGTCTCCTTCCCCAAAGGTCTCCTGTGCAGCACAGGGGGGAATTTTTTCCTCCTCTGTTATTTTACTTCTTCCCTCACTTGAGTTCCCTTTGTCACTTCCATGAAACCCGAGGGGATTTAGTGCAAGCTGCAACTTTTCAGCCCAAGTGATCAGCCCCCAGGAACAGGCTGGCCAGCCTAATTTAAAGCAGAAGGAAACAAAAATGAATAATAAGCGAGACAGGCAAGCAGACAAAAAGCAGTCGTGACATTTGCATAGAAGAGGCGAGCGAACAGTTGGCAGTGTGGATTGAAGAGAGGGTTTATGTTTTTTTCATGTGATTTGAGACTCTAATGATGGACTTATGTTGCCCGCTCTTCCTTTTTTCTTACACCTTACCTACTAAAGGAGGAGTTCTTGATGGGTAAGTGGATGCTATCCGCAAGACATCAGGGAATTTATTAGAGGTCACTCAAGTGCATTAGATATATCTTCTTCAGGGGGAAAAAAGTACACAAAGAAGTATCTGTATACCTTTTATTTCCAGAGGGATTTTTCTTTTTTCCCCTTCCCCTTCCTTTTTTCTTTTTTCCTTTTTTTTTTTGTTTCAAAGTGATAAGCTTGTTTATTTACCAGTTTTTACTTTGTACAGAAGCCCTTAATTTTATTTGATTTTTCTTTGTTTATGTTAGTGACATTCATTCACCCTCTTTATTAATGAAGCTTAAAAAATTCACTCATTTAAGATTTTGTTTCATTTTTGTTTTCTTTCCAAGAATGATGTAGGTATTTTATATGTATATAGCAGTTTCTTTTTTTTTTTTTCTTACCCCTCTTTAAGGTTAAATAAGGGCTTTGTCCTCTGTTATACCTTTTTTTATTTAGTTAATTAGCTTTTTTGATTCTTTGGTTGCCCGTTTACTTTGTTGAACTCTTTTGTTTAACATGAATTGCATGCTGATACTCTTTGCATGATCTCTAAATCTTCCCATTATCATAGCAGGGGGAAAAGAAGTTTCTTCTTACTGTGGATTTCTTTCAGGGATATGTGCTTTTGTTTTCTTCTCTTCTTTCTTCTTCTTTTTCTTTTTTTCTTTCTTTCTTACTTTGTTTCTTTCCTTTCCTTTTGTTTCAGTGCATCATGATGGTAAAATTTCTGGGTTTATTTAAAAAAAAAAAAAAAGCAAAGTAAAACCAAAACCAACCCCCCAAAAACCATTCAAACAATGCCAAATGGCTTTTTTGCTTTCAGATCTCTCAGTCAGGGTCTTCTGCTGACCTCTTTACCAAAACAGACAGCCCGCCTGGCAACCTAGCCAGCCAGAACGGAGAGTATCATGAATATGACTCAGGAAACGATACTTCCTCCCCTCCCTCCACTCAAACGAGCTCATCCAGGTCAAAGGACAGCCAGGAGAAAAGAAGTCTAGTCCATGATGGTTTTGGCCATGCCTTCTCGTCCGGGAAGTCCAAACTGGCCAACAGCGATAACAGCTCTGATTCAGGAAATTCCTTCACCAGTTGCTTTTCCCAGACCAAGGGAACAGCTTTGGAAAATCTATCTCCAGATGCCCAGGGACAAGACCGAAGGTCAGTGATTACCAGTAGCTGCTGCTGGCAGCCAAATGCCTGGTACGTTGTTGCTGTGTATCTCCTGCCCGCTCGCCCATTGCAGTGGTGAGGTGGCAGGGAGGTTTTTGTGGTCTGGAGGCAGTTAGATATAAATCAGACCCGCGGTCTTGCCAGTCTGGAGTCCAGAACCCAGCAATGACCAATACTGTAGCCTGAGGAAGATGAAAACCCGGCCATCACACCCCTGGCATCGCCTGTGCCTGCTCTTCGAGCATTACCGTGGCTAACGCAGGGTTTGGCCCTGGGTCAAGCTGTGTCCTGAACACACACCTGCTCAGCTGGATGTGACCATGTCAAAGAAAATTGTTGCTGGCTCTTCTGGGAAAAAGCTGAAAGGTGCATCAGGGGGCTGCCGTGCAAATTCACCCCCTCTGCTTACTGTGGGGCAGGGAAGCAGAGTTCATTTTCACTAAAACCATTATGGGCTGTTCTTTCACCTGCCCAATGAGCCAAATCCAGCCTGCCCCTTCCCAGCCCCTTCAAGACCGGTTCTGGGTGACAAGATAGCATCTCCTGCAGAGGGGGAGCACAAGGAGGGGCAAGTAGCTCGCTGGCTGCAGGATAACACAGCAGCAGCTCTGCGCGGGGGCCATGGGGCATTGGGGCTGGGGGCAGGAGTCAAACCACCATCTGGTGCCACAGGTTGTCATCAGGAGAGGAGAGCAGACGCCAGCCTCCACCACTGTCTCCCATTCCTGGGGGATTGCCAGGTGATGTAGGGGATGAAGGCACTGAAGCGTGGTGGCTGGTACCCAAGGCTGTGCTCAGGCAGTGGTGTTAGGGAGCTCTTCCAGCTCAGGCCCTCGGGTCTTAAGGCTGAAAGTGAGAACCAGGATGTGGTCTAGGGGTGGGAGCACTGAATGAGAGAGGAGAGGGAGCCAGGGAAATTGGTGTTAGGAAGAACAAGCCCTCAATTTTCATTGGAGGGTAAAATTTTAGGGCTATATATACTTTTCACATTGTAACTCCAGTGGGATAACTCTGCCTTCACATGGGTGGAGCTGGGATTGCAGCTGGCCCTGACTGTTGGAAGGGTGCCTCGGTGCTGGGCTCTAACCCCAGTTCATACCCGGGGCGCTCCTGGAAGCGGAGGAATTCACACAGCCCTGTGCGAAGGCAGCAGGACATGCCGCTCAGTGCCAGCCCGTGCTGCTCCACGGCCAGCCTGGACACAGGCGCTTGCCCTGCCGTGCTCTGGTTTTTCCCTTGCTCCAGCACTTCTCACCTCACTCCCTCCTCAGGCCCTGCAGTGTTTGCTGACCCAGGCTCTGCCAACCAGACGCCTCTGGTGTGTTGGGCAGGGGCAGAAAAGCTGCCACCTGAGACCTCATCCACCCCCCTTCCCTGGCACAGCCTGAAGGTGGGCTCCTGGGCTCAGACCACACACAGGGGCTCCTGCAGCAGCAGCCTGGGGAGCCGGGAGGTCTTTTTTATCCCCAGGGGGGGAATGGGAGGATGGGAAGAATCATTGGTTGGAGCATGGTGCTCCCCTCAGCTAGGGCCCAGTCCCAGTTCAGCCACAGCTTCAATGACTGTCCAGATATACGTTCACAGAGGGTGCCTCTCCTTGTGTCTCAGCTGTTCAGAGGAGAAGCAGCAAAACCTCCTCCCGTCGCCCACCCACAGCTCTCCGCTGAGGCCCTGCTCCCGCAGCGAGTCCTACACCAGCACGGGCAGATCCTCCCCTGGCTCCAGCCGCTCCCGCTCCTCGCACCACAAGGCCTCTCCCAGGTACTCCCGAAGCAGGTCCTGCTCTTCGGGAAAGAGGTAAGGCCAGCTACAACGGCTGTCCCTGTGACCCTGGGCAATGTCTAACTCTTGTGGGCTGGCACACTCCTTGCTGTAAGAGGATCCTTGGGGGGTGCCTGAGGATCCACATGGCTTGGGGTGAGCTGGCCACAGAGAACTGAGCCAAGACCCTGAAATATGGGGCATCTTTTTACTCCCCTGAGCCCAGATTCCAAGGGTTCTGGTACAGCCTCACTCTCCAGCATCTTTAACTCTTTTATGGTTCTTGCCTATCCCCAGGTCATCTTCACGTTCCCCCAGCTATTCCTCCAAATCCTGCAAAAAAAGTCCTGGGAGCAGAAGTTCAAGGCCTCGTCGGAGCCCCAGTTACTCCCGCTACAGCCCTAGCAGGTACAGCTCTCTCCTCGTGTGATATCTGCTGCCTCATGCTTTCCCACTCCCTCCATCCCTTGTTTGGACTCCAGCACACTTTGCTGGCTCCTGCCAGACCCAAACTGCTCCCTCAGCTTCCTCACTGGCTGCTTTAGTCCTCAGCACCGGGGTGAGAGGGAGCAGGGGACGTGGAGTAAGGCATATGTTATATTGGCCCTCAGTCCAGTGGAAATTTCTCACTATTTATTGCCACAGAGCTGGGGTGGTTGTAGAGGGAAGAGCCTGGAGATGAGCCCTTCACTTTCTGTGGGAAAAGTGCATCTCCTGTAGCCAAGCACTGGCCTGCACTGATTCAGGGGAATTTCACACTAAGCACTTTTGGGGGTAGGTTTCTGGGAAGGAGACCTGGTTTATCCCTGGCTTTGAAGCATCATGGTATCTCACACTCAAAAACGTGAGAGTGTGGCAGGTGACATGGCTGTTCTCTGCTCTGAGCCCTTGCAGGGGACACACTGTGCAGCCGAGGGCACAGACAGCTGCTCAGTGGTGTTTGCAAGGGCCTCAAGCAAGTGGGAAATGCCCCCTCTGTCACACTGGTGTAAATGGGAGGCAGAGAATTAGGGTCTGGCTGGGTCTGCCCATGACTTTAATCACCTGAGGAGCCCACACCAGCCAGCAGCCCCTGCAGCAGGGCTGCAGCCCTTGTCAGGGATCTTACTGCGGTCAGGAAAGACACCCCACTTCTGAGTCGCAGCTCTGCCAAAGAGCTGTCAGGCCCTGGGAACTGCCCCTGCTGTGTGGGCAGATGCCAGGTACCCCCGTGCTGGCGCTCACACAGCCTGGCAGAGGGAAACACGGTCCTGGCAACTCTTACTCCCTCCACACCCCACAGAAAACACGCTTCTCACAGCTCAGCCCTAGAAATGCCTGTGGGCAGGTTTTTCTGATACCATCTCTGCTGCTGTGAATGTTTTGCACCCTTAGAGTGTTACATGGCCAGGGCCTGATTCTTGCAGGCTGTGACAATCTTTGCACCGGTGTAGCAAAACGTTTCCTGCGTGTAAGGATCAGACCTTTGACCTGTAACGTGTCGCTTTGCCCGTGGCATTGAGCAGGGTGTATGAAGTCAGCTCCACTCCGCGGAAGGGCCTGTGCTGACATGTACGGGAATTTAACAAAAGAGAAATCCATAGCAACACCGGCACACCTTCTGGCGAGCGGTGCAGAGCTCGAAGCCCTGCAGGGACAACCGGGGGCCCTCTGCTCACGTGGGGCTGGCCGGCAGGGTTGTTCTTGCCTGCTTCTGCAGCACGGCCAGCAGTTGCAGTTTTAGTAGAGCTAAATACAGAATGCATCCACAGACACAGGTACGTGGAAGCCATCTTAGCTTGGCACCGCAGGGCCACCAGGAGACTCTGCTGAAACCCCCAGACACAATTAGTGGGTGTCCATCTGTCCAGCCAGACGAGTGTCTCCTTGGCCAGCTAAGTGAGTGTGCGCAGGGCTGGTGCCAGCAGAGCTCTTTGCTTAGAGTGGTCCCTTTTGGAGCTGAGTGTCCTCTGCTCATCTGTGCCTTTACGGGTTGTTGCCTCCACATCCAAACCCACCCCACAAAACCCAGCAGTGACCAAATCTGTGCCTTCCCCAGAGATCGGGAGCGAGAGCACAAGTACAGCTCCAGTGAGAAGGAGTCGCACAGGGAGCGTGACCGGCAGCGGCGACGGCGGTCTTATTCACCCCTAAGGAAACGCAGGAGAGACTCTCCCAGCCACCTCGAAGCTCGGCGCATCACGAGGTGAGGGGATGTGGTTCCGTCATTTGGAGACAGGCTCAGCTGGTGTGCCCCAGGGGGACATGGGCTGTCCTTGGGTCCCAGCCCTTGCCAGCGGAGGTTTCTCCAGAAGGAGACATTTCCCTGAGCCTGATCAGCAAGCCCTTCTGCCCCTCCTGCAGCTTGGGAATTTCCAGCTTGAGACAGAGCGAGGATGGGGAGGGAAGGCAAGTGTCTCATTTAAAACAAAGTAAAAGGGCAGATGAATGGACTCACCCAACAGGTACCAGGAACATCCCCCCCACAGGCTTTTTGTTTCACCCTCTCCCGTGGTAGATGTCCCACACTACAGAGAGCCAAATATTGGCTCTAACCTTCATGCTGGGGGCTCTTTGGGACAGCGTCAGGCAGAGCCCAGCCCAAGACTTGGTGCTTGGGGCATTCCCCAGGGCCCTGGGGGTGGGGAGTTTGAATCCCAAAGCCTGTCAACTACCTGATCTCTTCCTTTTTTTCTTTTAAAGAGATACAATCACATTTTTGAGGAGTGTTGTGCAGAATAAACAATGCTTTCTGGGGATTTTGGCAGTAAATCTATCCTTGTGTTGCTGGTAACCCATGTCTCTCTGTCCCCACAGTGCCCGCAAACGCCCCATCCCCTACTACCGTCCCAGTCCCTCCTCCTCCAGCAGCGCCAGCAGCTATTCTTCCTGGTACAGCAGCTTTAGCCGCTCCCCGAGCAGGAGCCGGAGCTACTCCAGCTACCGGACGAGCCGGAGCCGAAGCTGGAGCAGCAGCAGCAGCACCGAGGGCAGGAGCCGCAGCCGGAGTTCGGGCCCCAGGAGCAGCCGCAGCAGGAGCAGGAGCTCTGACTCAGGAAGCAGCTCTGACAGCCTGCGTCGCTAGGGAGTGCCACGATGGCTCGCTGGTGTCGCATCCAAATTCCTGACATTCTCCGCTTCCTTCCCACCTACCTGGCCATCGATAGCAATCATCCCCGATACTGATGTGGTGGCAGTGCTGGGTCTCCCTTCCCCAGTTTGGAGTAAGAAGCTCCCTGAGCCTGGCGCAGCCCCTTCGCTGCCTCATGGGGCGGGTGGATCCATCCCCGTTCCCCAGGCCAGCGCTGGAAGAAGGGTCGGTGTTGTACAGAGGGTCTGTCACGATGGACCTGCTCCATCCTCCCTGAGGTCCCCGTCTCCCCATCGCTGCCGCTCTCCAAAGCACTAGCAGCTGCTCCAAAGGAAAGAATTCAGCTCCTTGCTCTTCTGTCAAACCAGGAGCCAGCGAATTAATTTCTGTTGGAGGGAGAGAGACCCAGTTAGGGAGGAATTTACTGGGAAGCTTTGGTGACGAGTGGGGTGACTTGTCCCTGCCAAGGCAAATATCAGGTCCCTTGGGTTTCTCCTCCAGAGTTTCTGCCCACTCTGCAGCAGGCCTCTTCCATAAGAGAGTATTTATTTATTGCCATTCAGCCAGTCCCTGCTAGAAACAGAACGCTAGAAATCCCTCCTGATGTAATTCCTGGGGGTAAAAAGGGCGTTCCCCCTCTTTCTCCTGCTCTTTCCTACCAGGTATGCATCATCTTTCGCAGGGTGGTTTTATCCCCCCAGCACTGTGGCTTGCTCACAAACTGCTGAGGTCTGAGGAGACGTGGCGCCGGTGGGGTACAAGCGGAGCTGGCACCACGCTGCGCTCCGAGGGCTGGGTCGCAGGATGGGAGGCAGGGACCATGGGGTTCCCTTCTCAGAGGAACCCTCTCGCAGTTTGGGTTTCGTTTTTCTGAAGGGAGCCTTGCCCTGGGAGTGCAACGCTGGCGGGACTGTAAGGCGACAAGGAGACAGCCCAGCTGCGGGGTGTAGTGAGGCACACGGGGTTAGAGGGTATCCAGGGCACCCCAGTTCCCCTTCCCCGGAACAGGCAGCAGTTTTCAGCCATGCCAGGAGCATTTCAGGAAATCATTTCTGCTGAGACCCCCGGGCTCCCCGAGGCAGGAGTGGCAGCCGCAGCAGCCCCATCGCAGCGCCCACGCCCAGCTGGGGCAGATGCACTCGTGTCCCCGTTTGTGATGGGAGCGGTGCAGGGGGACAGAAAGGGACCCCCCCAGTCGCCTGTTTTCCCAAGGAGCCGCAGGAGGGCCCTGCCTGCCTGGGCGGCCCTGGGCCCCGGGGTTTTGTCTCCCTGCCAGGCCAGCCGGCCCAGCTGCCTGCGCAATTACTGTGTTTTGCAGGGTAACAAAGGCTTCTCCCGGCACAGGCTGAGCGGGTGCTGAGGAGTTTCTTTCTCTTACAACACCTGGGTGCTTAGTGACGCTAATTTGGGCTTAAGACTTCCCTCCCTCCTTTTTTCCATCCCCTCCCCTTCCATCCTGCGTGATTATTAACAAGTTTGGGCTTAATGAGTCAAGGAGGTGTGTCATTCAGTGTCACAGAGGAAGGCTAAGTGGAGCCAGCATCTGCTGGAGGAGGAGAGGAGGTAGAATGAAATGCAAACCCCCCCTGCAGCCCCCAGTTAAAGGGTTACCTACAGCCCCCCCAGTCCCGCTGGCAGCAGGTAAAGGGGCAAAGCTGCAAGTGGAGGGAGGCCAAGTGCATGCTGTGTTCTGCTGGAGCTGGACGGTTGCCTCAGCAAGCACATAAACCTGTGAGCTGTTGGAAAGCACAGCAGCGCAGGGTGTGTTTCCACCTGGGTGGTACGAGGGGAGGTTTTATGCCAGGGGTCCCTTTTTCCCAGTGTCCTTCCTACTGCTGGTCCCCCTCCTGTGCCAAAGCCCCTCTTTTCCCAGTCCCTCCTCTCTGCAGGGAATTTGGGGATGAGAGTGGCCGAGGCAGGGAGCTGGGCGCTGGTGTGGTCAGTGGCTTGGTGGGGACGTGTGTCCATCTCCTGTGAGGCCACTTTCTAAGACAGAGCAAAGCATTGCTGGTGGGGCTGAGCAAACACTCCAGGGCTGTGATTGACGGATCAGAGATGGGGTGTTCTCACAGTGGGGTGCCACCACCCTCCCTCCTGCCCTGGCCCTGACAGCGGCCCCTTGGCCATCTTTGCAGTGAGCTCCTTTCTGGTAAAGGGCTGGAAACTTCACTCTTCTTCCCGAAAGAGTCCCTCCCAGCTTGACAGCAAAACGCCCTGTCCTTCTGCCCCCTGGGAAGATCCGAAGGCAGCGATGGGAGCCCAAACCCCAAAATCCACCAGTGTTTAGGAGCAGCCTCGTGCCCTTAGCACACCCTAACGCACACATGCATCTGCAGCAGGGAAGCAGCGAGCCGCAAGGTCAAAAACAAAGAAAGAAAAGAAGAGGGGCTCTGCGCAGCTGGTGTGGATATCAAAATACAAAACTGACTTGAGTTCCTCCTGGCTGGGGACGGATGATCAAAGCACCGCATCAGGGGCAGCAGCACCCGCCAACCGTGGGACAGGAGATGGTTCCGAGGGTTGCGCGGGGCTGAGGGTGGCTCTCGTACCCATCCAGCTGATCTGCGCCTCGAGGACTGCCTCCGCTTGTACCGTCCGTGGCAGCTAAACGCTCCTGGGGTTTCCCAAGCAGACTTGTGTCGAAGTCAACCTCTTTATTTATTTATTTATCTATTTATTTATTTATTTATTTATTCTTCTATTTTTAATTGTCAGAATGGATGCAGGTGGTCACTGTTACCAGTATTTATTTATTCTTTTTTGGGTTGTTGGGTTTTTTTGGAACAGTAAGTTATTTTTGGATGTTTGTTTGTTTGAATGTATCCATGCCACTGTTCTCGTGTCAAGCTTTACAGCGCTGGCCCCTCTCAGTGAGGTGGCTGGAGGAGTGACGGTCACTCCTGCTGCCACCGTGTCCCTTTGGCTGTGCTCTCTAGAGCAGGGTCGAGAGCGTGTGATAGCCAGAGGGACGCGGGGCAGAGCTGTTCGTCTGTTTTGGTGTTAAAATCCAGGGTTTCTCATTAGATTTGTGCAGGAATGTGACAGATGTCAGAAATGAGCCTAGGACCTCCCGGAGATGACAGCGAGGGTCTGCTCGCCGGCGGGCCCAGCGAAGGGCGGTTTGCAGTGCTGCAAGGGGAAGTCTCGCCCCAGTTGGTGCTCGTGCCGGCCGGGTGCCAGCTGGCCGCCAACGCTGTTTCCCTTGGCTCCGCAGCCAGCGCACAACCCGAAACCCAGCAGCTCTGCGCCGGCACCGCTGGTTTCCCTGGGAGGATGCCGTCGCTAGGACTCCCCTGCCGTGTTTATCCTGTGCGATGACCCACCCATGGAAAAACTAAAGAAATGAGACCGTGAGAGAGTGATCCGTGCAGAAGACGCTTGCAAAATCCAGCCTCTGGTGACAGGAGCTAACTGAGCCTGTGTGTGTACGTATAGGTGCGTGGATATGTGTATGTGCACGTGTGCATATACATGAGTTTCCCTCAGTGGTGGTATTTATTTTTTAACTTATTTAAGATTTTTAGTACAACCTGGAACATCACCCTCCCTGTCAGCGGACCAACTGGTTTTTCTGTTGGTTTGCGAGAAGCCCGTGAGCTTTTCTATCTCTGTGCCTTTTGCCAGTGCTTTTTTCTTTTTTAATGTGTTTCGCTCATTCATCGCTTTGGCGGACTTTTGCTCCATGTCTGGCGTCTCAGGTTGCTGCTGGTGCTCTCTGCAAACAGCAGCGTTCTCTTGGTGGAAAGGCAACTCGGTCATTTTGGTGTCGGTGAATCGCTGCTCGCCTGCGGCTGTCCGCACGAGGGATGCCCAGGGCTGGCCGCAGCCTCACGCGGAGCAGCAAGGCTTCAGAATAATATCTCAGCTATTTTTTGGAGGCCCTATCTCAGAGGGGTTTGCTTTCCTCAAACAAAGAGGCTCTTTCCCACCCACAATTTTGTTTCTGTCCTGCAAGCGCCCCAGTTGCCTTTCCCTGGCAGAGCACACGTCGCAGCACCTGCTCCCAAATGTCCCCCTGACCCTGCGGTTGTGCTGGTGGCTCTCCCTGGACCAGCCTGGGCTCTGGGTCTGCTGCACCGAGCAAGGCTCATTCCTTCTCTCCCAGCCCCAGCACCAGGGCCGGGCTCCAGAAAACCCAGCACAATCTCAGCAGGTTTGCTGGAAAGCAAAGATAAGGGATCTTTCCAAGCACTGTTGTGTTCTTTCTTTTCTTCACGGGTTCCAGCACTCGGCTGAGCTTTGCTTTATGTTGACCACAGCTTTCCTCAATGTTTTTTGTTCTTTTGGGGGGACTGAATTTGTACCAAACTCGTCTGCAACAGCCAATCACTGTTATTTTGCTATGCACTGTACATATATTGAACGGGCTGAGAGGACTTGGCCTCTTTTTAATATTTATTTCTTCTATTTATTGAGCATTACTTTAAAAAAGCAATTTGGGTCTTGCTGTTGGGTCCATGATGGTCGAGCCTTTTGTGTGAAGTGAGGTGTTGCCATGTACCTTGGAGGGAGGTTACCAGAGGTGAATTACTGATGCTGGCGCCTGCAGGAGGCATCTGGCAGACAGATCGGGCTCATTTGGAGCCCAACGACCGGTGACTTAGGGACAAACCTCATTTAGATGGCAATGAGCAAGGCAGGAGAAAATCCTCCATCTTCTTGCACCAGCTCCTGTTGACAAATCACAACTCCTTGGCAAGGTGGTGGATGTTCCGAGGTGACAGGCCAGCTGTGGCGGAGCAATAACCTTGCCCTTCATCCTCCATGCTGCGTAGGGCTGCTTGGATCACCAGAGATCCCTGGAGATCTCTGATCTCCCACCACTGAGCCCCTCTTGACTCTCAGTGGTTATTGGGGGAATGGGGGACTCATCAATGCAAGGAAGGGGACACAGGTGAAGTCACTTGCCGTGGTCTCTACTGGGAAGCAAGGATGTTCACCCTGAGACCCTCCTCCTTGTGCCATGTCATACTTTGCCCCTTCCCCAAGATTTGTGCCAGAACCAGTAGCTTTGCTCAGAGATGAGCTCGGGAAAGGTGGCCAGGACAGGACCAGGGAGGTCCCTCCTGTTGCCTCTGAGATAAGCTGGAGCTTGCTGCAGGCATCCTCCCCCAGCATTGAAAAAAGTATGGGATGAAAATCACAACCTGCCCCAGCGTCACCCCCCGACGCTGCAGCCATTGTCCTTGTCACCCAGGAGGGAGGGTTCGTGCTCTGTGGGCAGAGCTGGCGGAGGGTGGACCCGGCTCCGGCTTTGGTGGGCGAGTGCCCAGCACTGGGCTGTTCCCATGGAGCAAATATCAGGATATTTGTTCGAGAAAGGGATGGATTCAGGTGCCTAAGTGAAGACTTTGCCCTTTAGTGTCCCAGTGGGGTTTTATTACCTCTTTCCCAGAGAATAAATAATTCTCGTGACTTGTGCTGCTACCTGGATGTTTGCACGTGACTGGGAGGGTCTCCGAAGCACTGGTATATCCGCTGGAGCAACAGCTTCATGGTCAAACATCCTGACTTTTGGGCTATTGCCTAGAGAACAACACCCTGAACCTCACCAGCCCGGGCGCAGCTTTCCGCCTTCGAAACCCAGGGAATGAGAAGATTTAGAACAAAAGCCAAAATGTGAGAAAAGCTGCGAGGGAAATGGTGTCTCTGTTTTCTCACCTGTTGGTCGATTCCTTACCAATGACACCGTCGCCTCTGTTCGTTTGACTTCACTGTAAAACTCCCTTTGCTCTCCATGGAAATGCATTCTGTATTCTTTAGTCTTCCTGGGGTATTTGAGTTGTTAGCCTGGTTAGAAAAAGGGTTCCAATAAAGGTTCGGACAGTATTTCCTTCTCATCGCAGCTCTGTTTGTCACGTTCCTTTTGGATCTGCCTGCACGCAGGGGGATATTTTGGGTCATTTCAGCTGCTCTGCAGGGAAGGGCATGTGCCTCTGCTCCCAGCTGCCCGGGGCCGGCTCCTCGGGGCACGGGCTGGAGCAAAAAAAGCTTGTGGGCTAGTATTTCTGTCAGCTCTCCCTTCCTTGCTGGGCCAGGCTCTTGCTGCCCTTTGCCAGGCACTTTGGATCCCCCCGAGATGGTGCCCAAGCCCGAACCGCAGCCCTCTCCCCATGGAGGTCACCGCTGGGGCTCCCCGGTGCTGTCCCGGGGCCATGTCCTTCCCGTGCTGCAGGGTCCTGCTGCAGTCACCGTCGTGGCCACTTCCCCATGAGCAACAGGGCGGTGGGGACTCTCCAGCACCCTCGATGACATCCTCGCTCTGGAATGTTCCCCCAGACTGGCCGGGAGCCCACGGGGGAGCGGTAGCACCCAACCAGGTCCCCGATGGGGCTCGCTGGGCACACGGGAGCAGGCTGGTGGCAGCACGGATGGATCCTGGGGACATGGGGCAGCATCCCCAGGTCCATGGGCAGAGAGGGGGACTTTGAGGCCCCTCCACACTCCCCAGAGCTGTTGTTGTGGGGCTGGCTCAGCAGCGGGAGGCAGCCGGCAGTTTTGGAGTGACAACAGGAGCTAAATTGGGATGGCCCAGAGAGGCTGAGAGCCCGGGAGGGGACGTGTGACTAATCAGGATAAACAAGGCGACAGGGAGGATTCCTGGCCGGGGAGGGAGGATGGCCTGGAGCTATGCAGGGGAACGTGGGACTGGAGATGTCGGGAGGCTCCTGGAAGCACGGCAGGATCGTGGGGCTGCCGAAACCTCCGCAGGGCTTGTCCCCATCTCCTCGTGGGCCTGTGTTGGCCCAAGTGGGTGCAGAGCTGGGTGCTGGGGTGACTCTGGTCCCCAGCCAAGGTGAAAGGTGCCCAGTGGAGCTCAGGCTCAGTGTATGACGATGTCCCCCAGGACACCCTGCTGTCCCCTCCAGCCAGGCAGGGGTAGCCAGGCAGGACAAGGGAACAGAGGAGGATGCTGCGTCCCTCCACTGGCAGCTGCCTCCCTGCACCCAGGGGTGCTCAGCTGGCACCTGGGACCCCCCCAGGCATCTCCAGTATCCCCCTCGGTCCCCAGGGAGACCCTGCCATGCCCAGCTGTCCCCACACATGGTGCGGGTGAAGGGGCTGAGGGCAGGGAGCAGCCCTGCCCCACACCCAGGAGGGGCAGCTCCTTCCCCCAGGGATGCCGCGTCGGTGCAGCGTCATTAATGCCGCCGGAGTGACCAGCGGCTGAATCGCTACGTGGTCTGGGCTGCGTTAAAGCCTTCCTGCTGTAATTATTGCCATCAAGTCTATTAGAAAAATTGCAGATGCTGGAGAGAAGGAGCGTGAGGCAGAGCCAGGAAGGAGGATGCAGCATGAGGAAGTGCTCCTGGATCCGGCATGACCCTCACCGATGACATCCCAGCATCCAGCACATCCCATCACCCACCTGAGTCACACCGGTGCCCCCTCCATGGGGAGCCCCTCGTTGCCACCAGGTACCCCCTGTTTGTACGGTTGGGGCCCGTGTCACCTGGCGGATGCTCGCCGGGAGCTGGCTGCCACCGCCACCGCGCCTCTTCCCACCGCTGCCTTGTAATTACCCCGCTGCCGCGCGGCTGTGATTACCGCCTCGCCCTGCCCGCGCACCGCGATTGCAGCAGGGCCGGGAGGAGGAGGAGGAGGGCGAGGGGGAGGCAGGTGCTGGGCAGCACCACCAGGACCCTGCCTGCTGCTGCCCGCGGTCCCTCTCCTCCTCACGGTTAGGGGACATTTCTCTGGGACTGACTGGTGAAGGTGGCTGAGGACACAGGGCTGGAGGGGGACACCCCTGGAGTGGGACATCCCTGGAGCAGGACATCCCCAGAGCGTGGCCTTCCTCTGTATCCCACTGCTCACTCACGCCTGGGCTCTGTGGGCATCCCTGGGCGGTCAAGATCCCGCGTGCTCCTGGCCACAAAAAAGGGTCCGTCCCCTGCTCCAGTGTCCCCCAAACACCCACCCGTGGGGTCCCCCCCCAGCACCACTCGAGGGGTGCCACCAGTGACCCATTTCCCAGTACAGTGGGCTGCTGGGTGGCACGGGGACACGTGGCATTACAGTGAGGGGAGCAGCCTGGCCCAGCCCCACCGCAGGGTATTTTTAACTGGTGACACTGGGGCGAAAGCAGCCAGCCCTGAGCTCGGGGGCTATTTTGGGCAGGGGGAGGGGGTGGTGGGGGCCGAGGCAGCTGCTGAAGTGCTGTGGCCCCGCGGCAGCCGGGATCCTCGGGCCGGTAGGAGAGGTCAGCTGCCGCAGCCCAGATTCTCCACGGCTGGTTCATCCTCTCCAAAATACTCAGCTGACAGGGCAGGAACTGCAAAACACACCCCCCCTCCTCCCAAATCCATATAAATAGCACTCGCCCGGTGGCTGGAAGGTTAGAGAAGTTTCTCGGCTCCGAGCTCGGGCGTTTATTACAGCTCTCGCCCGGGAGCAGCCGGGAAAGTTGCACATAAAGTGCCGGGGAGCAAAAGGGGAGAGATAAGCTTTTCAATCTCAGGATATTCTGGTTGTTTTGGTTTTTTTTCTCTCCCACTGAGAAGTTTTATTTTCCTCTCTGCGATCCCTGGGATCACAGCCAGACAGGAAGCGTTTTCTCGCGGCCAGAGAGCTCCCTCCGTCCTTCCTGCGCTCCTCCGGTGATTCAGCCCTGAATCGATTTTCTCCATCGTCCTTCGCCTGCTGCCGCGGAAGGAGGGGACCGTCCCCGCGGCGCCCACCCGCAGCCGCTCGCCCGCGTCCCGCCCGGGGTGGATGCGTCTCCTGCGGGACGGGCTCCTCGGGGAAGTTTGCAGCCAGGAGCGGCCGCAGAGAGGCTGAGGCTCTGCGGGAGAGCCCCAGGGACACGCTCGGACCCCCCCAAGGAAGCCATGGCCGACAGCCAGATGCCCTTCTGCCACTACCCCGGCAGGCGCAGCCTCCGCGACCCTTTCCGGGAGCCCGGCTTGACCTCACGCCTGCTGGACGATGATTTTGGGATGTCTCCCTTCCCCGGGGACCTGACGGCAGACTGGCCGGACTGGGCTCGGCCCCGGCTCACCACCACCTGGCCGGGACCCCTGCGTGCCGGCATGGCCCGAGCCTCCACCATGGCCCCCGGCTACAGCGCCCGCTTCGGGGGGTACCCCGAGAGCCGCAGCCCCATGCCCTTTTCCCGCGAGCCCTGGAAGGTGTGTGTCAACGTGCACAGCTTCAAACCCGAGGAGCTGACAGTCAAAACCAAGGACGGTTACGTGGAGGTGTCAGGTGAGAGCCAAGGCACCGGGGAGGAGGAGGATGGGGCATGAAGAGCAGCCGGTCCTGTCCTGCCTGTGTCAGCCCAAGAAATTGCTGCAAAATCCATAAATGTCCTTTATCTGCTTGGGAGGGGGGCCAGAGGGGCAGCAGGGCTTTGGGACAGCCCCGCGGGGGGCTCGGGAGTGCCATGGCAGGACCTGGCTCATAAGCACTGGTAGTTTGCTGCAAAAATGTAAAGGGAAAACCTCCTTTGGGGTCAATCTCCCCTCTTTTGGAGCAGGAGGCACCGCTGCGGGCGGAGGCACCCTGCAGCGAGCTGCCAAGAGGGGCCCCAGCCCAGCTCCCCGGGTTAATTATAGCCGGGGTGAGGCTGGCGCGGAGGGAGATTCCCTTTAAAGGGGCCAAGAGGGACGCAGCTCCGGCGCCGGGAAGCGAAGGGCAGCCACCCCACAGCCCCCACCCCAACCCAGCCCAGGGACGAGTCGGGCAGACACATGTCCCTAAATATTCAGTTAATGGTGGGGACAGCGGGTGCGGGGAGCAGCACATCCGGGGTGCACATGGGAACCCAGCCCCGAGCATCCCATCGTCTGGCACCGACACCCCGCATTGCCCTGGGCCGGGGTCTCCAGGCAGGGGCTGGGGGCTGCCCTGTGGCACAGCCCTGGGTGTTTATTTGGGGCTCACGGCATCACAGGGGGAAAAAAAGCAGATCAGGGGGGTCCAGGCAGCCGGCAGTGTGGTTTTAACTTCAGAGATACTCCAGGCATAGGGACCCCCAGCCTGACAGGGCAGTGGGGGGAGCCCAGCCTGGGGAGAGGGGCGGGGGGGGACAGTGCCACCTCCAAAGGTTTTATTGCACCTGGGGGCTTTTCTCAAGCCCCAGCTGCTGGCAGCCCGTGGGACCCCAGGCTCCCACTGGAAATACGGGTGTGCAGCGTCCGGCATCTCCTTCCCCGCGTAGGAGAGGCTCCCGGAGCCCTCCCCGGAGGGAAGGGTTTGCACTGGGGAAGGGAAACGATGCCTCTGACAGCTTTCCTCTTGGGTTTTGTTGTTGTTTGTTGGGGAAAAAAATAATCTCCCAGCGAGGTGGTGACGTGGGGTGTTGCCTTTCCCCGCAGGCAAACACGAGGAGCAGCAGGTGGAAGGAGGGATTGTCTCCAAGAACTTCACCAAGAAAATCCAGTGAGTACCAGCCGGCCCTGGGGTGTCCCCCCACCGAAGGGGCTGGGGCACGGGGGAGCTGCCACGTCCCTTGACTGGCATCCAAATGTCCCCATCCTGCTGCAGGACCCTGTCCCTGCAGCGCGGGCAGGTTGCAGGCAGCGTGCGGATGCCACCAGCAGCGAAGGGCTGAGCTTTGGCAGCCCCCGTGCCCTGGCACACGCGTGCAGGGACTCCTGCGCCTGTTTTCACCCCAAATCTGCCCTTTTGCAGTGCCTGGCGGGTTGGAGCCTGCTCACGGTCCCAGCACATCCCCGGGGCTGAGCGGGGCGCAGCGGGCTGGCACCACCGCCAGCCCCAGAACACATCCCGCGTGCGGATGCGTGTACATCTATCTCTATCTATCCGAATGATGTCAGTGCGATCGCTATCGCGTTGACTCACCGCGACGGCTCATTTTGGCAACAACAACAGCACGGGGCAGGGAGGAAAGGCGAGGCCAGAGGCAGGCAAGCCCCGACCGCGGCGCTTCGCCCATGTGGGGCGCAGAGCTCAAGCCGCAGGGCTCGTGGGGTTAACTGGGAGAAGCAGCAAAGCCCAGGGCATGGGAAGGGTTTCCTTGGCTGGCAGCAGCTCAGCTTTGCTTTTCCACCCCTGTGCATCCCACACTCCCGCGGGAAGGCTGGGGCGAGAGCCGCGCTCCCTCCTGCTCGGCGCCCGGCAGCCGCGGTGGCTCCTTTTACGGGCAAGGCTCGCGGCTGACGCGGGCTGCCGCACGGCGATGATTTACTCCTGCTCTGCAGAAGCCCAAGCGGCACAAGCGGTGGGTGACATCTGTCAAACACATCTGCCAGGGAGATTAAACAGAGCGCCCGCGGGGCCAGCCCGGCCAGAGGCCACTTAAATATTCCCAGTGCATTCCCAGGCGCTACAGCAAGAACCCGAGCCCCACACTGGGGCTGCTGGCTTGGCATGAGGGTTTCTCATGTGCCGGGGGTCCTGCGTGGGCTTCCCGAGGGTCCAGGGATGGGGGATGCTGCGAGCCATCCGCCACCCCGGCCCCCCAGCTCCTAAACCATCTTTTTTTCTCCCTTCCCCCCCGCAGGCTGCCCTACGAGGTGGACCCCATCACGGTGTTCGCCTCGCTGTCGCCAGAGGGGCTGCTGATCATCGAGGCGCCCCAGATCCCCCCCTACCAGCAGTACGGCGAGGGCAGCTGCAGCAGCGAGATCCCCGTCGAGAGCCCCGAGGCCACCTGCGCCTGAGCGGTCACCCGCCTCCCTCCTGCGCCCC
>WKFP01015458.1:366727-381245 GCA_011057875.1 Pterocles orientalis
CCCCTCCCCTGGACCCCCACTCCCCCATCCCCTGCCCAGCGAGGGTGACGGGTGCCACGCGCAGGGACAGCAGCACCCGCCATCCCCCGGGGGGACAAGCGGAGGGGACATGCGCTGGGTGCCAGGCCACTGTCCCCGAGGGTTTGTAGCGGTCTCAGGTGCCGGTAGAGATTTTGTGCCCGTGGGGCCGAGCAGAACGGATGTCCTCGTTACAGTTATTTTTTGCTCAGAGTCGCTTGGAGGGGATATTTATAATAATAGCCAAAAGGGCCCTTTTTTCTCTAAACTTGATGTGGAATCCCGTAGCCCTGTGTCTTTTCCTCCTCTGTGGGTTGGGTTTTTTTTAAGCTGCATCTCTGCAAAGGACGCGCGTCCGGCGGCGGAGCTTGACGGCACGGCCTCCGTCCTGAGAAACGCAAACCGTCCGCGTGTTTGAACGTTGGGTTTTGTGGTTTTTTTGTTCTTTTTTTTTTTTTTTTCCAATGAGAATTTGTGCTTTTACTTGTCAGACCTGAGGAATAAAACCCAGTCGATGTTCTTAGCCTCCGCTTGTCTCCGCTGAGCCTGGGGGCTGCGGGAGGGTGGCGGGGAGGAGGGGATGTCACCTCCTAGCGCATTACAGGGTCCTCCCCACTGGGGAAGGAGAAGAGAGGTGTGTAGGGATGTTTGCCCCAATGGGTGGCTGAAGCATTACCTTGAGCCTTGAGCTAATGTTTTTCCCGCCTGGGGATGCTAAATCTGCCTGTGAACCAGGGAAGTTGGGTTTGCACCATCCCCATTTCCCTCTCGCCCTGCCAGCTCGGGAACCACTTCCCAGCTAATTCCCCAGCAGAGGCACCGGCAAATGGTTTGTGCTGGGCTCTGGACACAGCCTTAAACCATTCCCGGGGTGAAGCACTGGCGCTGTGATGCCTGGGGTCAGCAAAGCAGAGGTGCCGATGGGCAGCGGGAGTTTTTCCATCGATCTGTGCAGCACCTGGACCAGCCACCCGGTTTTCCATGTCACCAGGACGTCGGAGTTAAAAATACACCCTCACATGCCCCGCCGGCGCCTTCGGGGTGCGGTTACCAACAACACCCATCACGTGCTGCAAACCCTGGCCGGTGGTACCCGCGCTCCAGGTCACGGGGGGAACCTGGGGGCTCTCCCCCGGTTTTATATGTTATATTTGATTTTCAACAGCTGTCACAGAGCCTGGACCCCCGGTGTTGTGTGACACCCCCAGATCCATCAGCGGGCACCAGCCCATGGCTCAGCCCCGGCAGCTCTGCCCGGCACAGCTGTGAGCGCAGCAATTTTTATGAATAAAATATAATCCTTGAAATGTAACACCGACACCAGGATGGAAAGTGAAAAAGTCATGAGTCACAGCTCCAGCCCTGCGTCCTCGTGCCACTTGGAGCTGTCATGCCCCGTGGGTGACACCTCTCCAGCACACACTGTCCCTCCTCCTCCTCACCCCTTCAAAGACTTTTTTTTTCCAGCCTTTTCAAAATCACCCCCCGCCCCGCAGCCTCCCCAGGCCCTTTTCAGGGGAAGGACCCTGGGGGAAGCACCTGTGTCCCTGGGGTGACCCTCAGGGCCCAGCACCCGGAGCAAGCGGCTGGATGTGGGGCAGGGACCAGCTGTGGCTCTGCGGGGGCTGTCGGGGGGAATTGGCCGCAGCTGAGCCCCTCGCCCAGCCCAGGGGATATGGGAGGTCCCGGGGCTACAGCTGCCCCAGGGCTGGGTCCAAGGGAGCTGCAGGTTCTGCTGAGGGGCTGCTGCAGGCAGAGGATGACTCTGGCTTTCTCCCCTGCTGATCCTGCAGGTTAGGGAAAGATATTTCTTTTTTTTTATTCTTTAATCACTTTCTGTTTTATTTGGTTCTGCTTTCTGATGAATTCCTTAATAATGCCTTTTATAAATGCCATTGTATGATGCATGAGCAGTAA
This sequence comes from Pterocles orientalis, assembly GCA_011057875.1. Classification (NCBI taxonomy): domain Eukaryota; kingdom Metazoa; phylum Chordata; class Aves; order Pterocliformes; family Pteroclidae; genus Pterocles; species Pterocles orientalis. The sequence continues at coordinate 368,663 of WKFP01015458.1, forward strand.
TATCTTAATGGCTGGGGTTGGCATCGGCAATTAGCACTGAGGACCTCTCACAGGCAGCGTGCTTGGAGCCGGGCAGCCAGCGGCTTCTCAAGCGCTTGGATTGTCTGGAGTGCTATATACTAATGAAATAATTGTAAGTGGAGATCTGCTTGTTTTTTTTAAGAATGACCTGATTATTGAAGTGAAGGAGGTTTTTAAAAAAGTAATCCTTTCTGGTGTTTTGGAAATGGAAAAATAAGTTTGGAGGCACTGGGGCATCTTTGCATTAGCATCTCCTCCCTCCCTGAGGAGGGTGGGCTGGGAAACGTGTGTTTGTGGGGTACCAGGGTGCCGCAGAGCTGGGGCCAGCAGGGAGCAGGAGCTGTTTGCTCATTCTCAGCCTGCATGTGAGATAAGGGCTTGAAGCCATTAGACCCATAACATAATGCTGTAACGGCCGCTCTGCCAATTAAGGTACATTTCATGGGTTTCTAGCAATTACACTGCAGCGGGTGGTGTCATAACACATTATGGTTTATGGCTTCATATCGGCTTTAACGGGGATGTGCCACGTGCAGGATGCGGCCGGGGCGAGCATCCTCCGCACGGGGAGGAGGGGACTTCCCATGGGACTGCAGCACAAAGTGAGACTGCTTCAGGGGAGGAGATGCTGGGGTTGGGGCTGAGCTTGGGAGCCCAGTAGCTCTCGGTGCATCTCGGGACCGTGAATGCCAGTGCTGCTGGGATGAGCTGTTGGGGAAGGCTGGGGGTGGGAACAGGGCTGGGAACACAGCACTGGGAGATAAGGGGCTGCGTCATGGGAAACCGGCCTTATGGGGACCTGCCGCCCCAACTGCAGATGGCCAAAGGACACAAGGAGATAAGGATAAGGTCACCCCAGCCCTGGGAGAGGCTTGGTTTGCAGGGAGCTGAATAAACCTCTCTGCAAGGCAGGGGCACAGGCCAGCGGGGCCGAGTGGATCCTGAGCCCTGCTTTACACCCCCGCAGGGCTGGGCTGGGTGAGCACATGGCTCCTTGCAGGGCACCAGCTCCCAGCCTCTCCCAGAGGATTTATTTTCCTAAAATGGAAGCAAAAGCTGAATTGATTTATTTTGGTTGGCAGCATGCAGAGCAGGGTGAATAATCCCCATGGAGCTCCAGAGCTGTCCAGATTCACCAGGCTTCTTCTCCTGAAAGAACTGGACTGGTCTCATTTTCTGTCTCCCATCTCCCTGGCAGGAGCCGGCTGGCGCCTGGGCAGAGCCATGGCCAGTGGCCGGCACAGCAGCTCCCACGGCTGTGTCCTGCCCTGGGCAGGCATCACCCTTGTGTGCCCATGGCTCAGGACACACTGGCTCATCCTGCAGAGGTGCTCTTGATGTGTCTCACTTGCTCCCAGCACGCGTGCTGCAGGGTCCTTGGGTGGTTGCAGACCCTTTTGTTGGCTGATGGGGTTGCTGGTGCCTTCCAGGAGCCCCTCTGCACAGCTCGTTTTCCTCCAGCATCCTCTCCCGTGGTCCCCCTGTGCTGCCATCCTCCCCTCAGCCCCTCCAGGCACTGTGCGGCTCTCTGGGCTCTTGCTTGGCAGCTGGTTTTTATTTCTCCAGATTACCTGTCTGGGTTTGCACAGGGGGTTTGACACAATGCTTCTGGGTGTTTTCCCTTCCCAGAGCCCTCCAGAGCATCCCTGAGGGTTTCTCACTATTTCTCAGACAAACCCAGGCCCTGTCGGTACAAGCCAGTCCCAGGGAACATCCTGCACCCATCCAGCTGGTTCTCTGCTGAAGTCGAGGTCATCTGGGGTTTTTCATGTTTGTTTTGGGGAATTTCTCTTCTGGTGGAGATGTTGCTCTGTTGTGGTTTTGGTCTCTGCTCACAGAGCAAATCTCATCTGCCTTATTCTGGATGTCTCCAAAGAAAAGACTTTGCCACATGATGGCCATGGGGACAGAGAAGCAAAAACTTTATTTTTCTCTAATGAAAGAACCTGATGTTATAGAAATAACCCACCCTGGCTGACCGGATGGCCTTTCTGTCTCTGTTACATCAAAGGCTGGGATGTTCAGCAGGAGGTCCTGGTCTCCTGGGAGCACAGCAAGAAATTCCAGAGGTTTTGCCCATCCCAGCAGAGAGCAGGGGAGGAGAGCCCTCCGCAGATAGAGCCATGGAGCCACAGCTGCCTCTGGGCACCGCCACATCTCTAGGCACAAATTCCTCTGTCAAATAATGAGCTGCAGCTGGGGGGAAGGAGACTTTTCTCCTCTTTGTTTTTCTTTTGTCAGTCTTTACACCCAGTTGCAAACGCTGCTGGTAGTTAAGGGCTGTGTTCCTGTTCAGGGTGACGTGCTGAAGTGCTACCTTCTGCTCCCAGCCAGATGCTCCTCAGCAAACCCATCCTGGAGGAGAGGCAAGTGTTGTCTCGATTATCTTCTTTCATATTGCAACAAAAAGCTTCCTATCCGAGGCAGCCTTGGAAAGCTCTCCTTATTAAAAGACCTCCTTGAAACGTATTACAGCAGCCAAGGAGGCTGGTTATGAAGCACAAAAAGCCTGCAGAAGAGCTCATTAAAACAATAAATTACAGCTAATTAGAATAAATCAAGTTAAATCATCTCCAGCGTGAAGGTAAAATGAGGTGTGAGTGAGTGTTTTTAATAAGGTTGGTGCTAATCCCAGGCTCCTCTTTCGAGTGATGGCGAGTCCTGCTGCAGCGACGATCCCGCTGCCGGGACCGAGCAGAAACCAGACCCAGACCAGGGCGAGGGGAAGGCACAGCTAACGGCATTTTTCACTGTTTCCCCATCTGAGCTGCCTGTCCCTAATTGCGGCGGGTTTGGGGGTAGTGCTGTGGGTCGCAGGTCGAGGTGCTTGGGTTTGCTCACTTTGGGGTTGTTTTTTCTCTTTAATGTGCGATGTGCAAAGTGGCTGGGGGGTTTTGTTCCTCTCTGTCGTATCAGTTCATCGCGCGCAGCCACAGCTAAATGACTTCTCTGCGTAATTAGCAGTGAGATCATCGCAACCGCCTTGGCTCGCAGTCATTTCTCCTCCGGTCTCCAAAGAGCTGCTCAAAACAAGGGAGAGGAGGGAGGTGTGGAGGGGGAGGCAGTGGGATGGGGGCCCTGCCTGTGCCCCCGCAGCCCCAGGGATGGGAGCTGGAGGGGGATGCCTTGGATCCCGCTCCTGCACCAGCTCAGGGAGGTTTGGGAGATCTCGCTGTCCTCCTCAATGGGGTTAACCCTCGAATCAAAGGTCCCAGCGAGCACAGACCAGCAGCAGCAGCCTGGCCCATGCCAAGGTCAGGGCTTGCCGCTAGCAGTGTGTTAAACGCCCACACAGGACATCATTGACCAGCAGGTCTTTGAGCTGCCAAAGCAAAAGATTTCCTGCTGAAATGAGTGAATTGCTTTTGAAATCACCTGCAAGAGGGTTCAGCTCTTGGGAACGTGGAGCCCAGAGCCGGCACAGACACTGGTGCCATGGTCAGTGGTGATGCTGCTCAGACACCCTGGCTTGAGCCTTGCCGGCTGCTGCTTCCATCCGAGTGATGAGCACTGCTGCCAGTGCCCAATGGATGCATTAGTTTCATTAAGCTTAAATGATCAGCTCCAGGCATTCATAATGATATTTAATGGATCTAATATTTTTGGTGATTACGCTGTTGTATACAGTGGTGTACATCATTAATAACCTTCTTTAAACCTCCCTGCTTTCCCTGTCACTAATTATGTCCAAACCCTTCTCGTGCCTAAGCCCAATTAGCAGCCTGTAGAGAGGCTTTACCCCATGAAGAACACCCAGCTGTGCCGGGAGGCAGATGCTGATGTCTGGGGTCACTGGGCGGGAGGATGCCTGGGTTTGGTTGCCGGGACTGGACCCCGCAGGGTGCTCAGGGCAGCTGTGGTGGGTGCTGTGTTCTGCAGGAGGTGGGGAAAGCATTGGGGCAGCTCTGTTCTGCTCAAAGCCCCTTTCCCATCACCCCTGAGTTCTGCAGGGGGGTTAACTCCAGCCAGGGCCACCCCATGTCCCGGGTTTTATCACCTATTGGTGTCCAAAGGCAGATGATGGACAGTGGGTGAGGGTGAAGTCAAACATTGCTCGCTGTTTTGACCGGGGGGTGATAAGGAATGTATTGAGGATTCAGTGTTTTCCTGGGGAAGGGGTACCCAAGCCCGGGACTCGCCTGTTACTGCCAGATCAAACCTGTGTGGTCCCGACGCTCAATGCAGCCGGGTGGAAGCAGGAGCATCGCCAGGGTCACCAAACTCTCCTTGAAGCTTGCCATCGCCCTTGGGGGGAGCAGCCAGGCTTGGCTGCTTCCCTGCCCCTCCCCACCCTTCCCCTGCGAGCTGATTAATCCATTAGGATTAACCTCTCTTTAACTCCTTGATTAGCTGCACTTTTAAACTCCATTTGTTTTCCTTTTCACATCAAGGCAGAGCCAAAAAAAGAGGCCAATCTGCAGCAACACTGATTTACAGCAATTTCTGAAAACGAGGGCAGACGCCGGGAGGGTGTGCTCGGCATCTCAACCCTGGTCAGGGCGAGCAGAGCTGTGGAGCTGGCAGCAGCTCTGTGGTGGGGGCTGTTTGGAACCCCCCACCCCGGGGAAGGAGCAGCGCTCTCCTGGCTTTAAGCCCAGCTCCGTGCCCCACAGTCTCACCCTTTGCAGGCAGAATGGGCGCAGCTCCTCGGAGCAGCAGCCAGTCGCCCCATGTCCCATCTCTTGCTGGGCACAGATCATCCCTTGATGAACTGGCTGCTCCGGGGTTACTCCTGCTGCATTTATGTGATCATTAAGCTTTAAGGTGATCAACACTAACCACCCACAGACCTGCGCTAACCCTTCCATTCATTCTTCATTCTTCAGTCACTTCCTCTGGCTGTGAATCAACGTCCCTCTGACCTGGCCGACGGCTGGGAGGCTCCCTGGGGCTGGGGAGCTGCAGGAGATGGTTTGTGCTGGCACCAAAGCCCCTCTCCACGGAGCTGTGCTTTGGGGTGGGCTGGCTGCAGGGAGCAGCCCTCCCTGGGGTGTCTAAGGGGGGCTGGGTGCAGCTGGGACACCACCAGAGCCCTTCTCCTCTGCCAGGCTGCCTGTTTGCAGGACCTCTATAAGGACCTTTGAGATGCCCCTAAGGTTTTGGAGCAGCTCAATGTGTTTCTAAGCTATTTTGGGGCACATGAGTGGGAAATACAAGTCACTGACACATGCAGTGGTGTGCACATGTACGCAACAGCCTGTGGGCTCAAGTGCTTGGGTTCCAACCTCTACAAGGGAATCTTCTTCCCAATAGTGAAGGAAAACACGGCAAAACCAAGCAGAGGGCTTTGCCTCACGGGACTGTAGTGCCTGAAGCTGGTCTTCCCTCTACGGGGTGTGTTGGAACTGAGAAAGTCTCTGGGGAGCTGTCTGTGAGCTGTCAAAATATATTATAAGCTGCAGTTGAGGTTTAAAAAGCTTCACGCTGATGCACAATTTAGGGGAAGCATCTTGCATTTCCATAGCTATCCGAGAAGGTTTTTCTGAAATTGCAATGTTATGAGAAAATGTCTCTCAAAGTGGCACCCAGATGGCAGGGGGAAATTGTGCTGTTTGAATTCTCTGCCAATAAATTGAAGCTAAAGCGATGTTAAACATTTTATAGGTTCCCCCCCTACTTCCATAACCTGCTATTGAAACGACACAAGAGGAGTCATCAAACAGAGCGAGATCCTTAGGAAACAGCCTCAGCTCAATCCCGCATCCGATGGCAATTAACCCCGAGAGACCCTGAACCCAGCAGGGTCAGGTCCGGGCTCCTCACCCGCTCCTCTGCAGAGGCTGGGATGCATGCGGGGAGCAGGAGAGGCTGCAGGATTCGGGGTCCTGGGGCCTTTGTGGGACCCTGGCATGAGCCTGAAGCGATGGAGAGAGACTGTCGGACCCAGCAGAGCAGCAGCTTGGGGCGCAGGTGAGGTGCTGCTCCTCGGAGCCAGCCCCAAAGCCCCCTGCCATAGACCCCCGAATGCAAGAAAGGAGCATTTGGCTCTAGCTCACCCTAACGCAGCCATCCCAGAGCCAAGCTGCTACAGGGACAGGCTCAGTCTCTGGCTTCCAGATGATGCTGCAGAGCTCCCCCAGCATTGCTGTGGCACTTCCCTCGCAGGTTTTGGTTTCTTGTTTTTTTTTTTTCTTTTTCCCCTCCTTGGCAATCACAAGTGAGGAGTGTTTTTGCTCCTGAGCTAAATATGTCATTGTCTTGTAGCGGCTGCCAGGTTTTAACACGCTGGCAACTTGTGAAAGCACTGAGAGGACAAATGCCAATAGCTACGCATCCGTCTTTACCCGAGGAAGAACTGGGCTTTGTGGCTTTTGCTTTTTGTTTTTGTTTTGAAAGTAAAATCAGCCTGTTTACCCGGTGGTTTACTCAAGCTGTTAGTCACGGGGAAAGAAACGTGTGCGGGCTGGTCTGTCTCCTCGGACAGGTCTCGCCTCTCTGGGGTGTGCTGGGGTGCTCAGAGCAGACTGAGCAATGGCAGCAAATATGCAAACCTCGGGTGCCTTGCCTCCCAGCAGCCAAACGTGCTGGGGTTGTCAGGAGAGCCGCCCCAGGGCTCCTGGGAAGCCTTTCCCCTGCCCACAGCCCACTCCCCACTTGTGCCAGTGAACGCCAATGGAGAGAGCAGCCGCGGTGCCCCCACAACATCCAGGGACCCAGGGTCTTCTGACCCTCTGCGGGGTCCAAAATCACTGCTTCCAGCCCCATCTGAGCCTGGACTGTGTGGGGAGGCTGCTTCTTCAGCCCACCCCAGGCAAGTTTTTTTCCTACACTTAATTCTGTCCAGTGTTATCAGACTCATTCCAGCAGATGGGTCCATCCCACAGGCAGGGCTCCCAAAGGGTGGTGAGATGTCTTCATGCCCAATACAAAATGGGGGTCGCTGGTGGGGAGTGTCGCTGAGTTTTTTCCCCACGTAGCAGAGCACATCCGGGCTGTGATCTGGCTCAAGTTTTGGGAAAGATCCTGGGCGAGATGCCAGCAGTAATTTCAATGGACCGAGCCCACAGGGAACACCCGCTGGCTGGCAGCATGGGCTTTCCGACACCCTGCAGAAAGCCACGAGGGCTGCGGCTAGGGATTTTTAAACAACCTTGGCCGGGCAGGCTATGCCAGAGCACTGTCTTTTCTTGTTATCTCTTCCTGCAATTACAGCATGATTCAGTGACAGCTATGATTCTATCCTGTGGTTTAATGCAAGAACCTTCCTGCAGGTCCCGTGTGTGTAACGCACAGCAACGCTTTCTGGTTTGACATGGTACTGTCTCGTATTAGCACAGCTTGAGATGTTCATAAGCCGAATCCTTCCTTCAAACACCAGGTTATTTTGGAGGGGGGTAGTCACATTATCTATTATACTCACGAAAACAGATAATAATAGTAATAGCATTTGGTGGAGTGCCGTTAATGCAACAAGGCTGTCACTTGTCAGCAAGCGTGGCAGCCTGCTAAAAAGAAAGTCAAAACAAGGCTGGCAGCAGGCAGCCCAAGCGCATCACCATTGCTGCCAGGGCTCTGCAAGCATGATCGTGTTCCCTCCGCGCCGGAGCCAGCGAGGATGTTCTGTACTGCAGAGCTATGCTGATCTGGCTGGATGCACTTGCTGGGAGGGCAGCAGCGACATCCCGGTGTGCTGTGGCTTGTAGGGACACCGATAGTGTGCCCTGGGTCTCATGTTCAGGAATTGTGTTGGTTTTGGCAGAGGTGCTTGCCCCAGGCTGGGCTGTACGGTCCCTTGCCACCTGCCAGGCTGCGTGAGCTCCCTTGCAAACCCATGTGCTGCTTAGGGGCTGGTCTTGCCCAATGGATCCCAAATCTCTGCTGGGGTCAGTGGCTGCTAAATCCATCCCATGGGATGTGCAGGGCGCAGGTGTTCACCCCATGGGACAGGCAGATGCGGCATCACCCCGATGCCCCGGCACAGCCCAGCCCCAGGTCCGGGCAGCGCTGGCTTACGGCTGGTGGTACCAGCCACTCATCATCCCCCTCCCTCTTTCCTTTAAAAAAAAATATTCCAAACATAAAAGCAGCAGGAAGACAGGCACACATCTGGAAATGTATCATGAGTGCAGTAAGGGTATGAGAAGGTTTCTGCAGGAATTCATCTCCACTGTATCTGCTCCACAGCGAGCCATGAATTTTCCAGGGTCACTAAAGTCTCTCTGTTTTTTCTCTTGAGGAGCTTCAGCACTAACCCAGTGCACGCTTCCCCCAGCTGCCGCCCCATCCATTGGGGACTTCAGACCCTGTACCCCAGCAGAGCCCGCTGCAGGTGGGAGGATGCTCGCTGCATCCGCAACGAGAGCCGCAGCAAACCCCCCAGCCTCCACAGCTTCCGCATTTGCTTTTTATAATGGGATGGAGAAGGGAAAGCTCTGCAGAAGCGAAATGCCTCTCTCAAATCATCGGGTTATTTTTATGTGCAGCTATATATTCTTATGTGTGTGTAAATACCTCCCCCGCACATATACTTTCATGTCAAGGAGTGAAATGAAAATAGCTGTGGGTTGGAAGGGAGCAGGCTGGGGGGCGGCTGCGCTTTTGGGAAGAATCTCTTCAAGGTTCGGAAACAGCGAAACCCCGGTGATAACGTGAGCTGACAAAGCCTCAGCTTCTCCGGGCCTGCGAGGAATGGTGTTAATGAAAGACACCTTAATGACTTTCCCTCTGTGTTTCAATTTATTCTGCCAAGCCGCAGCCTCCGTGCCGCACCGGAGGAAGTTTTGACAAGCTCCGAGGAGCCGGCTGCGCGCGTGCCGGGAATCACTGCTCAGAGCTTTGCAAAAACAACCCCCATACCGCCGATGCCTGGATGGCACTGGGGGCACTGGGATGGCACTGCTTCTCCAGGCCCACGGCAGCACCCACTTTGTCCCGTCCAGCCCTGGAGCCTGGCTGCTTTCCCTTGCCAAGCCCCGGCCCCCCTGCTCTCCCCAGCCTCCTGCTCGGCAAGCCCAGGCTGGGCGGGTCATGGGAGGAGATGCTCTGTGACACAGGAGAAGAGCAACATGCTGCAGCTTGACATGGATATTGTATAGGCTCTTATTTCATTTTTTCCCCCCCTAGAGAGACTAGGCAGGACAGCAGCAAGGAGAGAGTTTTGCAACCTCAAGCTCTGCAAAGGGGGGAGGACATTTCCCTAGGGAATGCAAACCAGAATCTGGCAAAACCAGTGTGACACAACCCAGAGCCCTGCGTGTCCTGGCTGAGGATCATTTATTGTCTTTGCTTCTCTTTTTTTTTTCTTTTTTTTTTTTTTAAAAGGAGGATTATAAAATACTGTGCTATGGGAAGCCGCATGGCTGGATGTTGGTGTACAGGGGACACTGTGACATTTGTCAGGGCTGGGCCCCTCTGACCCTTGGCACCGAGTGGCCAGGACGTGTCTGTCGGGACACGGGACACATCCAGCGCCCATCATGATGTCGGAGCTCAAACTGCACAAGCTGAACTCTGCCCTTACAAATAAACCCATCGCATCTAATAATACCCGGGCTGCAGCCCGCTCCCGGGGAGCCTCTGGCAGCTGCCGTGGCCAGCTGGGGTGGAGTGGCGTCAGAGCCACTGGCACGCAGCGTCCTGCAAAGTCACCGTCCCTGTCCTGAGGCATAGTCCCAGGGGACAGGCAGGTCCCCCCCTTTGCTTCCTCAGGGGCTTCATGGGGGCTGGGCGCAGGCAAAGCCTCCTCCTCCACTTTGGGAAAGAGCCGGGAGGATTTCCAAATGCCTGCGCCTGGCAGCTAATCCCCACCATCCCGGCAATGCGCTGAAAGTCGATCTGAAGAAAGTTCAAGGCTTGTGTCCCTATAAATTGCATCGCTGGTCATCCTCCCCCTGTGCAGCATCTCCCAGCTGCTGACGATGTCTGAACCATTAATTCCCAGCGAGGCTGATGCTGGATGCAGGTGGGAGACGATGTGTTAAGAAAAGCTGAATAAATTATCGTTATTTTTTTCCTATAACCTTCCAGCTCCCACAACACCCGTGCTGCGCCCTGCCATGGCACCAGCACCGAAGCACGCACTGGGGCATTGGCACAGGGACCCGGGCAGCCCCCAAACTGCTTCTGCAAATATTTGTGCCTTCGGTGCTCCGTGCACGGGCCTGTGCACCGGAGCAGTTTGCAGGTAATGTCAGGCAAAGGCAGGGTGCTCTTAAAGCCAGCTCCCGGGGGGGTTGGCAATGTCCCACTTGCTGAGCAAGTTCCCTGCAGCCACGGAGGTGGGATGCCACGGTGAGGGGCAGCGTGCCCTTGAGCAGTGGATCATTGCCCTGCTCGGTGTTTTGGGCACAGGTTTGCTCAGTGTACCAGCTTGCTTTTGGTCCGGAGTGACCCCAGTTGCTGTTACTGGGGCAGGTCAGACCATGCCCAAGCTGCCGGCTGGTGACCTCTGCCCATCGGCGGTTGGAGCCGTTCCCTTTGCAGCAAAATCTGTTGGCAGTGCAAATGTAAGCCATTTGTGTGGGTTCTTTTGCAAAAACCCCCGTTCTCAGCAGCACCTTCTCCCATGGCAGAGGGCAAAGCCCTGCCGCTGGGGGGGAAAGCGGGCAGCAGCCCCTCTCACCCAAGGTGCGCTCTGGTGACACTTCTCGCTTAAATGGTGTGTTCCCACAGCTCCTCTGAGTCACGCTTGCTAGCAGAGAGCTCGTAATTCTTCTTTTCAAGCACGAATGTCTTTAGAAAAGGTCATTAAACAAAACACTTGACTGAGGTCCTGGCGGTGACTAACTCCCGCGGTATGCCCCGCTCCGGCGCTAATCCTGCCCAGCTCACTGCGGGCTGGGGGGGTTTGCAGGGATCCTGGCAGGCGGAGGAGCAAAGGAAAAGCTTGAACGTTGCACGAGAAGGGCTGGAAAGGGGCAGGCAGGGGCTGTGGTGGGACAGAACCCAGCGCGGTCGCTCCAGGTGCTGCGATTCCTGCGGAGCATCAGTGGGAGCTGTGCTCCTGCTCCACAGCAGGGTACAGCCCAACCGCAACCCCCAGCAAACCTTCCCCCCAAGTCCCCCAGGGCTCGGAGGAGATGGATGAGCACAGATCTCTCCAGGGCCAGGACAGAAGTGTTGCTGGGGCTGACCATGCCATGCACGCCGGGGCCATGCCGTGCATGCTCTGTGCCGGATGGCTCTGCACGGCTGTGCTGGCCACCTCTGCAAAACAACCCTGGCTTTGCCTGCTGCTGGGGTACCAGCTGCAAACATGACCCTCAAAGGGGACTTTTGCAAGATGAGGCAGCTCGTCCCCCGGCTTTGCTCTCCCCTTCTTCACCTTGAGCTGCGGAGCAGGAGGCAGCCTGTGTGTACCACCGACAAAACAGCCGCAGGACTGGGCAGAACTAATTAAAGCCTCTATAAAATGACATCTATTTCCACAGATGGGAAGCTGCTTCCCCTTTTTAGGGCTGCTTCAGTTAATTAGTTATCTCAGAGGTTGCATTTGCATTGCCGGCTTTGTGGAATACCCTTTTGTTAACTACTTTTCATATACTTTTATGAAGTCGGCCACTGAAACGGGCTCATTTATCTCACCAGTGACAGGCTGAGAGCTTTGCCCAGAGCTGCATGCCAGATGCCGGCATTGTAAAATAGCGTTTGGCTTGTCTGGTGTTTAGAAAAGAGACAGAAGGTGCCGGGCTGCAAGAAGAAAGTCCCAGGCTGCTAAAGCCAAGGTCTGGATCTCAACAATTTCCACAAAGATATCCAATCTGTTGCTTTTGGGCAGCTTGCAGGAGCCGGGGTGGGGAGGGGGATGCTCTTATCACCAACTCCGGGCTTGGACATCTCCATCCTCATCCCTCGGGATGGTGTCCAATGGGAGCAGGGTAGGGTATGAGCATCCAACCTTCTTAAGCTTCCCCTTCTGCATCCCCCCTCCAGGGTGCGTGCGTGTCCCCACAGGCAGGGAGGGCTCCTGGGGACCCTCCCTGCCCATGGGGAGCTTGGGAACACCCCAAAGCTGCTGCTCCAGCCGAGCTTGCTCCAGCCACGCTGCACGTTTACCCTCCATTAGCAAGAACATGAGCAACAGCGGCAGTAATCGATCGCCGTCCATTATTCTCAGAAATGTTTGCAAAATCAATGTTTCCTCTGTAGCTGCTCTGCGCCAGCGATGCATGAACATTGCTAAATGCCCAAAGTGGGGCAGAGGAACTGGGCACGTGGTGCTGGAGGTGATGGATTGATGCTTTCAGCAGGTTTTGGTGCTTTATGCATTGTGGTCAGCATGCGGGGGGCACAAAGCCCTACATTGGGGGGCATGGCTGGGTGGGCTTGGCTGCCCTGGGGAATTTTCCAGGGACCCTGAGGGATGTCATGTTGAAAAAAAGGGAATATTGCCATCAGTTCAGCTATCCCTCTGTTCCAGGAGCGCAGCCCAATTACGGAGGGGAGGGGGGGAGAAAGCCCAGAATAGGTAAATCTCTTTATTTTCTGCACCAGTGCGTTTGTATTGGCCTGTTAGCTGATGGTCCCGAAGGTATCCGCTGGGATGCCACTATAATACACCCAAACTGTCACAAATGGAAACATCGCTTTGAAAGACAAAGGGTAATTCATTGAGCAAAGGGTG
>WKFP01015458.1:406594-421102 GCA_011057875.1 Pterocles orientalis
TACACCCCCCCCCCCCCCCTCCCTTTTCTCTCTCTCTCTTACTGGCAATGAATCTGACCTGCCCTATGCTTCTTTCCATCCCAAAAAGCAGGGAAGGCCCAGAGATTTCATGCTGCTTGTGCGCCAGCTCTTGCTATTTAAGCTGCTGTTGTGCTCTGCAGAAATGTATTTGTGTTTTTCAGAGATACTAGACCAGAAATGTATTCCTATTGCCTAATTTTAGAAATACTTTGTATTACCTGTATTTTTGCTTTATATGAGTTATTTACGCCCTTTGCCACACATACCCAGCAGTCCCCATAGTATTTTGAATAACTGAGAAAATTGTAGCTACTGGATATGTCTAATTATAGGTGTTGTGAGAGCATAACATCCTTGGTAGTAAAAATCATGATCTGGCATTAATGCATTTGCACTCATTTCTGCCTTCTGAGCTAGCATTTTCTTCAGCCACAAGTACAACTGGTGATTTGCCATGATGAATGACCAAGAAATTTGTAAGGAACGAGAAGATTATAAAAGCCCTGTGAATTCAACAAGACTTGAGTATGCTAATATCTGCTGGAAAATGCTACTTGCTAAACTGATACTATTTTTAAAAATGAATTTTGAGAGCTGAAAACATTTGAGTAAGTGTGCCTGGATGGTTACACAAAATGATATGGGCATAGGATATTATATGTAATAATTGCATGTTTAGGGTGCTTTTTTTATATACTTGATGGCAGCAAATGTGTTCAGAAAAGCTGTATATTCATGGATGCTTTTTCTATCTTTAGTTAGTAAATTTGGTAACTGAGAACTGAGCTGATATTTAACTGTTCTCACTTCTACACTGGAAGCTCAGCTGTTCTGCAGTCACACAGGGAATATGGTATCTGTCTTAAGTGAAAACACCAAGTAGAGCTGGGTCAATGCAGTGGAAGAATTGCATTCCACTGCAACCCATGGGACCAAAATAAACCCCTTCCAAACTACTAGCAATGCTGGTGAGGGGTTGGGGAAGCTCAGAAAATGTAGCATTTGCGTTTTAAAAAAAACCCCTCCAAACTGCACAAAACAACCCTCCCAAAAACCCACCACGAGGAGTCTTCTTTTACACATTCCGTACAGTATATCCAAGCATCACTGAGTGGCCGGTTTTCAGTGGTGTGGATTTTGTGAGCCTTATGGCTTTAGATTGCCAGTTTATCCCCAGTAGTGTCTCAGTGTTTTCAGATGTGTGTTATATGTGGTGGCTTTCTACATATGCTATTTGCTCCCTGCCACTATCATTACTGAAAGCATCCTGAGAAGTTGAGTGGGCCGTGTATTTTGACAAGAGCAGCTACACCAAGTATCTTCCCAGTGGATTTCAGGTTCTTGTTTTCTCAAAACTTGTTGGAGGGCTGGGGGAGGAGACTGGGTTCTGTGTTGTGTTAATATTGGTCCTTACCCATACTGCAACATAGAGCCCTTCAAGCTTCCATTACAGATACTTGGAAGTTACGTGTTTGGTTTGAGGTTTTTTTCCCCATCTCTCTCAAAGGTTGGGAGCACGTTGCAGACAGCACTGATTCATTGGAAGTCAAAGAATGTAGCTAGCCAGACAGTCTTCTTGATTTCCTAAGTGTTCACAGCAATGTGTAAAGGTCTCTTTCTTATTCTTTAATGTAATGGTTCATGGTGATGTTAGCCACCTTTTATCATGTTTATATAGCTTCTTTCCCTTAATTGCTATGACAAATTCATTTGCAAAACCTCTGAGGTGGCTTGTTGACTTTTTACGGGAAAGAAAAGTGGCCTTTCTGACCAAGCCCTAGAAACAATCCACGTCCACAAAATCTTGAATATTATTAGTGTCAAAGCCTGCTCTGTACTTGTCATAAAATTCTGTTCTGTAATTCTGTGCTTTGGGTAAATAGGTCACTAGACAAGATTGACAACAGCATCAGCAATGAAAGGTTTTAAGCTGGAAACTGGAGAAGAAAACGGAGCAATTTGTTTCAAGAGAAATTACACTGATGTTATTTGTTATTGGTGCAGTTAAAGATCTGTCAGCATTTCCAATTTAAAAACTTGCTTTCCAGAAGGCTAAAAACATGTATTTCAAAGCAGAACTTACAATGCAAAGAACCTTTTTCCTGACAGCTCTTTGAGGTCAGTCACAATTCCTTATTGCTCTGAGAAGAACAAGAAAACATTAGTGGTGGGCTGTCTTCCTAGTATCTCCAAAATGGAGAAACTGGTCAGGCTGGACTACCCTGGTATGGTGACATTCCTAATGCTTTCTGAGTTAAGTAACCAGTATATGAGCATTGATCAACCCTGGTCTCACACCTGCATTTAAGTGCAATGCATGAGTCATTTTTAAAAAAACAAACAACTTTTATTACAGATTTAGTAGAAGCTGCAGAAATACCTTGCAACTTCCTATTTGAAGAATGTGAAATTTCAGCAAAATGCTAGTGAGAGAGAGCATAGCACAATATTTCTTTCCATTAAGTACTCAACTGGCTTTGAAAGTGAAAAGCTACAAAATACTAATACTTTACAGAGTATTTTTCCCATATTAGCTACATGAGGTAGAATATAAGAGTGAGTTATCACAGGGATGGCTGTTGTTCAGAAGACCATTGATAGACCATTGATAGAGATGTTGAGATTAAAGTATCTCTTGGGGTATTTTGGTAGACTTTTGACTGATGAAATTGGACTCTTCTGTGTGGTGGTCTTTGTTGGTAAATACTTGAGTATCTCTTTAACAATTAAAAATGTATATTGGCATCATGAAACTGAGAATTGAGTTCTGCTTTGTTTGCAAGGGTTAATATTTGATTTAAGGTTGTGGGTTGTTTTTTCCTTCTTGTACAATTTTTCCAGACTCATCATGTCTTGACAGTCTGTCAGCTCAGAAATTACAATGTTTATGTGGACTGGTGTTTTGGACAGAATGAAGGGAACAAGCCAGAAACAAGGGAGAGTACAGAAGAGATTGTAGCAGTGAGAGTCATGCTTTCAGCTTCCCCAGCAAGCCAGATTTATCTTGTTTGTCCTTGTGTATTTCTGATGAAAAATTGGGAATGAAGATGAGAAACGCACAACTATGCCCAAGTTATTTTTTTCTTTGAAGCTCTGAGGGCAGGGCATGACCTCCATATGACAATCAGTGTGAAAACTAAAAGTATCTGCAAAACTAAGTTTGTCTTTACCCATTGCAATAGTTATATAGAATGTGTTATGGCTTGCTTAATCTTGGTTATCTGTTGCAGATCATGAATAAAATAAATTTCCTGAGTGCAACACAGTTAATATGGGAAACTTCTAATTTTCAATAAATTGCTTCCTTTTTTTTTGCTTTTTCTTGTTTTCAAAAGTCTCAACAGTTTGCAGCTGGCCATAAGCCTACATGCTAGAAATGCTTCAGGAGAGAAGAGAAAGAAATAGGTTGTGCAAAAAAAGTCAGTAGTTGGGAAACTGCCCTTTATCAATTGACTACAGCTTATCACCTTGTTGTCACCAAAACATATTAGTGATGTTAAGTACAGAGCATGTAAAACAAAAACAAGTGCAAGCACAGTGACACTGATTACAATTCAAAAGTTCATAGTGTTGCATTTTAAGAAAGATACTTCTGCTTGTTATGGAGGTGAAAGGGTGCATCATCTTATGCCTCTGAGAGGCCTGGCTTAATGTGCATTGAGGAATGTCTGAAAGGCTGTCACAGGTGTCTGGTGCTTCCATTTGAAAGCCTACCATACAGTGGATATACAGGTGTGCCCAACTAAGGTTTTCATGGAGATTTCTTGTACCTGATTAACACAGGTGGATTTTGCAGATAGTTTTTCTTTAGCTAACCTTCTCTAGTTTCCTTTTCTTGATTGCAATAGGTAAAAGGGTGTTGTGGGGTTTTTTGGGGGTTTGTTTTTGGTGGGTTTTTTCCTTTGGTGTTAAGCAGATTTAAGTTGTGAGATGTTTGGTTTTTTCTTCTTTCTGGAGCGGACATACAGAGAAGCAGCCGTTTGGCTCAGTGTATGTGTGAGATGGATCTAACTGTGGGCATTGTACTAATGACTTTTTTGTGTAAGTTCCATAACTTCTATTGATAATGTATGTGTACAAGCTCTCAGTATGGTAATCATCAGGCAGGATGGAATTTGTAGATGTTATCCATGTGAGGTGACATCTTTGCTTTGCTTCTCATGCTGAAAGCTGATATATGCTTCCAGCTTTCACCAGGTTCGCTGCTAGCAAGAAGCAAGTGAAACTCTGGTTGTACGTGTTTTATGGGTACTATTGATTTCTAGTAAATAGGATGAGTTGAAGTATTTTTTTAACCGTCTTCTGTAACATTTAACTGTGTTAGCAGGCATAACATGACCCTACTTTTCCTTTTTAAAAATAATAAGAGTTGAATTTCTTGTTGCAGAAGACAAACTCGGGGGATGTTGGGGAATGAACAGCCTAATGGTATCTCTCTCTCTCACATGACTTTCTTCTCACCCATCCAAGGAGGCATTGACCCAGCAGGCATTTGCAATGTGATGATAATGTACAATTATATTGCTGCTTTTATGTACACATTATCAAATGCTAGTAATATGGAGTGCGTAAGGTTTGAGGGCATATTAGAAAGTGGTGAGTAGGCAGACTGGATAATTTGGCTATGGAATAACAGAAAAGGGTATAGCTTTAGGTGACTGAACTAGCGGTCTGGAGCAGTTTGGTTATGTGAGAGTGGTACTAAAAGGAGTAGAATGAAAGATAAACTTGGTATTATAGTGAAGAACTTTCTGATCCTGAGCTCTTGGGTTTTCCTGCAGGTGTTCTTGCTTTGTCTTTCAAAGTGTGAAACAAAAATCGTCATATAAATGAGACAGGGCCTATATTTACAGAACTATGTTTTTTGAGATTGGACTTCTTAAAATTTGGTTAAGAGTGGTAGTTTTACTTTCTAACATGAATATTAAATTTTAGGTGGTACTCCTGTCTTGAGCCTAACTATGTGAAAATGTAATGTTCTATAAAAATAAAGGCTTTATGATCACTAAGTTAGTTTGACACATCTCTGGAACAGCAGCTAAGTGCTAAGGTCCACACAATCACCATGCTATTAAGTTCAAAACAGTCTAATCAATTTCAAAAGTCCAATTTCTGTTCCTAAAGGCTGCTCCTGTAATGAGTTAAGGGAAGCATATCAAATGTAATAATGAATTGTTATTAAGGTTTTAGTAAACTTGCCAAATGTCAGGCTGCTGGTACAGTCATGGTGCATTACACTTCTGTGATTACAGCTTGAGTTGTCATTATAGCGAACTGCATTGCTTACCTAGGTTTGGGAACTGATCTACAATATCATGCCTGGGGCAGGAGACTGGTGCATTACAAAGGTTATACTTTACAGTGAATATTCAAAAAAATAAATTTTTAACAGGTTTAATACCTGCTTCTCTGCAGTAGTGCATACGAATACTCTGTAGGTTACATAATGAAAGAAATAGACTGTTCCTTGTATTTGAAGAACCTGCTGCTCCCCTGGCTGCAGTGTGGCACTTAAAAATTACTTTTGATAACTGGAAGCACTTTGCCAAATGGAGGGAATGGGAAAAAACACTTTGAGATTTGACTAGAAATGCTATGTAATAAATGTTTGTTACTGCTTATGGGTGTGATCAGTTTAGAACTTGAGCTGGACAGTAAGGCTAACACTTTGTAATTCATGGATGAGTTTCTGGTTCCTATTCCTTTATGTCATTCTGGTAGCACAAAGGAATGTTAATGCTGATTTTGCCAGACACGAGAGGATTTCTCCAATGTAATGTTCAGTGGAGTTATGTCAGGGATAAAGGTATGTGTACCAGAAATGTAAGATGATGTTTCTGGTGATAAAGCCAAGCTCTTTTGCCCATATGGAACTTAGGAACCTCTCTCTGTAGGTACCACTAGTAGGAAGTGGTACATATTTAATTAGGGGCAGGAGAGCATGAATAGTGTGGAAATTTTCTTTTTATATTCACATGAAGAAAAAAAATGACAACTGATGTAGAAATGCAAGAATAGATTTGTAGTTAGGTTGGGTTGTGTTTGTTTCTAGGAATGATAATATATTTATAATCGGCTTTACAGCAAATGATGCCAAAAGCACTTTACATACTGGATGTAGAGGTCGTATCAGCGATCCCTGGATGACTGTGGTCAACAGAGCAGAGCAATACTGTCTGAGTTTGGCTAGAAAGTGATGAAGAATAATGTATCCAGTTGAAAAAGGAGAGGAGAACTTAAGTGAGCAGACAGCAGTTTAAGCAAGTTGAAGTTTAGCAAGGACACCTTGCTGATTCCCCCCAAACACTGTATCACAGAGGAGGAATCATCCTTCCCATACACAAAGTAAGAGCTTCAAGATAAGTTGATCAGAATGCAAGACCTTTGAAACCTATTCTTAAATTGGAATATTTCCCTGTGCAAACAAAGTGAATGAAGGCCCTCAGCAGTGAGGGGAAAAAGCGTAATAATTAAAGCTTGAGTTTGACTTGCCGTGGAAAAAAACATTTGTGTAAAATCTGATTGGTAGTGTTTAATTTTCCTTGTGACTGTAGAGTGTTGCATTTTAAATTGCAAGCAGTGGAAGGCACCGCTTTCCATGGCTAGAGTAGCTTCTCATTACTCATGAAATGCCTATAGAAAAAGTGTTGAGTGCACGACAGCAATGGGGAGGAGGACTGTAAGCAGGGAGAGGAGATAATGGAATGTCACTACATTCCTTGTAGTATAATGTGACCTTTCCATTACATTAACATTATGCTATTTGCACAGGAGAGCTAAGATAGAGAATATTTTCAGGGGGCAGTAGTCAAGTTAATTAGTCAGCTATATAACTGTCACTCTTTACATTAAGAGCTCAAAAGAAGGGTATGAGGAAGGGAAGTAGTAGCTATAATGGTACTTTGGATTATGATTATTCTGAAAAAATAAGTTACTTTGTTTATGAAAACTAGGCTGTGACATTGTAGCCTGGAACCTGTTTTTCTGGTATATTAAGAAGGAGGTTTTAACTTAATTCCTCAATGACTTACTTCTAAAAGATTTATGCGTCCTCTCTGCTAATCTAACAGGTACAAAAGATAGATTCCATGGTCCTTATTGGTGTGGAACACTCAGATGTTTCATATGCCTGTGTGTCAAGCTCAGTGAAGTAATCATGGAGTAAGGCACAGGTCAAGTGCTCACAGACCAAAATCTAGCACTGTTTCGTTTAACTTCATACACACCTACACTGTTGCATTTAAGGGTCAAAAGATGCTTCATGAAGCTGTTGTGACATTTATGTTTGTATTTGCTCATTCATATACTGCATCCATTACAAGCCATCCTTTTTAAGGAATAACGTGTACTTTTAGTAAGCTTCCTTACTCAAAAAGGCAAATTCTAGCTGTACGGCATCATGCTCCAGATAACAATTCATATCTTTAAATAAAGAGACTACAAAGATGTTAGGGTTATTTGTAATATTTGCTGCAATTAAAGTTAGGCTTCAGTGGGCTCTGTAATTTACTGACACCTTCAGACAATCCTACTCACTGTGAATGCACTCTACTGTGTCTTTGGCCTTGAGCTAATGCCTGTGGCACTTCTGGGAGAGTGAAATCATGTCATTCCTCATCTGTTAAAGCTGTCCTTGGACTGCAGTGCTTCAGTCTGAAATGTATTTACTTCAATAGTTTTGGCCTCAGTGCTTCTTTTCTCTCCTGCAAGTGTAACCAGTGGTTCCTAGTGATCAGATAGCCTCATTTGTCTTTGCTACTCAGGATCCAGATCTGTCCTGGATTCCTAGGTGGCATCATTTAGTCCCACTATGCATCAATGTTTCCTTCTCAGTGCTTCAGGAACCCTGGGTTATTGAACTCTGCTCTCAGTTGATTCCTCCCTCTCCCCTCAGTGTCACTCTTTAATTGCTTGTACCCCTTGAATCTGTTAGTTACCAGTTCAGACAGAGGAAGACTTAGAGCTTTATTAGATAACAAATGATCCTTGTAGCTAATTGTTTACCCTGGTGTTTGGAGAGCTAATTATTTTAAGAATACATGAAGTTATCTCATAGCTATAGCCTAAAAATAAAGGGTAAATTATCTTTTTTTTAATTGAAGAGTTAAAGGCAGAAAGCCAAACCTAGAATAAGACGCACACGTACAGTTCATGCCTTGAGTTCCCTCACAACTAGACTGATATCCTGTGTGTTTCTGGTAGTGTCTGACCCTGTCTTAAGGTGCTACTGGTCGTCTTGGTTGGTTGTCTGGCAACCAGCTGTGTTGAATAGGTCAGAGGGGCTGTGACTCGGTACTGCAGGAAGTGAATATCATCTTTTGGAATGATGTGAAACATTCCTCTCAAAAAATCATACATGAGAGCCCAGCAGCAATGTTCCCCTCCTGTCACATAACCTACTGCCAGACACATGGGAAATGGCAAAGGTCTGGAATTCTGGTCACTGTACCTCTTAGGGCTAGTACTTTCATGCAGGTGCAATTATATTGGCAGGTTCGCTGGCTGGCTGGGGAAGGATGGTGTGACTGCCATCGGTTCGCAGTGGGGTCAAGTGTGACAACCTTGAGCCACACCGTAGTGGCAGTTTTCTACTGACAAAGATTTTTGCTCAGAATGGACTGAAATAGGTGGATTGTGATCCATCTGCAGCATAATGACATCATAACAATAGGACAGAATTTAAATAGGACAGTTTTCTAAAGCTGGTATGTACTGCTCTATTTAGTGTTGATCAGTTGTGCCGGAGCTAGATTTATGACTTTTATACATTGCATTTATTACATTGACAAGATAATTGAAAATCTATAGCAATTGCAATGTAATTAAAACCCAAACATATTCTAGTCCAATGTAATTGAGGTTGTTTTAAAACTTGGAAACTTATCTCCCTCTAGTTCTGAAGCTGTTTTCCAAAGTGAGCAGATCCTTTATTTGAACAAAGGAAGCCTTCTCTCTAAGGAAGCTTCTCAAATACATAGGACTAACCCAGGATTAGTTTAGAGCATATGGTTAAAATATTCTGTCCTTTGTGCTGCTTTACCTGGTTGTTACTATGTCTTAGGGTTATGTATTTACACATTCAAGAAACTGAGAGCCTTTGTACTATAACAGAATGACATTTAACTTTTCTGTTAACACCTGCAGCAGGTGATAGGCTATCTACAGATACCTGCTGCACACTGCTTCCTTTTTTATTTTTTTTATTAGGTTACCCTGAAATGTTAGAAATTAATTCCTGGAGTTAGTGTCAGCTAAACTGACAGTGGATCAAATCTGTGAGACAAATTGTTCATTACAGTTCAGAGAGCTGAATCCTCTGTGCAGACAGCTGTACTGTCACTGGAGGTTTCTCAGGCACTTCACCTACAAGCTCTGCCTCAACAAATGCTGCCATTGTTGGTGAAACTCATAGGTGAATTTCTGTAAAATAAGCTCATTGTAAGCTCCCATCAGAGGCATTGTGATGTCTTGGAATTGTTATTTGTTTGTTTGGGTTTGTTTCTTGTGTCACTGTTTAGAACTTGTGTCACTATGCAACAGCCTGAACTATAAACAATGATGTTAATCCATGAAAAATGATAAATTAAACCTTGGCAGGATCCTAATGATCCCTATCCAGGTTCATTAGATAAAAGCTTTATTTTTATTTTTTTCTGGCTTTTTCTAAAAGCTCAGCAGCAGGGAATCCATTCAACTTTCCTGTCAGACAGTCAGAAATCACTGTTGCTGACAGTGAGCTCACTTCATCTTTTAGTGGAAGCAGATAAAAACAGAATAAAAACAAAACCTTTTCCAAATGGTCACTTGCCATTTCCACTAGCTCATCAGAAATGTTTGAATCCTTCCCTTTTAAGAAAGCTACTTTTGGTAAAGTACTGTGTATGTTTGTTTGGTTTTTTTCCCCCTTCATGTGTTTCACTTTCAGCTCTTCTAAATTAATATTAGCTTATTATCTACATGAGATCTGAATTGGTGTGGCAGTAATGTGTAAGTCAGAGCAAGTTAGCTATTTAAAGAGAGAGGCTTTAGAGTAAGGCTTTCCAGCACCTATTGGTTGTAACAACAAATTGTATGAAAGTAAATCTTTTGTGCTGTTTTGCTCTGAGGTCAGCTGGAAGACACTACTGCTTGAAGATAGTGATTTAATGGCAGTGTGACATCAAGCCTTAAAACTAATGGAATACAAAATAGGAAATCAAAACAAAGACAATGCTTAAGGAGAATGGGCCACAGATGTAATGCAGTCTGTGTGTGCAGCTGGCATGGCTATCACAAAATGCTTCTGAAAATAGCTGTCCTTTGGAAAGTCAAGTTTTGGCAGTTTAGCTGTGGCTTATTCCCTTATTTATGTGTCAGATGTTAGCAGTTTGGACTGAATTTCTTTTACAAGAAATGTAGAGTAGTTCTTGAATATTAATACTTTTTTTTAAAAGTCACCAATTAAATTATATAGGGCTTTATTTTCAGATAACCTAGTCAAATCTATGCCAGAGTGCTAGTTAACTTAATCTGATCTAGCCTACGCTAGGTACAAACAAGGGAGATGTATGTGTGCATGCGTGCTTGAGTTTTAGTATAAATTACAAGTAGATAATGAGAGGGCATTTTTAGTTCAGTATGTTACATCTAAATCCCATGCAGAGCTGTTTGCTAGGACCTTGGTATGGATATAAAGGGTGTTTTGGTCTTGATATCAGGATTAAAGGAAACTCTGTCGTCTTGCATAAAACATAGCCACTAAGATCCTTTTCTTGACGTGTTCATCTGTCTCCTGTTTATCACGGCTGAAGTTGGTGCCAGTCAGTCTGTGGATACATATTCATTCTGCTGTTGCAATATGGACTATATTCATCCCTGTCAAAATATGGATTCAGTTAGGGTCTTTATTCCAGCAGAGAATTTGACCCTTTGACAAAAATATGCTTGAGTGAAATTAAACAGTAGTTCAGAACTTGGTTATCCTTTTGTTTGTAAACTCTGTATTTTCAGTTCACCTGGAGAGAATGTGCATTTATAGAGCAACCACTGTATACACTTTATTTATGTAAACTGTTATTGGAAAAATATTTTAAGAAATATATAAACATTTTAATAGTCTCTGTCTTCAAGTTGCATCCGAAAATGCATGTTTTAGAGAAGCAACAGGAGTGGCTGCCTGGAAAGATAACAGTGGAACTGTCAGTCCCAGATTGTGATGTGTGTGTGGTGAAAGGATGACTTTTTTTAGGGCTGGCAGATGCACTCTGTTCATTTTACAGGTCATTAAATTTCTTATTATATGAATTCAATCATCTGAGATTTTAAAAATGTTTTAGAATAACCAAAAGATTAGACAGTGTGCAAGATAAATGTGGAAGTTTAAATTTTGAAAGACAAAACATAATTTGAAAAATGTTAGATAAATTCCATAATGATCCTCCTATATTATTCTCATTGTCTAGCTACTCCATATGGGAAGTTACATTCTGACCTTAAGTATATTACTGCATGCAGAGTAACACCGAACAAATTTGTATTTGCCAGTCTGCATAGAGATTCTGATTAATTTGTCTGCATTCTCGGAGGAGAAAACCTGTAGCAGTAATTTGTGCATTAGGATATTAACTGCCTTGACGGGGCTAGAAAACTGCATCTGTTTAAAAATGCTTTAAAGTGCTGTGGTGGTGGAAGAGAATTACTGTTACTAAACTTCCTTAGCATTTCTTTGCAGAAATTTTTCCTAGTCACTGAGCCTTACCTGTCTTTGGGGAAAAAACTTCCTTCCCTACTCCCTGAGCTGGATGTAACATTTGTTTGTCAAAAAGATCAAGATCTACAGATACCAGCTACCATTTTGGAAAAAAGTGGTTAGTTTTGATAATTATTTGACCCAAGTAATAATTCGCTTAGATTTCTTACTTGGAAAGCAATCTATTAGCACAGTTCTCCTCCACACAAGTTTTCTGAGGAAAGCTGTAGATGAGAGAAAGTGATGTTTAATCAGCTGAGTTTTCTGTTAGTGTTGGTTTTCCGTTATTTTCTTCCACAGAAACATGAGTCACTGTGATCCCAGAATAACAACATTTAAAGTGCCACTAGTGAGCCAAGTGAACTGAAACAATTGCTCTAAGAAGCTCAGGCTTCATCTTTCCCTATACATTTGACGTTTTTGTCTCCAACCATGGTATTGCTGTCCAGCCTTTCCAACACCTTCAGGCTGCTGTTACATGAGGTTTAGATATCACTTGGCAGAAAACAGAGCTGTGAAACAAAACACATTAGCTTAAGCATTTACACTAAGACTAAGGCACTGCTATTTCACTAGAATGTGTCACATAGTCCCACAGCTAATTCTAAACTATCCATATGGATTGTCAAGAAATTAGACTCTTGACATATCTCTAAGGCTTTTCAGACCTTTAAATAAAGTAAATAGTCTTTCACACTGATTAAGACTCTTAGGCTTCATAGCTTCTTACCAAACTAGGTAGGTAGACCAAATGAATTGTCTGTGTAACAGGGCTTTAGTAAATGAGTGTGTTCATGTGACTGAATGCTTCTTAGCTTAGTATGGAGTGAATCAAATGGTCTATAATTGGCAAAGTCCAAGATGGATCTTTTCTCCCCAGACCTGAATAAGACACCCTCAGTTTTCAGCAGAGGAAGAAAGTTTATTATTAGGAGACCTTTTAAAGTTTTACTGTGAAAGTGGTTCAGTAACGCCTGTACTTTTTACTATGCCAAGGCCAAAATAAAGCCTAGAGATAAAAACTGTTGGCTTATTTTTTCTGTCCTGTGAGTATAAAAATACAAGAGAAAATCACTGTGGTTATTCCAGTTATTCACAGCTTTCTTCTAGAAAGAATCATGGTAATACACATTAGAGCATATTCCTTGCAAGCAAGTAGGGTCATACGTCTGAAATTACAATAAATTATAGTGGCTTAATCCTCTGGTTATCACAGTTCTAGCTCTTCAGTTGCCCATACACAAGTGCCTAACTTATTCTACTGTCATCTGAGAGTAACCGATGTTGATTGTGGAAGTGATGACTACCTTTTGTGCCACTTTTACTTTGGTACTTTGTAGCAAAATAAATGTTTGACTCTGTAAACTCTGAGGTTTTGCAGATGCTGTCTGTGACCAACCAGTGTCATAGAGATCTGGAATCTAAGACATTTCATCAGATAAATGTGTGTTTTTCCATGGCATTGCTGTTCCCAGCCTCCACTGGTCCTGCCCACCCTCCTTTATGAACTGTTTCTGAAAATCGCCTTGTCCTCATATGCAGGGTGTGGACCATTTCTGGGTCTGGCTGTCCAGAGATCAGAGCTTAGCTCACTGTGAGGCTTCTAACAAATCATTGTTCGCATTAGGCGGCTTTCAGGCTTTGGCTGGCTTTGTCAATGTGGGGAAAAAACAGGTATATGTCATCAGGCTGGGACATTCTAGAAATAAATGCTAGGTCGACACAAAGCTAGCTTGCATAATTAGGAATTTAAGGTCCAGTAATTTGACTCTAAGTACCAGGAAAATTTTCCAAGTCCTTTGTCCTTCCTTTTTTTTTTTGGGGGGGGGGGGGGAACACCAAACCAAAAAACAAACCTTCAAATACAGGTGGATGTAGTGAATTCTAATAAACCTTACTAACAAGCTATCAGGTGTTCTGAGACATCAGTAAAGCAAAATGACCTGTATAAAGCTGATAACTTTGAACTCAACTTCATTGCGTGAAAGAGGTTTTCTAAAAGAAGTTATGGAAGTTAACTGTCTCAGAGCTTAAGACAGAAGTTTTAGGGATTGATCCACTGCGCATTTTGTTTACAAGGCAAAGCTGGGCTTGCTTATGAATACCCAATTCCTTCCAGAGATGAATTTGACCATAATTAGTTGTTCCTTCTACCAATAGTTTCCCTGTCCTTATGCCAACTAAAAAGACTTTTTCTGAGTTCTGAGATCTAGTTTGTTTGAAATAATGTCCTTTAGAAAGTACAGCCAGCTTGCTCTTGTGAGTCTGGCATACTTGGCCAGCTGTTGTTTGAGAAAATTGTTCCAGGAAGCCTGTCATATCGTATTTTTTAATGTGTTTTTCTTTGTTGTTGCGGTTTAAAATGAATTTAGATCGTATAAAAAATGCTTGCTTAACAGTCTTTGCAGAACAAGATTTTCTATTTATCAACAAAACCAGCAGGAGTTGTACATGTTTGCTTCCAGGACCTCTCAGAGAATGCATTTAGGTGGGAATGGATGCAGTGATGATATTGATTTTGGCCCCAAATCCATTTTATTTGCTAAGTGGGCTACAGCAACTTACAACAAAAAAGACTCCTATGCCAATTTCTTTTACCTCGGGCTGAATAGCATATCTCACTGCATTATCTGCAGTATGTTTTCACTTGAATTTTTTTCCATTGTAGGTCTGACAGTGAAATAGGAAGTAGCTAATCTTTTTGAGTTGTGTTGTGGTTTTTAGTTGTTTGTTTTTTTGTTTTTTTTTTTTTTTTTTGG
>WKFP01015458.1:421122-503642 GCA_011057875.1 Pterocles orientalis
AGAGAAGGAGGGAGGGAGAAAGGGAGGAGCAGAATTGTATTGTGATATTGAATTTGCAATAATTTTGAAAATCTAGATTCAGTCAGACTGTGGGAGGGGACCTGGGACTTCCAGACTAAGATGAAAGCTTTTGGCTTCACAGACGTGCTTTCGATACCCAGCTCTTCCTGTACATATTTTATGTGACCAGGGACAAGTTCACTTATCTTGTTCCTTATGTATACAAAGAGGATAATACCGCACTCCTACTTGACAAGAATGTTGTGAGGATTAATGTCATAAAGGTGATAAACTGCTATAGTAATGGGGACCGTGTAAGTGTTGTAGATAGATAGGCTTTGGAGTCTTCACTGCTACTGGGTGCAGTCGTAGCCCCTGTAGTCCCTCCATCTCTGCCTGGCTAGAAGACTGCCCCATCCATCACGTACAGAGCCAGCCACACTTTGGTGACTGCCAGGTGTGAGTATTGGTACTTACCCCTCCTTTGGCTCCATTCCCAGGTATAAAATCTTGCTCTCCTTTATTGCCACACTGACAAGACTAAGTGCTGTGCCTTAACAAACTGAAATAGTAAATAATTCCTACATTGATGTTTAGTAAATAAAAGCTAGCATGGGAGAAACCATGCAGGCTCAGAAGGAAACAGGAGATCTTGGGGTTTTTTTGAGGTGGTGTGGTTTTTTTTTCTGATCCCTGAGTAATGACAGGACAATTTGAAGTTCAAACAACACAGGACAGAGTTAACAATCTTCACAGGTGATAGCAGTGGCCAGAAACAACCATTAACTTCTGCATGCACTGCCTGTTTGTTAGCTTGCTCTCCTTTTTTTTTTTCTTTTGTAAGAGAGAAGTACTTTGATCTTAACAGAGCTGTGTTTTAGTTTTGTGGTAATTTTCAACTTTGGCATTCTTTGTCCTCTGCCAGGTGGCAGTCATGGTTTTTTTATTCCATGGTTTTATTGATTTGGTCAAAAGTAATTAAAGAGAAAATTTGTTCTTAATTACATTGCCTTGAATTTCCTGAGGCTGGTAACCCTGCTCTCCAGCTGTGTCTTCCCCTAACTCCTTCTCAAATTAACTTTGTTCTCACTATGAAATAAAACAGAATAGCTTGTACTTTTGTTTGTTGCTTTTGGATTGAATAGTGAGTCTGTGCTGCAGCAGATATTGATCTGATAATGTTATTAGGTGCTCCTGCCTTGGTTCATGAACTTTCATGTTTTTAGCATAGCATTCTAATAAGAAACCCTGTGTTAGATTAGCAGAAGTAAGAAACTAATTTTTAAGAAACGTTCATAGATCTTTCTGCTTTCTGAGTGTCCTTTGTGCCTAAAGGGTTCTCTTCACCACTTCTGTAGCCTATTTTAAACTCTGTTAAATGCAAGAAGGAAGTGAGCGCTATTGTGGTGCAAAAGGGTTTTCTTTTTTTCAGTTTAACACAGATTGCATTCGTTTCTAGTAGGGTGGAGTTCTGGCAATCCAAAGTGTCTTGGGGACATTTGGTCTTCTGGAAGAAGATCTGAGGAAAACATTTGTAATGCTGACTTCAGGAGGGGAAAATACCTAGAAAGCATTATCTGATTATTTTTATTGCCAATATGCAACCAAAAAATGTGAATAAAAGGCTTTGGGAGTACTTCATGTACCTAAATTACTGGTGTGTTGCTCCAAGGCCATGTAAATGACAGAAACAGAAGACAGAAATCGAAGCAGTGTAGAGAGATGTCATACACAAGTGATACTTTTTTTTGCTTGCTTGTTTGTGTTGACTTCCAAGGGTGCACTTCAAAATTTTAACATCTCACATTTTTCAAATCATCTTAATGGAAAGGGTTTATGGAGACTCTAAAGATGGCAGGCAGCTCAAACAATGTAGGTGCTTGAGGGGTTAAAACTGACTGTAGAGTAAATGCACTGTCAACAGTGGTATTACAACTGAGATTAATTTGATCTAATTATTTTACAAAAATTACCAAACTTATCAGAATTAGGTAAATATTCTTTGGAGACAAGAAAATAAGAGAATTTTCCCAAGGAATATGATAAACAGAAGGAAATTGGTGGGCTAAACAATACCAAGCTATTAGAGATGGTTTTATTATGAAAACAACAGTCTTTCCGTACATAGGCTTTTTATCACAATGATATCTGAATGCTTCATAAATGTTAATGAAAGAGAAGTGTTATTTTTTCCATTTCAGATGTGGGGAGTAGAGGTAGAATGAGCCATGGATTTTTGTACTAAAGTTCATTGTAGTAAAGAAAAAAAAAGAGGCTTCTGCTAGCTGGGATAAGGTGTTAAATGTTTTACTTAAGATGTCAGAGACAATTTCACCTGTCAGAAATTTCATCTACTTATTCCAAATCTCATTCTCATGCCTTTACTAGCAGACAACCTTTCACTTTTCAGTTGCCTCCTTCCATTTTCCCGATATGTCTGTATTGACAGTAATGTGTTCATTGGAATGCAGAAGGAGACCTAACAGGACTGGAACTCCCTTGCTTATTAAAACTACCCATGGTAAAGCAGTGGGATGAGTGCCCCTTTCTGTCGATATCGGGATCATTTCTGACCAGAGACCAAGGAATGGAAGCTGCTGCAATAGCTCTTATCAAGTGCTCCCCTTGGCAACAGAGATTCTCAGCTGCAAAGTGCTTTGCATTATTGATATGGTACAGCACAACCTTAACAAATCGGGTATCTTGTCTTTTATGCTTATATATATTTATATCTGCAGATTTAGTTGTGGCTCTTTTTTAAAATTGAAGCACAAAAATAACATTGCTCTTAAAGAAATCTTAATATTCTTCAATATATTCTTAGTGAAGTCCTTTGCCTCAGAGTCTCTTGTGTTTAATTGAAAATTCTCTTTTGGTCCTGATGTCTGTTCCATGTTCTCACATTCTAGTAAAAGGGCAGAAAGGGTCAGTATTGAGCAGCAGCAGTAGAAGAAAAAATGGGGGGGGGAAAAAGAATCTTGAGTACTTGGCTAGAATACTGCCTTTAAAATTCAACACTTAGAATCCCACCTGCAGAACAGCAGTAGTCATCTCTATATGTAGTGCTTCACAAAAGCTTTCTAAACGTTTTTGTAAAATTAAAAAATATATTTTACCAGGTCGATCTTGCATTTGGATGACTGAATGTTGGCTTGTGATGAGGCTGTGCTGATTTATTTTAATCAAAACACATTCACAGTTTGCGAATATAATCATAATGCTCCTATTCAAATGATACATTGGAAGGAAGAGGAGTGCAATGGGTGTGTCAATCTGCTATTTTTGACAATAACATATAAACTTAATGAGTTACCCAGGATGAAAAAACTTCAAGAATTGCCAAGGAAATGGGTTCTTTCACCAGCTTAAACAAAAAATTTGAACATGAAGAATGTAGAAGTATCTTTATTGTACCTCAGTTCTCTATCTGTGGATGACATGTAGCACCAACTTGGGCTATTTCCACAATAAGATTTGGAGAAGAAAGTTGGAAATGATCAGAACTTAGAGAATTACATCTGCAAAGATGACAGGTGTATGAAATGGAGAGAATGTTTGATAAAAGGAAGGATTTGTCAGAGTTGAACAACTTTTAATTTCCAGAAAAGGTAGAAGCATTTGAGAATTGTTAGGATAAAACCTAGAGTCTGCAGTAGTGTTTTTTTGACTGAAACAAGCTATTCAAAATATTTTGTTCATCCAAAAATACTTTAAGAGCCTTCAATTTTCTTTCTAAAGATGGAGAGGGCACAGAGTAGCTGTCTAAGGCAGTAACAGGAATGCCAGGGCTTCCTGTGTGCTGTTAGCCTGGTGTGATAGCGCTGAAAGGGGTCACCTCCAGCTCCCCAGGAGCAGAGCTGTAGACAATCAGATGGCATCGAGCTCCACCTACTGCAGTATTGCTGTAGTTCATTTCACCTAGAGCTGCTGGGTGTGATCTCAAGAAAAATGACTGTAATCATTTTAATGGAAAACTTTTGAATCATTTCCTCTTGTCATCTCCCTTTAGATGATGTTTCGTATTACTTTATGATTTTTTTTTCTTTTTTAAATTATTGTTCCTTACATATGGAGTTGTGTGAGATTGTTATGTCCTTGTAATGAAAGAAGGAAACGATCACTGAAACAGGCCTTTTGATGGCTTAAAAGGAAATTAGATGAACTATGATGAAAGCCTCCATAAGATGGAAACACTAAAAAAACCCAAATACTCAAACTCCAAAGATTGTTCAGGTTGTCATGATAGTATATTGTCAAGTTTAACAAATTAGACATACAGATATTGTTTTCTCTCAGTTTTTTTGTATCGGCCCTGCAAATTAAAAAGTTAGCGTTCTACTGTTCTGTAACTATGTATTGTTACCTTTTTAAGCTCAGATTGTGCCTTTTTCAATACATGGCGTAGTAATGAAAGAAAGTTGTAGAAAAAGAAGGTTCCCTTCTGTTTTCTGTGATAAGACAGACTGAATCACATTATCAGTGCCTGAGTGGAGGAGGTGGTGTATGTGACACCTCCCTTCCCTGAGCAACTGTGCAAAGGTTAGGTATGTTCATAGCTCTTTCTCCTTTCCTCGTGAGCTGGCTGGACAGAGGTATGATGCAGGGAAATATTGTACTTGAGAAAACTTTTCTTCAGTGCTCTGTGGCATTAGACACCTGAATCTAGGTGAGTGGTTCCTTACCCTATACTAGCGGTCAGTGTACTGGTGCTTTCAAGCCATTGAAACCTTAGGGCTACACATCCCACCCCTCTCCTTCCCTTGAGTAGTAAATTATTCTGAGAGATTCTCAACTGGTTTTAATCATGTCATTCAGGGTATTGTCAACTGTAAAAGCAATGATACCTGGCCATTGTCAACATTTTGCTGCTTCTGAAAAAAAAAGTGTCAGTGGCAAAGCATACTGGAAATACTGCTGTTCCTGGAGTGTAAGATGCTTCTGCTTCAAGTCCAAATCAGGTTTTTTTTGGGTTTTTTTCTAGCTTTCTCTTTGAATACAGATAATGTGTGCAATTTTAAAAAGTCTCACCAGCATCAGTCTGCTGCGTGCTATTACTGTAGAAGGGAAGATGAGAAAACTGATAAAATTTTACTTTTTTTGGCTTGTTGTGCTATGGGATGATGGTGTGGTGGTTAGCATTACAGATTACAAATAGATGTGCAATGCACAGAATGTAGGCATATGGAAATAGTAGCAGAAAAGGAGAAAGAAGATTGAAGGATGCCCAAATACTTAGCATTTCTTGGGTTTTTCATTGTACTCTCAAAAAAAAAGTGTGCCTGCATACAAATTAAATATTGCCCAAAATGTGAGAAATTTTCCAATTTTAAAACCAAACTGCTTCTGAATTAGTTTCTCTGAAGGTGTTTCACCTACAAAATCCTCAGTTCCATCCACCTGGTACTTTTCTACCTTTAAGAATACTTGGAAATTTAGAAGTGTAAATCAGAGGAGATAAATCACTGTTTGTCTTTTAGCATTATTTATATTCTGGATAGATCACTTGTGTTCATGAATGTGCAGGAACGTAGTTGCAAATATTTCAGATTTATGCTGGAAATTATTTTTTTAAAGTGTTCTGTTTGGCAACTTATTTCTAAAATCCAAACTACTTTTGAAAGTCTGTTTCCACAGATAAAGATATTTACTATTCAGAATCTGCTTCTTACTGCAAATAGTCAAAATAAACTTTACCTTTGTAAAAAATATACCAAATATTGACAAAGTTTTGTAATGACAAATGATTAAATTTTATTTTCCCTAAAGTTCAGTGTAACAGTCTCCATACTGAATGCATGCTCATCCCCAGTAATCTCTGATTAACATTTCCTGTAGATGAAGTATGGGTGCCCACTCAAGGTGTAAAATGATTCCTCTCTTGTTCGATGTGTGTATGTGGCTTTTCTCAATCACCAAGGTGGGCTGTGTTGGTAGCTCTCTGTAGGATTTGTGATTCTGAGCTGTGTCAATCTGCCGTCTGTCTCTGCTGCTGAAAAATCTTGGTCAAGTGCACTTCGACTGCATGAAACAGTGGAGCCTTTGGAATTCTCTTTGACATTTCTGTAGTTCATCCTTGTACTCTGCCTGCAGAAAATCTTCTTTCCATTCCTGATACTTTGCTCTTAGTACCATTTCTGGATTTGGGGTTGTTTGTTTGTTTTCCCAGTTCTCTATTTGTTTGTGGGCTGCCTCACTCATTACAGGAACACATTGGTGTTTGCAGTTCTCCAGTGGGTAAAGATACTGTTCCTTATTGCTTCTAACCTCCTGTTCTGCTGAAATGTTACGCAGAAACATAAATTTGGAAATAATTTTGTGTCTTTTTGGGTGAAGATTCCAACAAGCAAAATGCTCTGCTCTCAGTTTTCTTTTTAGTATTTCAAGGCTTTGCTCTGTTGTGCAAAAGCTCTATACAGCATAGCATGTATTTCATCCACAGCTGAGTCTGCTGTGCAGCCATTTTTGTGCATTAGCTATACCTTGACTATATGGGTGCAACTTGCGAGGGCCTCAAGCTTTGCTTGGAATCAATAAACGAGCTCTTTGATCTAAAACTAGTGCAGAAAGGAATTATTCTTTTCATATCCTTTGAGCCTGAGCATGATACTCTGCTGAGTGATCTAAAGTCTTTTATTAACCTGCCTATACGTTTCTTTTTATAGGGAGGAATATGTATTCCTTCAACTTGAATAAACTGATGGTTGAAGGACTAAAAGTGTGCTTGTGTTTGACTTCAGGGCTTTTTGTGAGTCTGTGCCTGCCTTGTGGGTGAAAGCACAGACCCAAGAATAGTGGTCTATGATAGTGTGTATCTTCAGGGAAAAGCAACTACAGATAAGTAATTTCCTATTCGTGGTTCTGGAAATTGGATTTCTTTTTATGTTAGACACACTAGCCTATATAACAGTCTTCCAAGAGAAAAGTTACATTTTCTGAGCATTTAAGCGTAGTAATTTAGAAAGTGTGTATGCATTTTGCACTGTAGCTTGTCAGCAGGTACTTCGTATGAGAATCTACTTGTGCACCAAAATTATTTAGTGACATTTTAAGTTTTTCCTACAATAGACTAGTCTTTATTTTTGCTTTAGTTTGCATCTCTGTAGAAAAATTTATTTTCACCACTTAATTTTGAAAATTATGATCTGCTACAGTGTCTACTAGCAGTATTTCAAATATGGTTACGTATTTTTGTTCATTTTTTAGGAACCAGTGGAAAAAGATGTGCAGGAAAAACCACCCCAAGAAGTGACTGAGGTTTCTACTGACAAGTACTCTTTCAGTCCAGAGGTGAGACTACTGGAGAAGCTTTGATTCCAGATGGAATTAAAGGAGGCAACAGACAAACACATTTTAATTATTCATATGATTAATTCTGCTTGCTGAATTCAAGGTTTAAAGCCTTACTGTACATAAGGAACCAGCCTTTTGCTGGCTGATGAACATTTCATAGTTTTATCTAGTAAAACTTCTTCTGAAGGTATCGGAAAAAATCACTGAGTGAGATATAGGGTTCTACTTGTAATTTGGTAAAAATAGTCTCTGAAAATTCAACTTAGCTGTGTTAGTTATTCCATGCATCAATTCTATATACAGCATAGCATGTATTTCATCCACAGCTGGATGAAAGGCTGACCTTTAAACTGTATTGCAGTTTAGCACAGAAATGGCTAATACATTAAAAATTAGTTTTTTATTTCAAAAATTCATATTTTGATTAAAGTATGTAGGTCAATATTGCACATCCTTAGATCTCAAAAACCTAAAGCTGAAAGGGCTGTTCCTTTGGATGCATGTAGAGCTGTACAAATTAACAGTTGTTCAAGATCTCGCCTATGCTCAGTTTTTTACCTTTGCCCGGTGGGACTTTAACCTACAATTTTAAATATTGAAAGGCCTGGAGATAATCTTACTTAAATGCCACTTTTTGGTCAGTACAGAACAGTTACAGTGGTGAGTCTGTTCTAGTTCATCCAAGACAACCAAGGTGTACGCTCTATTTGATGTGTACTTAGACCCGTCATACAGCAAGGCAGACTTACATTATAGTCTGTGACACTCTATCCCAAAGCAATTCAAGCTTTGTTAATATGAGTAAAATGTTGGAATTAAACACATTTTAATTTCTCTGTGTACATTTATCAATTTACCTAAATTTTATTTGGCAATCCAGAAAAAATACTTAACAAAGACAACATGGATGAAAAGTTCGCTTATTTAAAATCTGATCCATCTTCTTTCTCTTTAGAACAAAAATTAATGCCAGGCAGCTGATTTGATCATAATTTTTTATAAAAGAAGAACCAAATGTAAAATGTAAACAAAGAGAAAGGATGGTACATTTGCAATTACATGAAAACTGACAACTAACACAATTTTTTAATTTTTTTTTTTTTTCTTCAAGAAAGTAAGCACAAGTGTTAGCCTGACTTCAGCATCCATTGATATCTCGCCTCTCACAACACAGTGTTTAATTCCCTTTTTTATCTGACTCAAATCAGTCAGATTTGTTGGAAGCTAACAAACTTGAAAAGTAAGATGTGCTGTGGAAGTCCTGCTAAGAGGTGCAGCAGTGCCAGCTGTTTTACTGGCAGAAGTACTCTGGCTTGAATACCAGAAACATTCTACCAACTCATTCATTTATTGATTTTTTTTTTTCTCTTTTCAATTCTCATTTACAATTACTATTTTTATCTATACATCTCATTAAAAATAAGTCTTTTGCACTTTCCAGAATGTTCTCTTAAAGTTAAAAACATACTAAGAAAGGGTGAAGTATGCAGCTCAATCTTATAGAAGCTGTTGTCCATGCAGAGCATCAATTGTTTCAGCAATCAAAAACGGTATACTCAGATGTGCATAAGTATTTGAAATACGAGTTGCAGGCGAGCATTTTCTCTACAGATCTGAGATCTGTAATATCCTACTGCATACTTTCCCAGGTGCATAATAAAGGATCATCTTTTTTTCCTTTAGAGAGAATTAATTTTTCTGGACACCTTAGGACACTTATGAAATGCATGGAACTGCCTCAAGTCTCTGCACACCAGCACTATGCTTCCCAATGGACAGCCATCTAGGAGTGCTCTTTTTGCACATTAAGCACTGCCTCAGCTGCATATTTTGTTGCCTAACAGATGTGAAAACACTGAGTATGCACAATATGCAATCACAATTCTATGAAATCAATGCAGCTCTTCTCTGTAAACCCCAAAGGTAGTTCTAAGCCAGGGCTAGTTCAACAACAAATACAAGCTTTCGTTTCCCGTGTATTTCTGTTCCATAGCTGCTCAGAAGAAAAAATGTTGCAGGCATTTTGAACAATGTACTAAGTACGTGATTTTAATTCCCTTATGTAAAATTGCTGACCTGGTTTGTGCACTCTTAAAAGATGAAAAGGAAATAACAAAACCATTATGTTCCGTACTCCATAACCAGCTGTATCTGTGGAGTTTTTCCTATTGTTTTGGTTGTGGTTTTCTTTTTTTTACAAATGTCAATCTCCTTGTTTTGAGTCTGATTGTAAAGTTTTCTGGGTAAGGACTTCTAAAAGGTTTCTCTCCCATGCATATTTTTGTAGTTTGTTAATGCATAAGCACTCACAGCAGTGATTCCTGAAGTCTAGGCCATTGAACAATCTCTTTTTCCTGTCTCATAGTTTAATGAAGCTCGTGGGTGCTTCCTGCCTGTAAGATCTCTGTCAAACTTGAAGTCAGCCAATGAGTTAAAGGCTGTTGAACACATGTACACATGGGCATGCACAGCACTATCATATAAGGCTTGTTTACATGCTTGTGAAATGACACACTGCTGTCCCAGACAATGACCATCTCGGAAGATATTTGGTGATTAAAGCTGAATGCTGAGACTGCACATACCTTTTCTATGCTAAGCTCTTAATTAATGCAGTAATATTTATTTTCCATTTGATCACTTTCAGTCTGAGGCACCGGAACCAGTGAAGAGGCTATCCCCATTTAAAGAAACAGGAAAGGGGCTGAAGACTCTTGGTAAAGCTCTAGCTCATTCAAGGTAGGGGAATCCATAGCACACAGGAATGGGCCAATCAAGGCTGAAGGGATTTTTGGTTCTGCAGTTGGATTATAGGTGAAATAATCAACTGTACTAACAGCTTAGAGAATATGGTTTACAATTCTTCCTTTACAGGCTTTATGTGTACTCAAAATGTTGTCAGTGCTTCATGAGGAATGATTGTTTGGTAGCTCTATGTCAGTACTAATTGCTTTAATTTCTTTAGTTTTCTGTATAAAGGTGCTTGTTACTTCTTTGCAGTCTCTTGCATGACACAGTGTTGTGCTGAGCTGAAGTAATCGATAAAGTAGTCCAAAATGAGCCGTGTTAGGACATATAATGTCCATTGTGTGATGCAAAAATCACAGTGAAAATATCTTCTGCTATTATAGGAATACCTGCATGGGTTCATTTGGAATATAGCAAGGAAGATGCTGAGATGGAAGGAATAGATTTTTGTGCCCCTTTTCTGATGAATAGTGAGCTGTTATAACAGAACATGCATTTGGGATCCTTAAACCTTTTAGCCAGCTGAGTTTGGACAGCAACCATTACTTGTTTTATGGGACTGACCACAGAAAGTAGCTGGGTGTGCATGCTTTTCCTAGAAAGTCTTCTATTGCCACTAGACACAATAACGTTCTGTCCCATCAGGGCATTTCTTATTGTCTTAAAAACAGAACAAAAACTAGGGTGGCCTATTGGGAATAGGCTTTAGCAAAGAGTACTCTCCCATTTAGGTACTCTTAAATGTACTTGGGCTGTGTTGTCACACGTTTCACCGTTGTCACACGTTTCACCATTGTCACTGCAGGTGGTGCACGCATTCTGATTGCACTCCAGACTTGCCTGCAGAGACCATTCACTCTATTTGCTCAGTATTTGCTTAAACAGTTTCTAAACTGCACAGTAAGCCTTGCAGTAGGTGACTCTAGGGTTTAAGTTTTCCTGAACCTCCGAGCTTTCCTGATGTAAGTGCTAAGGTAAGAAATGAGATTCATTTGAAACAGCAAGCAGTAGTACAAAAAGATGATTTACATTTGGCAAGGTTTAGTTACAGTGTGCTGCAAATAAAACTGACAAATTGCTTCTGCCAGCCCCAGCAGAGTACAGATGACACAAGTGTTTGCAGGGTTCCTAGATGTGAGGTCTCTGAAGAGCATTGACTAGATAAAAATTGTTGAATTAAAGGAAGCAGCCATAAGACAGACATGTATAAAAACTTAATAATTGTTAAATTAAGCAAATATGGGCAGTCAAGAGAGCACGTGATATTGTGTCAGCATAATATGTTGAAGACAAATTAGGCCACTGTCTTATGCTTTTAGGGATGTTAGTTACATCAATCTTACAATGCCTAGCAGTCAGGTACATCCAAGCATTGTCATATTCAGCTCTGCAGGAGTGCTAGATGGATAAATATGATTACTCACAGGTAAATTATGGACATCAAATTGGGGATGTAAGATTAATTATCACTGGAACAGCTACAATTGGAACTTGGGTATCTCAGCTTAGAAGAATAAGTAAGGCATTTACTTGACTTCAGTGATGCCTCTGTTTCTCTGATTTTTATTTTTATTTTCACAATTGGTCTACTAAATTAGAAGCTCCAGGGAAAGACTGCTTAAGTGATCCAGCCCATTACTCTGGGTGAGTGCAGTTGTTTCCTATAAGAGAGAAATTGTTTATTCTAGCCTACTTTTAACTGAAGATATGTTTCCTGCAACATGTTATGATAAATGCAGATTTGCCTTCTGCTGATTTTTTTTAATGGTAAAGCAATCTGCAAAATTATGTTAAATGTAGATTTTTAGTGGTGTGAATAGATTTGATCCTAATGTGTTTTGATGTCATATCTTTTCTCTGAGTGATTAAAAACCCAGAACTTCAGTCTTTCATCCCTTTTCACCTCCAGAAGCCAGTACAGCTAAACTGTAAAAAAAAAGAGCTATTTTAGAAAAAAAGAACCAGACTGGAAAATACAAGAAAAAGAAGAAAACTGGAGTTTTCTTCTCCAGGGTAGCAACTTTTAAAGCAATCAGGCTAGCAGAGCAGTGTGATAATACATACTATAGGGAGTCAGTTAATACAAATGACACTTTGTGGATTTGATTTTTGCTGATTTTCCTCCTTCTGATTGAAAAGGAACACCCAGCAGTTGTCTTAATTGGATGTTAGTTGATACATGTTCACAGGAAGTAATGCCTGTGATCTTGCAGTTTGTTTGTATTAAAGAGTATAATGGAAGAAGCTGTGAGGAAGTTTTTTAATGATCACAGTGACATAGCACAGCAGTATGAATTTTAAAATTATCTCCAAAATGTTGGAAGAGTCATTACTGGAACAGACTTAGCTGCATTCATAAAGCTTTAATATTCAACATTAAAAGCATAATTGAACTGAAGATAAACCTTATAATTATGACCTCATGCCTCCTCTCTGTAATGTTCTTATATTTTCTTGAGTCCTCATGATGATATGAAAGAGGATGATGACAGAATGCAGAGGTTGCTCAGACTACTCATCTTTCCCAGCTATCAGTTGCTAGTACCAAGTAGAAAGTAGTAACAGCACTTCCCTACTGATGAGTTATAGTCACTTTAGGGAGACACCTGTCAGCTCTCGGGTACTATTTCACCTAAGTAGCAGCATTTAAATGTAGGGAGGAATTTGTTTATCTTTGTGCGGCATAAAATGAAAAACCATTTGGGAAATCTGTAGGTGATGATTATTCTTCTTCCTTTGTAGATCAATACTACTTCCTTCCAGTGGAGGTTGCCCGTGTAGACACAAAGTAGCTCTGACTTACTTGATTAAGTGCTTCCCAATGTCAGATTCAATGGATGGAATACAGTATG
This sequence comes from Pterocles orientalis, assembly GCA_011057875.1. Classification (NCBI taxonomy): domain Eukaryota; kingdom Metazoa; phylum Chordata; class Aves; order Pterocliformes; family Pteroclidae; genus Pterocles; species Pterocles orientalis. The sequence continues at coordinate 434,013 of WKFP01015458.1, forward strand.
GCAGAAAAGACACTTTTGTCCTTGAGCATTCAGATATCTTTAGCTTTGAACTAAGAATTATGTTTTCATTTCTATCGCTATTCTTACTAAAACTAAGCAAACTTGAGAAGCACAGCCCCTTTGAAATGACATTCAGCTCTGAGGGAGATCCTTTCTTATTGCTTTGTTCTGATGACATCTGTAAATGGAATCCAGAAATATGTTAAGTAATCCACACTTGCATGAGAATGTATTAGAACTAAGAAAGCAGAAGTCTTTATAACTAATGAATTGTAGAAAGATATAGGGAACAGTTCCACAGTAAAAGGGATTATCAAAGTATTGGAAGCTTGTTAATCCATAATAAAAGCAGGTTGCCATAAATCACTTCTGTAGACTCAACCCACCAAGACCATGCGAGCGTACTAGAAATCCTCTTGTTAAACATCGTCACAAAAAGTAGTCCTTAGAAATAAGCATATTGCTTCAAATGAACCTAGCTGAAAATACTTTCTTTGTGGAAAAAGGAGGTAGGAAATGTGACAGAAGCTGGAAGCTGCGCAGAGCCAGTCATCTAAGCATAAATGCCCATTTAAAATGGCAAGTTGTGGTCCTCTTCGGCCAACGATGTCTAAGTAACTCACAGCTTTGACCTGCAAGCTCAAAGGGGAAGTGTCCATGCCATGCCCTGAGTCACTCAAGCCTTTACGTGCAAAAAGGGCATGCGAAACCTCTGCATTGCATTTCCCATAGTTTGAAGAAAATAACTCCCATGCATCTGTTTCACTGTGCTGTGCTAGTTAAATAAAACTAAATGCCAAACTGCTGGCAGTTTAACAGTATTCAACTGGCTGCTTTTTATGTTTTAAATTAGAAACTGGATGGCTCTTTAAAATAGTTCAAGTTTCCTGAAGGCAGATCTCTAAAAGTCACTCTGCATGCAGGAAGCCCCACCTCTACTAAATGCGTTCTTTGTGCTCACGACAACATTTAGACTGTTACTGACATAAGTTTCTCCTTTTCTTGCTAGTGGCTGTGTAGCTGACTTTGACATAAAACCCATTTAAATTTTGTGATTGAAATGGCAGCTACTACTGGAAGATTTATAACGGGAAGAAATGTGGTGTTTTCTGAGTTGTGGTTATGACCTTGTTTGTCCTTACCTGTGAATCTATACTGATCCTATTCTAATGTATGCTGGTAAAAAAGATGTTAGTGTTTAGAGATTATGAGAAGTTGGCATTCCTTAAAGCAATTGGGTTACTGGAAGATATAGTGGAGTCTGTAAGAGCAGGGAGGACAGGCAATGTAGAGTTAAGAAGCAGACACGAGACTGAGGCAGTACTGACTGAGAAGGTGAAATGTTTATCTGCCAATATTAGTTTCCAATGTGTTTAATACTTCATAATGTCAGTTGCTTGGAAACCAGTGTTTTGTGCCCTTTTGCTGCTTGGCAGAAATCATTCTAATTGGCATGTTTCTAGCACTGCTGGCGGTTTCCTGTCTTTTTTTTTTTTTCCAGGAGCAAAAATTTTCTTTTACATGAATGATGGCTCACATTAATTAGACAGCAGTCATGGGCAAAGACAACCATTTAAGCTTATGGATGTATGAATCATTATCTCTGTCATCAATCACTGGAAGGACTGCTATTCCTGTCAACATTTCTGCCTTTCCAGGCTGTTTGTTTGAGTCTCAATCTCCTTTCCTTTTGTGCCAAAAATGTTTGTTTATGTTTGAAATTTACTGTCAATGGGAATAGTTCATTGCTTATTAGATTTTACTGCCTATCTAAACACAACAGTCTAATCCCATGTATTATGATACAAAATGACACACTGTCACTGAATGTTTGAACAAAACTAACACTTAAAATTTAGTATTATTATTTATTATTATTTATTATTATTATTATTATTTAGTAGTAAAATGTCATTGCTCTGTAAATACCATTATGTGGTAAGGCAAGACACTAGATTGTGAGGAGTGGTTTTTATTTTCACATGAAAATCTTGAACTAGCAGTATTGCCTGATAGTGGCTCAGGGACCTCAGTGAAGTTCCATTTAACAAGCACTGAGTTTTTATCAGTAATGTGAACATAAAGTTGCTACTGTGCATTCTTACAGCAAAAGAATAGAAAGCTCAGAAATCTCCAGATGATTTTTTCTTTTGACATTTTAGCCATAGTTCCCCCACAGCTTTTTGGAGAAGAATTTAAAGCAAAGCCTTGAAATCTCAGATTTATTTTTCTACCCTTTATCAGTACAAAGTTGTCTTCTCTGTGCTTCTCTGGAAGTACAGCCCCTGCTCACCTTTTTCTGTGTATTTCTCCAGAGACGCCAAGAGTGGGAAACCTAAATGTGCCTACCCCCAAACAAAACTTTTATATGAAGATCAACAGGAATGGGAAACAGCATGGCACAAGTGGAGGAGTGTGTGTGTGTGTGTGCATGTTCATGTGTTCTGGGACTTCTTAAAAGAGAAATTGCAGCCCTACATTCTTTCTAGGTTGAGAAGTACACCTTTCCAACTAAAAATAAGCGCTTTTTTTGGTATATTGTGTTTTTTGTACCTCCAAGTAGCCAAATATGCTTATGCTTTTTAATGTTAGAGGACCTCCCCTTATTTTCAAAGTAGAGGTTCTGCCTCATTTCACAATGGATGTAGCATCTTCCATATTTTAATGTCTTTGTAGTTATTTGAAAACTACTCTGAGACATCTTTAAGTATGCAGTCATACATTAATGTATTCACCTGGTGACATCTTTTATAATAGTGTGGGGTGTTGTCTTGACTATTGAAGAGCCTTATTTTCTGCTGCACAGCCTTCTGTGAACATACCAAAATTTACTCTTGTCTTATTTTAACTTTGTTTCTTGACTTATTTCATGGTCAGATTTTCATGTGAGAATATGCATCTTTTCTATCTTTCCTGGTTTTGTTTTTTAAAGAGACATTTGAGTACAGAATAAAATGGGAATCTACATCTGGAATAATGTGGGTATTCCAGATTGTATGTTTTCAAATACTCAAGACAGATGTTGATATGGTACTACTTTAGTTCCTTGCCAGAACGGTTAATGGTTCAGTATGGTGAATGATCATGTATGTCTGAGTTTCTGTGGGTTAATAACTACATTTAATAGATTTTAATGTCATTGCCATCTTGTCTTCACTGACTTTAAGAAGACTGTATGTGTGAATATTTACCCATTTGGTTCTTACTGTGTAATTACTCAACCATTAAATAGGAGTAGTAACCAGAATGTTCCTGGTTCTCTGTTGCCTCATACATATACCTTTACATCTCTGACTTGGCTGTAAACACTATCAAACCAGAATTTGTCACTAATTTACATTAGTATCTACACATTAAGTCTGAATAGTTGCAAGCTTTTTCTTGTCCACATACTGAGCTTTCAGGATATGACCTGAATGTGGAGCTCAATAGTAGGACTTGCTAGCTCAGGCTCACCACCAGGTAAACTCAGCTCTGTGGCTTTTAGTAACTTCAGAAGGTGGGTGGTGTATGCACCCAGTAAGATCTCACTGACTATATTTTAAGTGAACAATGCACTAATTCTCATTTACAATGAGACTGCCTTACATCACTTGGGAAAGGTGTGAAGCAGTCTCTTACGTAAGTGAATTCGAGATGTACTGGCATAGATTACAATGCTGAATGTAAGGCACTGAAGTACTGAGTGAAATGGTCAACAGCTCCAGTATTTACTGATAAGAGAAACAGATTCTCCCGCAATATAGATCAATATTACTGGTGACAATTTACAAGAAATGCAGAGTTTGCTTTCCAGTTGTTCTGTGTGTGTCTTGTAAATAAGAAAAGCACTGTGCATATGGATTTTCTTTTATCTTGGCATTTCCTGCTGTTTTAGAATTATTAGCTATTTAGGTGTTACAGCACCTTGACAGAAAGTTAAGGGACATATAAGTATTACTGCAGCTATTGGAATGCAGCAGCAGCTCAAAGTAGATGAGGGGTGGTTAACTGTAAAATTTGATCTGGGACAAATACATCCTTAGTATGATTTCTTTGAATTTAGTGAAGATAACCCAGTGTACTTTAAGGTATATTTAAACAGAAGGTCAAAAAGTCAGGTAGATATCTAGCCTGTCTTTACCTTAATGCAGTTTGCTGGCATTATTATTATAATAGCTTCTTAATATATTTCTAACACCTAAATTATAATTAGGACTAATTTATTATATTTTTTTGTGAGTCATTTCTTACTCAAAGGCACCAAGAATTCTCAGATCTCAGCAGTAAAAGTTCAGTTCCCCAATACTCTAATGGCCTTGTATTACAATTAACTGATGACCTTGAGTTCCTAAAGGATTTAAAGAGTAATTCAATAAGTACATAGTTACCCCAAGCACTAAAAATACACTTCTGTATGTGTAATACACTACTGGGTCACTCTTTGCATGTGTCGTTGACCCTTATCTATAATAATAGTAATACATTCCTGTTGAGAAAATGTACCATGGAATACTTCAGGTTATTACTGCTCAGGAAACTCTTAATTTTCATGCTGATAAAGATATTAATTTAGAAAAATAAGACAAATCCTTTTGTCTGAACAGCAGTTGAAAATCTGTGTTGTGACTACAGTTGACTGAAGCTCAATTACTTGAATAAATGTATTCCAAATTTCATTTTGATTATATTTGCATTTTAACGAACAATTCTCACCTACTTGTCAAATAGGCAGACCATCTGAATTTAAGTTGCTGTATAAACAGGGTATTGTGATGCCAGAATTTAAATGGAGAAGTATTTGATGTCCTATTCCAGCAATATGCTCTAAATCTACAGTCTAGAAAAGTACAATGGTCACCTCTGTATTTCAAGTTTGGATTTATTTTACTGTTTTCCTGACAAGAGTCTGTGAACCTGTAGGGCTTTCATAAATATTCCAAGAATAATTCTGTAGAATCACGAGAGGATTTTTTTTTGTTTAAATCAGGTAGTTATTACAGCTTTTTTTGTATGCTGCCTTTCTAGTAATTCGATTTTTATCTCTTCTTCTGTAGTTGGAGACTGTAGAGCTACTTTTTGTAATATCTGGGATTTTAAGCAAGTCATAGACTAAAAATGTTCATTCACAAGTGTGCATAATGTTTCCTGTTCCTATAGGTATGTGAAGGTGATAATTGATTTTGCAGTACACATATTAAAGCCTTCTATATTAGATAAACCTTAAAAAAGGTACTGATTGAGCTTGCCATTTGTGCATCGTTCCCTAACAATACTGGTTATAGCTGTTAGAGTAAATGAACTTTCTAGTCTATAATTCTATACTACTTATCTTTGATTCACGCAATAACCTAATTGCTTGCTATTTGTGGCATTATAATATACAGCTACAGCAGAGGCTTTGATCTTTAAGAAGGAATACTTACATTAGTGCATGCAGAAATGTAGAAGCACTACGAAGGGGAAAAAATATACATAAAACTATCTTGATAGTTGGCAGAAAGGAGAGAGAGAACTACTGGAAAAGAACATAAAGCAAGAATTCAAGGCCATTAAGTGTTTTCTAGTGTTCTAGGAGAAGTCTTTTAGGTAGAATACTAATTTGTTATGAAAAACATTAAGCCAGTCTGACACAACTCTGAAATCCTTATGTTTTTCTAAAACATGCAATATTTCTTTATCAGGGACCTTTTATTTTCTTGTGGGTTTTTTTTTGGGGGGGGGGAGGGGGGAGTATTTTATTTTATTTTTCAAAGTTGATACAGAAATATGTAGTAGACAGGTTATCTACCTGAACTGGAAATGTTTTTAGGCTTGTATCTATAGTTTCTGGACTTAAAAAATGTCAACGAAACCATCAAAATGTCAACACCCAATCCCAAAACCATTAAATTGTGCAAGTAGTTTTCCATCCAGGGAACCAAGGAGGGAGTGAACTGCTCCCCTTGAGAACTAGTGAATTCAGTGCCTGAAATTTGCACCTAATATGACCTTCAGGTGCTTTAATACGTATAGTAAGAAAAGGGAGTTATTGCTTGTCAGTAAAACAAATGAGGTTAACTTAGAGGGATGTGTCCTATGCCTGGATAGCAGGCAATCCAGGTCAGACAAGCGTACTACATCCTTGCTAACATTTTAATCAAAGGCTGTAGAGTAGTTATGTGCTGTACCCCTTTCACTACCCTAGCTCACTGTTTTGTTTAGTTTGATTTGGGTTTGTGGTTTTTTTTTACCTTGTTGTTGTCCTACAATGAGTGCATTGTGGTTTTTTCTTTATTTTCTTCTCTTGCCGTAGTACTCTGCTGTTGCCTTCAGCTCACTCACAAGCTTCACTTGCACCTTCCCTGTTACTAACAATGCAGCCTTCTGACAGCAAATGGAATTTAGCAGCTAACAGGTAGCTTCAGGGCAGTGGCTGTCATGCTGTGATAACTGAGTTAAGACAGTGAGGGGCCCAGTGGTCAATTGGCTGCTATAAATCAGAATTAGAACAGGGAATTTTTAAATCAAGTACTGGACAAAGTGATGCTGAGTTCAAGACACCCAACAGTTAACATGTGTGGTGCCGAAAGAGATAAGGGAAAGATTTCCCAGTTCATGCAGGGGATTTGTTGTTCTTTGCTGTCATATTGCAGAAGGAAATATTAATATTGAACTCTTGAATAATGTGAAATCACTGTTAAAAATTAAGTTGGCAGGAAACAGAGAATGTAATCAATTTAATAATGTGTCTTTAGTACACTGACCAATTTGTGATTTTTGGCAGGCATCATATCAATTCTGTGAAGCGAGGTGGAGAATACTTTCATATACTTCACCAAGAATCACTTGAGAGGAATAACACACCAAAAGCAGCCCAGCAGGCTCAGGGCACAAGATGGATAACTGAGTTACAGCCACCCGAATATTCTGATACGGAAGACTCAGACGAAATAAACACGTAAGTCAACTCAGAGGGCATTTGGTGGTCTGAGGGCTGTGGTTTTAAAAAGCGACAATTTCCAGTTTGTGGCATTACTTGGTGTTGAGGAAGAATATTATTACTTGTGTAAACTAAAAAGAGAAGATGCTTAAAATCTGTGTAAGTGAGCAGCTGTAAACCTAGCAAGCATAGAAAAAACATGCTTGAGGTGCTGCTTAAGAAGGAGGAAGTCTAGAAGGCAGAAATTTAGTGACCTCAGGAGATTTTTCACAGCCAACTCAGAACTGAAAAGGAGGAGGACTGGTGAGTTTGTGCTACGCTTCTGTTCCCACGATGGGACCATGGCATTAAGAATAAAAAAGAATTGCGTTCAGCAGAGTAAGTGCCTTAGCTTGCAGAGTGAGTTGCTTCGCTAGTTCAGACCTATTGCTTACTACCTTCTTCAGGTTTTCTCTCCATTTGATCAGTCTTCAGTCCTTTGGCTCACGCTGTGCTTTTCAGTGCGCCTCTAATGCCTGTTGTAAAGCTGTAGTTGTCTTCCATTTGTTCAGCCCTCACTAGGCGATGAGATTATTAAATACTTGCTCAGCAGGACAGAGTAGTTCTTCTAGAGGTTACACACCTTTGGAGCCTTATTGCAACAGAAGCTCATGTGTCTCTAACAGTCTTTTCTCATCAGTTTGCTGTGGCTTTTGTCACTTCCAGGTACCAGCTTCCTCTCATTCACCTTTCTTCCATGAGCTGACTCTCAACTTGGAAAACTCAGGCTCCAGAGTCATCTGAGATGCAACTGTGCCCTAGTCATAAAGTGGGACGGCAATATATAACCACTATTAAAAAAATAAGAAAAAAATCTTTCCTGTTAGTATGAAACCCAGACCAAAAAGCAAGCAAGTAGCACAGACAGGCTGAGAGGTTCTGAACAGAACAGTGTCATATTTACTAGAGTAACATTTAATAGCCAGCACTTTACGTGGTCACTAACTGATAGCTAGAGAAGCTGGGAAAGGAATGGATTATTACTGAGAGATAGTGTTGTGGAAGGAAAAAAGGTATACGGTATTAGTCAAAGTATTTTGGAATCTTAGCCTCTAAGGTCTGCATCATCTAAAACATTCTCCTAACTTAAGTCACCTACTGCTGTATTATTTAAATGGCACTATGAAGCACCTTGATCCTAGGTTAGTGAAGGCCACATGAACATTTTAGGTAAACAAGTTTATTTAATTTTTTTAAAAATTGAGTAAATAAAAACCTCCCTGAAAGCTTTTTGTAGACTCTGTGCTTATTATCCTTTTGATATGTGACTGTTCTATCTACCCATAACTGAGCTAATCCACCTTTATTGCAGATAAATAATTTATTACGCATATTAAAAATACCAATGCCTTTATTATTGTGAACATTCAGATTATTAAGTAGTTTCTTTTCTTCTGTAAGGAAATGCTTCTTTCTTTCGGAAGGTTGATGTGAAAAGATTTAACATTCCTCTTTCATTTGCAAAGGTATACCTGCGCTGGCAAAATTATCTTAATTTAAGTATGGCTTCTCCTAGCAGTAAAAAAAGCTTTTACTGGTGCAGAGTATACCAGGCTTGTGAGTGAATACTGGCAAAGCCACTTCAATCCTACATCTGGAACAGGGTTTTTTCCAGTTGTAAAAATTTATTTTAAAAATTGTACAACTAATCTACAAATCTACACTGTTAACCCAGGAAAAATGGAACAGGATTTTACAAGCACATCTTGAAACTTTGGCCTTGTTTATATAATCCCACTGATGCCACTGGCATGACACCAACAGAAAACAAGTTTAATGGAATGTAAGCAGTATCTCAGCATCTTTTCTCAAACAAATCAGTCATGTTTTTTCATCTGCCCCCAAATTTTATTTCACATAAATGCTTAATTTCTAATAAGTAGTAGTATAATAATTAGTAGTATAAATATGTAAATAAAAATATTACCATGTTCCAAAACATATTAGAAATAAATAATAATTATATATCCTGATAAACATAAATATCAGGTTTGTAGTATTAATGAATGATAATAAATGCAGCAATTAACAATTTAGAAATATAAGTATTTTTTTCTAACATAAGGAGGAGAAGAGGGAGTGTGGTGATGTGAACACAGTAAACAGTTTTATTGGCAGTGTCTTCATTTGACACACTCCTGTTTTAACTTCAGTCTTTGTCCTTTTCCACAGTTGCTCTCTAGCAGGAGGCAACCACATAAGGAAGTCGGGGAAGAAAAAAAAGATGACCTTACAGCCTTTCGTTCCTGTTTATACCAGTGTCTTGGTTCCCAGCCCCCCTGGAACAAAAAGGTATATTTGAAGGCAAATTTATGTCCTGCCCTCCATGACAGGACATAAGCAAAATTCAAAGCAACACAGACCGAGTCTAGAGCTGCTGTTCAACTGGTAAACACATATCATGAGAATTTCAGGAATTCATGGTGAAATAGTCTGTCTTCACTGATAGCAACAGTTAAATTCTAACTTTAAATTATTGAATCCTAATGAGTTACTGAAAACTCTTTATGTCTGCATGTGCAAAAACACATCTCATTTGCCTTGCTGATCTTTACTCAGCAGATTTTAAGTTGTGTAAAATTTGCTTATGTGGTACAGCTTTCAAGATGAGCCTTGTTTTAAGAAAACACTATCAAAATGAAAATTTAATTTGCCTAGTTAAGAAAAAAAGTAGACCTGCAAAAGAGAGAGGGAGAAAATAGTACGTGTACCGTGTAAGCTTCTATATATTTTGTGTTAGTCACTCATACACTGTCACTGTTGTAAGTTCATTAACCCAATTGTTCAGCAAAAGTGTCTTTATCTATTTACATTTGCACGTTGAATAAGCTAAAATGCCAAAGGTAATCTTAGTTCAGAAAAAGATGGATCCAACATTTTAAACTCACATGCTGCTTTTTCTTAAATGCAAGACTTAGAAGCTGCTGTAGAATCCAAAACCTGTAAGAATCCATACCATAAAAGGATAAATGCTGGAATCCTCATAGGTATGAAAGCACTGAGCATGTCACCAAGATAAGTCCATTGAAAATTTCGCATCCAAAAATATGCTTTCAGGATTCAGAGTTATGTATTAATGTTACAAAAGCCTTGAGAGATGTCTAGAATTCACCGGGATAATGAAAAAAACAGTCTGCTACAGAAATGCTTAGATGCTATTTCGGCCAATGTGATGCCAGTTTGACTGTTTCCCGACTCTACAGTATAACACATTTGTTTCTCTTCTTTGCAGTGAACATCTTTTCCGACAGCTGTGTGCCATACACTGGCTTTTGGAAGCTTTGACTCTGGAATCCAATAGTTCGATGCATTCCATATTAACTTGTTGGAATCCAACGTATGTGCATGATGCATGATAGTAGATGGAATGAGGAGTTTGGGATCTTTTGTCCTTTATATGTTGTTCTCTTCTCGAAGTAATGACTATTTGAGTGAACTGTTATTAATTCTGTGCTATGCAACATGAACAAATTTTGCTCCAATGCAGTTAGCAGGGAGTTGTACAGTGAAATCAGTAGCCCAGCTTGGTCCTCTGTAATTGCAAGTTGCAGAACGAGGAGAAAATACTGAGCTATCCCAGCCAAATTTAGTTGTGTTTTATTTCCTTTTTCCCTTTTGGTTAATAATTATGCAAATTCAATATATGTAGTAATATATGTGTGTATATTCCCATAGCCTTCCCTTGGAGGGTTATCCCTGTGAACTCAACAGAAATTCCATACGCATTATAATTAAAGAACAAAGCTGTCTATTAAGTGATGTTTAGTAGCTGGTTTCATTCTGTCAATTACATACGACAGTGATGGCTAGTTGTGAAAGATGCATTGCTTCTGAACTTTTATACTGTTAAAAGTAAATATTAATTTAACTTTCCAACATTTTCAGTCAATATTGTCAGGTGGGCATCACATGTGTTTAAATTATTCATGAGTGTTTGGTAAAACAGTGAGCAGAAAAATCAGACTTGTATGAACCTGCTGTCATTTGTATCCAAGAAATCTTGCTATACTGGACAAAATTTTTCAGTACTTGCACAGATGAAGTTGCGAGCATAATTTGGGCCCGTACACGCATGATAGTGTGTAGAATGATTGTGCTTGCTTTGTTGTTCTTCACTTGTGACTGTAATGTACTCGTGGCTTATACACCTTGCATTGTCTTTCCCTTTCTTATAAGCAAAGACATACATCACAGTAGTAGTCAGCCACCATTTACTCTCCATTTATTGCATTTCTTAAAAGAACTTATTAAAAAGCAAGTCACTCAAAATGGAAAACTAATTAAATTGTTTTTACTTAGGGACCCTGGTGGTTGTAAAAACACAGTAAAAGAAAACGAAGATAAAAAGTTAGCAACATACATGTGGGAGGCCTTTATTACAAACACAAAGGTAATGTCATCATTAATTTCTTCCTTGAGACCTAATCCAACTTTTCAATTGTTTGTTCTGTTGCTTAATTAAACTCCTGGATACCACATTTTATGCTCTGGATCTTGTGACTGTAGGGTACTTCTCTCTCTAGGGTTTGAAGAATAACAATTTGATACTAGGTAATAGGAAGAGAACTACATAGCTGATTTGAAACTGTGGCTTGGTCTTAGTGATAAGTACTGATGTGGGAAGAATTCAATATTCAGATAAAACATAAATAGCATTGTTTGCATTTGCCCTCTTTTTATGACCCAGAGACACGTAGCAGTACTTGTTCACACAAATGCATCTTTTTCAGTCAAATGGGGATTTCAGGCTGGTATCCTGGAGGCCTCATTCTAGTAAATTCTAATCATGATTTGCTTGATTGCCTTTTAACACAGAATTTAAAGCTAAATTTGGAAACAAATTCCAAATGTCGAGGCCTTTAAAGAAAGCAGGATTCACTCGCCACGTTCAAAGCAAAACCAAGAAAAGGAGAAAACAAGCAATTCAGATGAACGCCTTTTAAAAGAAAAATAACGTTAATACCTGAGAGGAAATTAAGTACTAGAAAATTATCTGTGACGCTTGGTAACTGTTTTACTATCTTTCTGAAACCACAGAGACTTTTCTTTGAAACTGCTGAAGTGACTGGAGGAAAAATGGAGGGGGAATGTGTGATAATTAGGACCATAATTAAGAGAACTCAATAAAGAGCCAGTGGGTTTCTCACTCTGTAGCACATCTTACATTTTGATCTTCAGCAGTTTGCTTAAGCTTTTCATTCCTTGTTTTGCCCTCTATGAGGCTAACTTAAACAAGTTTTATAAAGTGCTTTTAGAACCTCAGGTGAGGAACTCTTAGAAAAAAGTTGTTACATGCAAGCTATGTGCTCTTGTTATTTTTCAACATCTGCTGCTTGTACCCTCATGACATAATAATTAAAATGATTCAATAGAAGATTAAAATTTCTGTTGGGGAATAAGCAGCAAAAGCTGTGAATCTTTTAAATGGCAAAAAATTGTGTTTTTTTGCAAATATTCTTCCAGCTGTTAGCAAACGGAGAGAGAAGGTCAGCAAGCCACATAAATGGCAGGTTTTGGAAGGAGACCCGAACATTTATCAAACCCCTTTGACCTGTTCTTCCCTGTACATGAGAAGGTTGCTCTATTACCAACCCTCTCTGCAGCTGCAGTGTTACTCATGTACAAATCAGCTTAATCTGTTTGCGTTAATGCTACAGCAGAAGAGTGCTGAAGAAAGATAACAAAATTAAGGAGGTTCTACCCAAGAAGTCACTAGCTTGTTTGAAGTCACTGGAGAAATGAGGTTATAGGAGGACCAGAAGAATCTAATACTGGAATTATTATAAAGAAGTATGATTCTTTGTTGTCTAATAGTTATAGCTATAGCCTCCTTTCTATTAATTTTTTCTCCTATCTACAGAAACGCACCTGGAAAGCACGATACCTTAGCAGGAAGATAACCAAGACATTTACCACAGTCATCTCTCAGCTTAGCAGTCAGTCACCTCACCGTGGTCCATCCCCTCATGGCAGCGTAAATTCCACTGCACTTTGCTCTGAAGATAGTGTCAAGCTTAATGTAGTTTCATCTGATGTTCCGAGTGAGTTAGCACAAGCTAAAGAACAACAACTTCTTTTTCCTTGTAAGTTACTTTTCTTGATTGCCAATATCAAATGGATTTCCTTTCAGTCTTGTGAGGGAGAACCTATGTCAAAGACATGGCTAGATGTACCAGTGTATCTCTTCAGGGATGTAAACTTTGTACAAATCTCTCTGTGCCCTCCCCATTTTAGCAAATTAGCTTAAAGACAATATAAGCCCATGTGAATATTGGATGAGAGTTTCAGTTGATACAGTAGTTGTATAATCAGTCTGTCAGCCACATCTGTAAGGTCTGACAGGAGGTGAAAACAGTGAAACTGTTCTCTGCCATAACCACCTGATCCACTGAATCTGTCTAACTTAAGGGATTCTGTTTAATTTAGGATTTTCTTGCTTTGTATTCCTCCTATCAGTGATTACCTGAGCTTGGTAGACTTGACAGAATAGTTTCTGTTAGGTCAGCAATGTGTTTCAGTACAAAGCTACATAATCTTAAGTCTTTTCCCTTCCTTCTAAGTAAAGCTGAACCAGAAAAGCATGTTGGCATTTAGTACTGCTAATTATCTTTTAATTGATATTCATATTATCATTATTGGGCTGACATAGTGCTCTGCTGGACTCTAAATTATCACTTGGGAAGGAGCTCTTGGATTCATTTGGGATAGGTCTCTGAATGTTGAGGAGCTATCAAAAAGACAAAAAGAACCCTAAGAATGAAGTGGAAGACAAAGGAGAAAACATGTTATGCAAAATTACAGATGTTTTGTATGTGCTGCTTCAGTTCCGGTCCTTCCAATTCAGATGGGCTGGTATCAGATGTAGTAAAGTTTGATGGAAAGAAAAGTGTTTGGGTAGGATAGATACACAGAAGAGGTTCCGTATGGGAACCAATTAAATAAACTGGGGCTCTTTAGGGCAGAAAAGAAATGGCTGAATACAAGGTTATGACAGATCTCTAACATCACAAAGTCTATGGAAAAAAGTGATTAGGGAGCGGTTATTCACAAGTTCCCTTGACACTAGATTTATGGGACACCAAATTAAATTATCTGGCAGAAAATTTAAAGCAATGGGAAGTGTTTTCATGCAATGTGTGCTTAAATTTAGGAATGTATTGCTACAATATATTGCTGGAAGTATATTCAAGCCCAAAAACAATTAAATGAAAAGAAAAAACAATTAATTGCTCTTAAATGTAAAGTAACAGACACATTGTCTGGTTCTGAAAGACCTTTAGATTCAGACTGCTAGAAGCTGAGTGGATATAACGGGAACTGTGCTAATGTCATACTACCTACACAGCTGCTGCTGTCCATGGCACTGAGCACAGATGAACAGCCTTCCTTTGACCTGAATTAACATGGTTATTATAGAATAACAATTCTATAACAGTAGAATTATCACAGTAGTGGTTTTCCGTTACCCTGTGTGTGATGCTTCCCAGAAGTGTAGGAAAGGACCTTTTGAATTTGAGGATTACAACTTCAAGGTGTTGAGTGGTCAGTAAAATGTCACTTACCACCACGTAGGATGTATTGAGCATCTCAGAGGATGACTTAGAATTTGACAGCTAACACTGGGATTTTTAATAACAAGTGTGACAGTTGTTTTACTGCATGAGTTGAGTGATTGGAAGGAATAATGCAGAGAAGATGGCTGTCTCAGTGTCTCTCCAGGGGCTTGGTATCAAAGCAGGAATGAAACAGCAGTGGGAAGGAAAACAAAGGTGTCAATTTTAAGGAAAACGGTGAGTTAAATTGGCTTTCCAGATATTAAAGGGAGAGGAGAATATAAGTGTTCACATTACAGCGGAAAGCAGAAAGTAAAGAGTGTTATTAGTGAGAGAGATCTGCTCAAAGGTGGATAGTCTGGAAACTATAGCCAATGAAGGGCTACTTGAGTTAGTATCTTAAGTTTTAGTGGATGCTGACAAGGAGACAGAGGTAATTAGATACCTGTTGATGTTAAATATATTAAATTCCATATGACATTTAAAAGCAGAATGGCAAAGTGATAGGGTAGACTTAGAAATTCAGAAGTTTTGACAGTTATGCCATTAGAATGCTAATAGCACAGTGTAGGAACTGAAAATAGACTTTCTGCATATTTTGTTCAAATCTGCCTGTTTTTCTAATACACTATTTTTGTAAGCACCTAATGTGAAAAATAGTTAGTATCTTCGACTTGATGGGTTTGATTTTTTTCACAGCTGAAAGAACAAAGCTTATGTTTTCAAAACCAATTAATGAATTGGGTGTGTTCATATTTGGGTACCTATCTTAAGACCTCTTTTAAAAAACTGCTCTTTTTGAAGAAACTTTATTTTTCATAAATATTAGATAGCAGATTTATTTAGGATGTCTCATTTAGGCCAGCATACATGGCATCCTCTCTGCAAGGAAGAAAGGAATGCACTATTGACTTGGCATGTTTTCACAGAACTTTTTTAATCAGCCCTACAGAAAGTCACCCAGAAAACGCATGAAGAGGTGGCAAAAGATGTCCATAAACAAGAAGATATGGTTAAGAAGACTGGACTGCAGCGGTATGTTACCTGATGGATTTCTGAATGACTAGGAGAAGCAGCTGATCAGGACAGAGCTTATGCTTTTCACCTGAATTCAGCATTCAGTGGATGCAGATAACATTTACATTCTTTGGCATGGGTGGCAGAATAACTCATTTTATTGCTGTACAAGCAGTATGTATTTGCTGGAAAATACCCCATGAATCTTTCCTTTGCAAACAGAATAGATCTTATGCTGCAGCAGCTTTGTAGAAAAAGTGATGTTCTAGCTCGTTCTTGTAGATTTTTTTGTTGTTGCTACCATTGCATTTTTCTGTAATCTCTCTATAACATTTCCATCTAAGCTTATGTTAAATGTGTTCCCTCATGACTCAGTTCTGTGGTGGTTTCTACAGCTATCAGATCAACATGACAAACCATTCTTACAATTAGACTTTGCTGAAGCATTTTTCCCTTGAGGTCAAGAGAAATGAATTTTGTACCTGGATAGCTCCAGTAAGTCTGTAATATTAAGAATGTTATATCAGCACCTGTAGAATTTTTCATATTCTGGAGAAGGAGTGCTGTACGCTATCTTACACCATGTTGTGTCTTACAGTTCATTGCCAGTGGCTGAAAAGAATTACAGAGTAAAAGTGCAATTCATTAAGGAACAAGAAAGTATAATATCAAGGAAGCAGAGGTCCAGAAGGCAGAGGTGAGGGTACAGATCTGTTTTTGAAGTACATTATATGCTGATAAACTCTGTGCTCTACATGGAAAGCGTTTCGCAGGCAAATGTCAGACATCATTTTATTGCATGAGACCAGAGCAGGCCAGTGAAACCTTGCAGCAGTTTATTACACTTCAATGCAGTGTGAATGCACTTTCCTGGAAGCATGTGACTGGAGTGAAAGATGGTAAAAATCCAAATTTAATATAATTTATAATTTTTTATTTGTCAAATTCTTTCATGAATTTGATGAATAAAATACCTCTATATTATATTTGTATTTCTACTGAGAATAAGGAGATCTCAAAATTTACATGGGCTCATGTCACTGTATGTTTTGAGCAGCACAGGTGCTTACCACAAAATGATTACAAGGTGGTAATTCCAATTTTCTGTGTTGTTTTAGTCACAGCTGCCATATCAGCTCTTTCATTAAAAGCAAATCTAACTTGTGTGCCGATATGAGGCAAAAGTTCACAGCGGTACATGAAGAAGCAGCTGCTTGTTTACACGATACCCTAGGGAGCCTTGAGAGGTAGGAAGAGACTGTTTTCTGTATGCTCTTACAACACTACACACCTTGCTCTCACCAGATTTAGAACTTGTCTTCAGGCCTTTTAAAAATGCATTTGTATGGATTGGCATTAAAATAAGAATATAGAGCTGATAAAAGCTTTGTGGCTGCCTGTGTGCAATAGATATATTACAGGTTAGATATTTACAGCAGTGTTTTGGATATTTCTGAATGGCTTTTCTGGCAATAGTTTTGCTAAAACCATTGGATATATTTACTTTGGACATCATAGTACTTTTCACCCAAAGGCAGAATAATAAATTCAGGCAACATAAAATCTGCATGTCTGTCATGTTTTCAGTTTGGAGATCACTGTATTATTCTTCAACATTACTTTGACTCTTATCATAGTAACAGTTGCAATGTCCTCTCTTGAGGCATTTTTCCAGATCAGTGACATTTTTACTTGTTGACCAGCCAAAGCCTGTCATCCTTTTCCTTTCCCCCAGAAACATTAATCTATGATGTTTGTGAAATTTTTTTTGTCTCAGTATCAGACCTGAGATCTTTCTCTACACTGCCTGTAACACCCTTCAGAAAAACAGTTTTCTTTCCCCCTCTCACTTCCTTCTTATTTCCATTCTTCTGTTCCACTTCATACTTCGATTTTTGTCCCCAGAGCTTTCCTTATCTGGAGCTGGGTCCTTGGTTTCTTCCCTGAGCAGCTGTTGTGACTGCATAAAGAAGTAATCATTCCAGCATCCTGCAGTCTGAAAGGACAAGTCAGATGGAAACTTACTACTTGCAGCTATTTCACTGTTCTCAGTACAGCCACACAGGCATATTCTCTTTGATCAGCATTTGGAGATGAAACCTCAGTTTGTCAGGATATAGTATAAATAATTTATTGGAAAGAAAAGCAGATGTTTATTTTTGTTATAACACAGTAGTACTTTTTGTAGGAATGCATATGTGAACCCAATCTCTGGGTCAAAATTCTAGCTCGGGTCAATCTATTCCGCCTCTCTTCTGATGTATTTTTAAACTGTATTTTACCCTAAAATCACTGTGCAGTGTTCTGTTTGCTTTTAAGCAGTGGATACCTGGTAGAAAGTGGAGGTTGAATTTCAATTTAAATGTTTTGATTCTGAAGCCTAGAGTTGATATAAAACATGAACACTTTTAATGTTTGTAGAAATATGAACGTACACAGAACACTGCAAAAGCAAAAATTATTAGTGTCCACAGACTGAACATACGATGTGTATTCATTGTTTTATGCCTTGCTTAATATCTTCTCACTTAACTGTGCAGAAGTATGGCGATGTTTAGAACACAGCTTTAACTTTCAAGGTTTTTTGTAGGATGCAGGAAGAGCGATGTCGTCAAAAATACCAGGCTTTGAAACAATTGACGCATTTTAGAAGAGACATGGAAAGAATAAGACAGCTGGATGTGAGAGCTGAAAGAGAACATGTTGAAACTGGACTAAACTGGTAAGGAGGCACAGAAACCCTTAGTTAAGATGAGATGGTCAGGGTCCCAGAGTTCTGTCTTTAGTACAAAAGATATTTTTTTTTCCTTACTTTTTCTCCCTGAAAGCAAAGTATAACTGGAAACTACTGAATCAGTTTCTGGAAATGCAGGCTTTTCAAACTGGTAGCAACAAAAATAGAGATAAAATCTCTAAGAGCAGATCTTGGCCTGCTCAGAAAATAAATTAACTGCACATTTTAAGAAAGGATAAAGAAGAATTCCTTTCAGTGATATTGGGCAAGAGCACTCGGTCTTTATATTCACACACCCTCCTCAGTGTGCGGCTTTCTCGGAGACTTCTGTCAGGAAGTATGTAAAACACAGTGTACCCTGAAGATGAGAGACATTGTATAAATGTACGTGGGTTAGAATCAAAACTTTTCACAGAACTGAACATTCACAGTACTAAAAACTGATTTTTGACTCTAGCTGTTGATCTATGTTAAACAGAAAAATATTTCCCAGATGATGTTTATGAACTGCACATGGATAATACTGCAACACTTACCAGGGCAAGTAGAGTAATCACCTAAATGCCTCCCAGTACAGCAATTCTGCGAATTACTGGTGTTTTCTGTTTGAAAGGATATTAGCTGTATCCAGTGATCAGCTTTGAGATTACACCAGAAATAGCCTATCGGAGTACCTCAGCAAGCTCACACTGTGTTCCCTGCTGCCCTGTCCGTGAGAACGTCTGGGCATGGGATTACGGAGTATGCAAACTGCATGGAATGCTTGGGTTTATTTCAGTCTGCCCTCTTTTTCTCTCCTTCTAGTAAATCTTTTGTCTTTTATAATTTGAGATAATGAAAAGTCCATTTCTAATCTCAGGTCAAAAATGCAGGTGGCCCAGGAACACATCAGTCATGCATTAATAAATAAACCTAGTCTTGGACTATCCAGCGGAACTCTTGTTTTGTCAAACATGTTCCAGCTGTCCCTGAAATTTAAGACCTGGCATGTAAATAAGCCCTGTCACTGGAGTGGATGTAGGTTTTTTTTTATATATACTTGTGCTAGAAGAAGCCTTAATTTGTCCAAAGCTTTGAGTATGTATATTTTTTTTTACTTTTCCCCCTTATGCAAGAACAGTATATGTCCACTGTTCCTTCATATGAAAATCGTGCTTCCATAGTGAGGAGGCTGTTTTGCTTTGACTATGCCAGCACAGATAAGTATGGCTTTCTGTGCCAGGTGTGTTCTGCAAAGGGCTATCCATGAGTGGTGTGAAGCGTGAGATCTTTCACAGCTGGTCATCCCCCCCATGGAGACACACAGTCATGACACAGAAATGGCTTTCACCGTGCCACTTGTTTCATTTGCCGTAGGGCTGGTTTTTCCCATACTCCTGCAAACACTGCCTTGCCAAGAAACCTGAATCACAGTAGGAACACTTTACCAGTGTATGCTGTCAGTCTAGTTGTCTTATCTGTCTCATGAAGTGAGAAAGAAACAAAAATAATATATGAACAGTGCAATATAAGAGTCCACTGAACACAGCTTCCTTTTTCATGAAGTGTCTTAATGCATGGATGGGTTATAAAAGGCCTGTGTGAGACATGATTAGGGTAACCTGGGAAATCTAGCCAGTGATAATAAGGAGTATGGCCATACCCATACTAGCAGTGTACTGTTGGGTGTAGAACTGGCCCTACTGAAGATAAGAACCTTTTTTTACTAGTTTAAGGAGGAAATTCCTTCCCCCTCTCCTCCTGTCCCAGTAGCATGGATCCTAAACTGGAGGGAGACAGCATTTTCTGCTAATGTGCTGCTAAATCCTCAGCCCTTTGCACTGAAAACCACAGCACACCCCAGTCATGCATAGTCTAAAAAGATTCTCCAAGACTGTCAAAGCAGCACTGCAGGGTTTGCACAAAACATTTTTTTAAAAAGTAGTCTTTTTGCAAGGGTTTTATATTTATTGTAGTGTGTAATTTTTCTGAATCTCTATATTCAGAGTGAAATGGTCAAGACTGTGTGTTACAGTGTACTTATATCAGTAAGATTTATGTCAGCACATAGAGGAGAATGATGATTGCACAGGGAAAAGAGATAGTAAAGAAAATCAGAATCAGGCACTGATTGCACTGGAAAATCCATAGGGGCTAAACAAAAATAGAGAAAATATGAAGAGGACAAATCTGTAGTAAAATGGAAACATTTGTTAGGACTTTATTATTTGCTTTCATACCCAAGTTTGTCATCCAAAATTTAAATGAACAATGAAGAAACATCTACTTCAATGCTCCACAAAGGGAATTGGTGCACAAGTCCAATAAAGTAAAGCTGCTTCACATTATTCACTTGGAATTATGCTGAGTATTGTGTTCCCCAAAGAGCCATTTTTTCCTGTGGAAAGCTGTGGAGGTACTAAAGTGGCAAAAATGCCAGGCAAACTGAGTTATTAATCAGATATGCATTTTTTTCCCAGGCTTTCTCTTTTATTACTCTTCTTCTTTCTGCTAAAGGTTTCCTGTATTGCTTGCCAGACTCCCAGAGTCTGTGAAGAGTGACCATTATGTACAGAAAATATTAAAGAAACTGGAAATATATGGCAAGACTCCTGACTTGAAAATTCATCCAGACACCTTTCTTAAGGTTCTGGCTGATCTACAGGTGTGGGAACTGTGTTCTCCGGAAATTGCTGCAGCTGTGGAGGTGAGTCCAGTTCTTGATTCTCCTGTGTGGTGAGGAGAGCAGGCACCTATGGGTGAAATTCATGCAGTGGAGAGTTAGCAGGTGAAATCATTTAGGATCTCATTGAATGAAGATGCTACTATTCACCTTTTGCAAGGCACTTTGAACTCTTCAGAAGAAATACATTATGATAAGCATTGGATGATTACTCAATGTCATTATTATGTCATAGCTCATCCATGAGCTACTCAAGTAATGTATTACATCATTTATCCAAGAACTCTGCAGATATCTTCAGCAACATTTAAAAAATAATATGCTTCTCAAGATCTTGAGCTCAACTCTTGTAGTTCAAGAAGCAATTGGCAGAAGAGGAAGGACACACGAAAGGCAGGAGAATATATTTAGAATTTATACTGCTATGTAGTCTAACTGGGTAACTAACTTACCAAAAAAAGGCAATGATGCCACCTTGTGTTTTTTGTTCTCATCACAGTTACTTCCCCTAATCTACAAGACAAACGGGAATCTCTGAGAGGCAGCAGGTTACTGTGTATCTTAAATATATTGTCTTATCATGCCTTCCAAAGGCAAAGATGTAGCACCCAGCATGTCAAGATCAGACTAGCTGTATTTTCTTGATGTCTTATAAAAATAACCATTTTATCTCATGCCCTAATTTGCATAGTCACTAACCAGAGACAGCCTTGCCTTCATGTTCAATATATGTCTCTGTTGCTTGCTGTTCTTTTTAGATCTATTTCTTTGCTGCTTTCATTCTGTTCCCTTTGCATTTTGATCCCTCATGTTAGTGCAATAATAATAGAGAAACAAGTGAGTGTAGCTGCATCTCCTGTCTACTTATTTATGTCTTTCAAAAATAGCTATAGAGGAAGGAGGACTTTGGTGCTCCTGCTGACCAGAAGAGATAAACTAAACTGTCACATTTTAGGAGTGGGAAGAGAGTCACTGAATATGACCTGGCTGATGCTGACAGAGATTCCAGATAAAGTTGTTTGACTTCAAGTTGATTTAATGTATGTACTGCAATGGCAGGTAGAAGACAGCTGCAAGTTTAAAATACAAACTTGACTTGGAAGAATTTAGGATATAAATTGCAATGAATATTATAGGGTTTTCCTTTTCATTAATTTTAGAGCATATCCAGCTGTTCAGTAAGTTGCATTAAAAATGTTTTGGTGATATAAAGCACAATACTAACTGTTTGCAGAAGCCATTACATTTGTTCTGTTGTCACAATGGCCATATTTTCCCATGTTACCTCTTTTCTTACACATAAATCAAAAGCTCAAGAAAGAACCTTCTTCTGTTTCAGTTTGTACGTGAAAGTATTGTGCAGATGCCAGAAGAGGATTTCAGCGAGTGGTTTCAGACAAGAGTAGACCCCTCAGTGTGCAGTCCTCCACTTTTTAATCAAACGGCCAGATGAGATGGTTTTCCAGCTACAACTTACTGCCTGTTGAGATCTGCCTCAAGGAAGACTAGGGAAGAGGAGTTAATTTTAGGAAGTCCCACTGACCACTCTTGCGCCACTGAAGTTTGTCACTCTACAGTTCTCTGCTGGCTGTAGTAGCCATTAGAAAATAAAAGCTAAATACTGTTGTTCCTCCCTATAAGATGTCTGGGATTCACCGTCAAATTTCAATCTAATCTAATCATGTAGGATGAAGACTGAGTTTCTAATCACAGATCAAGGAATTTCTTCAGACATTCCTCTAACAATACCTGCAGTATAACAAGCATCTACTCACTACGGATATACCAATTTCCATATCTAAATAGCATTGTCTCTGTTTGCTCTTCATTTTAGCTCTCCTTTATAAAAAATATCGGAAGCACAGGGTAGTTGTAAGCTTTAAGAGAATTCTTTTATGTGATTTGGATGTTTTATTTTTGCATGGAGTTTATTCTGTAGTTATTCAGTGATTATGGATTAATTCTTGCCTTATTAAAATCAGTATTGAAAAATCAAGCATCCTTAGATCATTTTCCAGGTTTTCCCCTGAAGATATGTTTTTCCCCAATTACTTTAGTGTACGTTTGCCATTACTCTGCTGAGTAAGACACTGCTGAACTCAGACAGTGATAAATACATGACCTTTGTGAACCTGTCTGGGCTTAACCATGTATCTCGTGCTGCGTCACAGTTGCTGGGTGATGTGACCCAGTGACCTTCTAAACTGATGATCTTAATGAGCTGCTTACCTGCCTGTCAAAGCTTTTGGAGGACCTACTGGGAGAAATGCTGTTGATCCTTCAGCCACAGTAAGGGGAAACAATACCAGCTTGGGGTCCAGGTGAGTAGCATGACCCCTGATGTGTAGTATGTTATTCAGTAATGGACTTATTTTGTCCCTTTCCTCATTTTCAAGGAAAAGAGCCACAAATACAGATTTCTTTGACTTACAGCCATCAAAAAATGAAGCTCTTGAAGTTCTGTTGTGCTCCCACTTTTCTCATTCTATATGTGGCAGTGATAAGCTAGCATTTGTACAGGTAGTGAAGCCGTATTTTTCCTTGTCCGTACTTTTCCTTCATCTCAAAATCCAGAGGCAAGCTTCCCTCCAAAGCTCAGTAGGACTGATCTAGTGCGCAGTGAAATTGGTGGCAGTGCTTCTGCCAGATGAGCAGAGTGAGGTCTCATTCTGACCTGTGAGACCTCAACTACACTGTTCACTGTATTCTTCTATTTCTTTTAACTTCCTTGTAGCCTTCCGTGGGTTTTGAGAAGTCTCAAATCTGATGTTCTTTCGGCATCATTTCACCATGATCTGAGTCAAATTTCATTGTCAGTGTTGTTGTATTACCGTGTTGTAACAGCTAACATTACATGCAAACAAAAAGAAATATTAATTTAGCAGCCTGGGAGCTCCTTGTTGAACTGTGGTTACACAAGGTGAAACCTTCATCTTGGTCATTCCTCACTATATGGAAATACAGATAGAAGATTGTGAGTTTTCCTTATGTAAGAAATGGAAACAGAGGAGTTTGTTCTCAGCTGGAGTACATGAGCCAAGCTGCAGAAATCGGAACTTTATACCAGCTGAGTGTGTGACCTAATGTGCTGCCTATATGTGAGATGAGATGATTCTGCCAAATGTAATTAGCTAATGTCTGAGCAGCTCTTTGAGCTCCAGAAGCAGGATACCAATGCTGAATGTTAGGAGTCTCTAATGTTTTTGTGGGATTATGAAATATCTTACGTATGATTTTGTTTGATAGTGGCTCTCCTCTCTCCTTTTGCCACCAGGTAACAAAAGGGACTTCTCCTTTAGAAAGAAGATACATTGTCTTTTTTCCTCCAGCACCAGCCTAAAGAAAAATGGCTGGTTCCCACCAGCCTGAAGATGGAGAAGAGCTCCTCTGGAGTAAAATAGCAGCTTCCCTTTTCATGCTTCATGACAAACTTAGTTTCCTCAGGCAAGATCTTCAACCCTACTCAAGTCTTTTTCTGACAATTTAGAGGACAAAAAGGTTAGAGGTCCATACCCAGATAAAAGAAGTCTTGGACTTTCTAAACTTTTGCATTATTTTCCTGCAGATATCTTGGATTCTCCCAAATACTACTGAACAATTGCACAGTCTGCAACTCACTGCTTCAGTAGACTCCTGCAAAGTACATTCACAGTAACCCCTTGTCATGATTTAGACTCGGCTAGCAAGAACCACCACACTGCTGTTTGCCCACTGCCCTGCCACCCCTGGTGGGATGAGGAGGAGAATCGGAAGAAAAAAAGGTGAAATCTCATGGGTTGAGACAAGGACAGGGAGGGCTCACACACCAAACAGACTCAACTTGGAAGGAAAGAATCGGTTTAATTTGTTACTAATCGAATCAGAGTAGGATAATGAGAAATAATACTAAATCTTAAAACACATTCCCCCCACCTCTCCCTTCTTCCCAGGCTCAACTTTCCTCCTCCCTTCCAGCAGCACAGGGTGATGGGGAATGGGGGTTGCTGTCAGTTCATCCTGCGTTGTTTCTGCTGCTCCTTCCTCCTCAGGGAGGACTCCTCACACTCGTACCCTTTTCCAGCATGGGGTCCATTCCACAGGAGACAGTCCTTCACAAACTTCTCTGATGTGAGTCCTTCCCACAGGCTGCAGCTCTTCACAAACCAGAGGGGTGCTTGGGGGATTCGGACACTGAACTCACAGAGCACTTGATCCTGTTTCCCACTGTCTGATGTGTTCCTACTGTCATCCAAGCCCTACTCTCCTCAGATTATGTCTTTGTGAAACTGAAATAAGAAATTTTCCTGGGTCTCACTAGTAGCAGGGCAGAAAGTTATTTTTGCATGAGAATTGCTGGGATACGAGGCTGACAAGTGTTACAGTAAACCTCATTAATTAAGTAGTGCCTCTTTCACCATTCACCCTTCCCTTCTGCTTCACAATGTTTCTAGAATTGTCATGTCTACTTTATTTTCATAGGAAAGATTTCACTATGGTAGAAAAGAAGTGAACCATCCTATTGGTATCAACAAAAATACTCCCACTGTGTTTTATGTTGGACATAAAAAGCAGCATCTTATAAATAAGGATTATAAAATAAACATCTCTGTCTTTCTTGGAGATAGGCTGGTTTATTGTAAATAAATGTCATGATCATTGTAGGGGTATTCAGAAATCAGGGTATGTGTTTCTAATTGTAATTTCAGCTTTATGTATCACTATTCTGGCATCTTGTAAATTAATGGCACCATGCCACCGTGTTAGAGATGTAGCTATATTTGGCCTCACACATTAATAACAGCAATTGGGAAGCATGTCTGAGTAGTGATTTAGTGATGTAGTACTATTAAGGGCTGGTTTATGGAAAATAATGTTAGAGCTCTTTTTTCTCTAGGCTCATCATCCTAAAGAAGCTGCAAGAACAGGCTTTGGAAGCAGACATCTTACCCTCTCTGTTTCTGTTATAACCCACACAAGAGTTGGCATGGCTTCTCAGTTCTGGGTAGGAAATGTAATTTCCTCCCGTTTTTAAATTTGCAGCCCTGTATTTGGGCTTTTGTTTTTCTTTAGCAAAACCATGGCTTCCTTGATTTAACTGAGTACGGGCTGAAAGATATCAATGTCTAACCTCCTCCTGAAAAGATCATAAACAACTGATTGTGAGAAGCTTGGAGGATGTACCAGGGCCTGAAACACCCTGAAATTGCCCTGTTTCTTGTACTCTTCTTAAGCATTTGTCATTGGCCAATGTTGAAGATGGGATGTAGATGCATTTAGGTTTGCCTGATGCTTGTGTTTTATGACAAAATCGGAGAGGGAGGGAAAAGTTGAGACTATTGGCTAACAGTCTAACATACCAGTGTCACTGTACCGTCTTTGAAGTTGTACTTGTCTATTCAGCAGGGTAACAGGAAGCAGAAAGGATATTCATTCAGGGCTGAAGAGCTCTTTCAACAGTGAGAAGCAAGGAATGCTCTTTAGCAGCTATGCCAGAAAGGCAGGGAAGCAGCAACACTCATCCCGGTGAACCAGCTGCTGAGCTCCATGATCTGAGGATGCCACCACAGCTGATTGTGACTCTTCTTCTTCATGGTAAGTGGCCATTTCCATACTAAAGTGCTGTCTTAGGGAATAGAAGGCAGATCCTGGATTATTCTGCACTCAGAAAGGGAAATAAAGGGTGTATTCCACTGGAAGGGAAAGAATTTGCTCTTGCACAAAGTAGAGCAACCTCAAAGCTAACTCTTTCATCGGAGTGTGTCTTCCACAGGAGGCAGCATGCTATAGCTACACAAATCTCCTGCAGGCTTTAGACTGATTACTGCATCAGCCCCATCCATTATTTTCAGTGGTGTCAGTCCTGATAAACAATTACAGTTTTCAAGATGATGATTTTCCATTTTTGAACTAGATTTTTACAGTGCACTTTGCAGGGGCAGGATTAGAGCTTAAAGGAGGGAAAGGATGAAAAAGGAAGCCTTTTTTCTTTGTTGACATGTCTTTATTTTTTTTTCCTGGCAAATGTTTTTTTGTTTTTCTGTGTGATTTATATAGCTTTTTATTAGGGTGGCTGTATTTTTAGTATATTACATTGTAAATTACACTCAACTATATATGATGGATTTAGTCATTGTGCTATAAATTGTAGTGGATTTTTAAAAGAACCCATCATGGCTGACAACTGGGACATCTAATAATTTCTAATGCCAGATTACTATAACAGTCATCAAAACGTTGTCTTGCACGGATAGTTTATTAGAACATTTCTCAGAATATTCTAACAAATACTTGTCTTAAGAGGCTGTTTCCTACCTATGGTTCTTCAAACCATGTTTACAAAATAGGGCAGGTTATAGTTAAGGCAAATATGTATGGACTATAATGAAAACTTCACACAAAAAGTGTGGAGGGAAGATTACAATGTCCAACTGTTCCCATTTGTTGGAGGACAAGAGGAGGAACTGTGACCCCATATAATCTAAGTGGCTGAGATAAAAATGATTAAAAAGCAAGCTTTTGCTCTTGAAATAAAATAGACTTGATTACTGCAGGTTTGTGGTGCATCTTACTACACCCTTGTGAAAGGAACCCAGGACACGAAAAAGGACTGAATATTGTTCAATTTTTTTTAAAGCCTTCTAAAATTCCGTAAAAGAATTATCAGATTGTTTTCTCATGTGTGAAGTGTAAAAAGAACATTTTTTTCTGTGATAGTGTTGCATCTGGATTTTTGACAACTGTGGAGCACAGACTGGCAATCCTGTCACAAAATAGAATGTTTGTATATTTATCAGTCTGATGTGCTGGTGTCTACCCCATTAGTAGCCTTATCTGTACTGCAACTTGACATCACAGGACAAAAGTGAACACTGAGTTTATAACAGGTTTTTTGGATTTGTGATAAACATAAGGTATAACTTAGGGAAAAGAATAATCTCTTATGTCTACATCAGGTTATTTCCTGGTGGGCTTCATGTCCCAGAAACAGTGTCTCTTTTTTTTTTTTTTTTTTTTTTTTTTTCTTCCCCATTAAATGCTCTCCTGTAATGTAATAGTTAAATGAGTTCTGGGCTGTGTTTGCCAGGGCGATCTAGGACACTTCAAATACACTGAATAAATCTGGAGTGGCATTGATCAGTCAGATCCAGATTTGATGGCTGTTCTAATTACTGTATTTGGGAATCTGTAATGAAAGAAGAATACATGTATATGTGTGAGAGAAGGAGAGATGGTTCCTATGGGATGCTACACAGTGGAAAAGTGCTAAGTATATTAATTATTTATAGAACAATTAGTATTCAGCTTGTCCCACAAGTTCAGATCTCGGTCCAGATCCAAACCTTCCCTAATGGGTGCATTTAGCCTTTTTGTTCAAGCTCTGCCCTAGTTGTTAACATAACTGACCTAGTCCAGCCATAGAACAATACGGTAGCCATGCTTGTGTTTCGCTTTTGTTTACATTGTGTGAAGCTTGAGCTGATCCAGAGAAGTCTATGAAGAGATTTCAGACTGAGTGTGGGGTGAGTGAGAAGTAATTAAATTCATTGTCTGCATCAAATGCCTTAATAGAATAAGAAAGACTACTAAGTAATCCTGAAACACTTTCATGAATATTTGAAATTATGAAAGCTATTCAAAACAGCAACTATCAGTTATTTGCTAGTACAAATTATTTTGCAACTTCCTTGATAATACAAATATCACTCAAGTTGACAAAATTGTTCAAGTTCTTAAACAACTCGGTTAAAAAAATGTTTTCAAGAACTCCTAAAAAAATAAATTTCATTAATACTTCCAAAAGGCTGAATTTACAGCACTGCATTTCACAGCTATGTCTGAAATGCATTCTAATAGCAGGAAATCTGAAAAATTAGGTGCCCAGTTTAAAAAAAGAAAGATATAATTGAGAAGGTGTTTGCTATTAAACCCACAAGTAGTAACCACTCCTAGAAGAAAACAGGTAAAATTAGATATAATATAGGCTATCCACACAGAGTAACAGAGAAAGAATAATGTTTTCTTTATGATGTATTTTAAATAAATGCTATATCGACATTGTTTTTAATTAGATTACATAAATGATCCTGTCCACCAGAAACTAGCACTGGAACCTTGGTGTATGATAACATTCTTAGTAGATGAAGGTCTAAATTTGAAAAACACTATACTTCTCAGTTGTAGAAGAGTTTCAAGACATAATCAGTCTATTTTAACATATTCCAAGTACATTCAACTAAACTGCTAAAATTTTAGTCCCTTGCAAAACATGAGCAAAATGTAATCAAACTTACTTAAGTATATCTAAGAGTTTTAATAACTGCTAACTCTGAGCAGCAAATCCAAATGTGAGTGCAGTCAGGCAGTAAGTACGTGTTAAGGTCTGTGGGATTTTTTTTTGGGAAAAAAGTCTCCCTATTGCCAATGTGTAAAGAAGAGGGAAGGGTGAGAAGCAGAGTGAAAACAGTTAAGTTGCCAGCAGCAATTAGGGTAATGCCAGCAGAGAGTGTGCACCACTGGGTACCTCCCTGAATCTCTTTTGGGTCAAAAAGCATGTCCCCGTCCCTGATCAGTGAGACTTAACAGTTCAATGATACTTTGTGGTCTTTGCCTAGCTGTCAAATAGCAGGTGTCAACCAACACACAGGTGTACTGGTTGCACCTAGTTATCCTGTATCCCAGACAGGCCCATAGAAACCAGAGACAAGCCTCCCTGAGGAGTAGCCACCTGGCCCAAGAAGAAAGGTAGTGACCAGTGAGGACACATGTT
The DNA here is from genome assembly GCA_011057875.1 of Pterocles orientalis. Classification (NCBI taxonomy): domain Eukaryota; kingdom Metazoa; phylum Chordata; class Aves; order Pterocliformes; family Pteroclidae; genus Pterocles; species Pterocles orientalis. Next base: position 463,665 of record WKFP01015458.1, read on the forward strand.
AGTCCTTCGTTAGAGGAGGTGCATGAATGTTTGGTGTGTTTTTGTTTTAGTTTTTTTTTGCAAGGGCTCTTAGCCTCTGCAACTCACCACAGCATAAATTGTATAGCTTTTCAGGCATGCTACAGAAGGCAGCTGCTAAGATCACTTCTTAGCCTGATAAGGGACTCAAAATGTGCTTTGGAAGTGACTTAAGTAAAATTTCTGCCTAGGATTCATCTCTCCTAACTTTTAATCCTAAAACATGCAAACTCACTTTGGGTACGTTCTTCTCCATATGGATTCTAAAGGAAATCTGCCTTAGTGGAGCTTTGCTCTGTTTTCAGATGGTTAAAGTGAGGTAAGACAAATCCTGCTATTTCAGTGCTACAAAGGGACTGCTGCAACAGACTGTGTTGTCAGTCACAAGGAGAAAAACTTCCAAGAACATGAACTCATTTGGAGGGAAATGGAACAGTGAGATAAAACAAGGGCTCCCCACAGCACTGAGCAGATGCCCGTTGCTGTCTGAGCTTTTTTAAATCCTTTAATGTTGATATGTGGCTAAATCAGGCAGATCAAAAGCCAGGAGACAGAATGGAAAAGGATAGATCACGAAAAAACATAGACATCTTCACATATGTTTAAGTACTAGCAGGTTTGCACCATCAACTTATTTATTGACTTCAAATTATGATAGTACTTCAGAAGTTTATCAGTGAATGAAAAAACAGTCTCAGACTGTGAAGGAACCTTTCATTTTTATCTGGACATTTCCCTGTTCACATATTAATATACTATGAATAATTTACCAAAGCAACAGCTCATCACAGACCTTTGATGTTGGCAAAGCCACAGCCCACAGTTACAGTCCACAATGAATAATAAGTCTGTACAGCTGCAAGGCTAAAATTGCAAAGTTAGGTTTAAAATAAGAAAGACACTTCTCTCACAACACCCTTTACAGCATCAGTGTACACTAATCCCAGCGGTAAATAATGCATCAGCCCCAGAGACACTGCTGACACGGTAATACCCACAGAAATACAGTAGCAAAGAGTCCTGACCCACCATTTTTAGGGAAGGGAACATGCATGCTTCCAGCCATTACACTTTCTGCTATTTAATATGCCATGTGTTAAACCCTGTGCACTTCAAAAGCAGGAGGAATGAGACATGCCCCTGTTGTGCCCTAACTGGTTATACACTGGAAGAAATTATGACAGTGATATGAACAGTCTTAGGGAAAAGTCTAAATTAATTCTTGAAGTGCAGTATAATGCAAATATATGCAAGTTGGCAAAAAAAGACGAATTTAGCCTTTGATTCCTTAATTTTCTCATTTATTTATGGCAGAGAGTTAAAGGGCAGATACACCTCTTAATTCAACATTTGTGCCATGCACAGATGCTGACTCTTCTGTTTCTCATGGGAAATAATTTTCAGACAAGTTGTCTCTGTCTTCTTTATAAGTCCACCTGCCTTCCATGAGAAATAACCATCAAAATTATTCTTGTAACTCCATGACTACAGTATTTGGTTAAATAATAAGCAGCTCCCTGTCTGAGGAAAAGTATAACTGTATGAGTATTTAATATGTATGAAAGCAAGTAGACTGTACCATCTGATTCAACCTCATAAATTAATAACACCTTTGCCAGGCTCCCACTGAATCAGTTGGAATCTAAAGGCCTTCAAGGAAGCTTAGTTTCTGTCTCCTGGATAAAGGGTTTTTAGTTTGTCATTATCCAGCACTGCCTGAATGGAATTATGAACATTCTGTGATTTTTGTCAATAGAGAAGCTTACTTCAGACCTAGGAGTCTTTTTATGATAGCTTATTACAACAGTTTGCTTTGTGTAATGTTGACAAAGAGTTTGATCCAAATATCTGTTCTGAATTAGTAAATGATAGGTAGCAGTAACCAGCCTTAAGCAGCCTCCAAAAATCTCTCCCTTCTCACTTCTTTTTGTGCTTAAGTAAGTTTAGTGCTTTCAACATGCCCTGTACAAATTGTTTCCATCTACAAGCTTCACTATATGAACAGCATAATCACCCAAACAGCAGCTAGGAGATGCCAAAACATCTAAAATCAGAAGTGATAGTCGCATTCCAAAGCCTGACACTAAGCCTTCATGCTATAGCTGTGTTAGGGTCAACACAATGAATTACAATAGATTTCTTTATTTTTCCACTTCTTGAAACTGTAACAGTCCTGCATTCCTTACTACTACTTAGTCATCTGCTGTACCTGTTTTACTTATTAACATAATCTCCATTTCAATCCACATTTTCTGTTGGTAATAGTAGTATATCCACTGCTGTCACCCTGATGCTACTTCTTTATTCCTTTTTCTAAGTCCAAGGTGAAATGTCACACTCACATAATTATTATGTACTTATAATAAGAATTTTCCTAGGAGCCAACCAAATAAGGTTAGAAAGGATTATCAGAAGATCAATAACAACCAGGGCAGCTCTTCTGTTATATCTCGCCCCATTCAGGATTCTCTCTAACTTCTGTTCAGCTCTGACTGTAATATAGAATCAAAAATAAGCATCACACACGCAGTTCTGGTCCAAAACTTGAAAACCCCAAACTGTGGAGGCATTTGGGTTTTATGTGGATTTTGACTTGTGTGTGCAGACACTGGAACTTCTTTCCAGAACGGCTGTGAGCCATGAACGTGCTTTTGAGGAGAGTCCTACCAGCCAGGAATACAGCGAAGTGTGGTGGATGGCCATATTCTGCCTGGCAACAAATCCTGCTGTCAGGCTATAGCACCCTCTGAAATCAGAGGAAGAAGACCTTTAAAAAAAAAAACAAAAAACACCAAAACTTGAAACTGTCTTGTCTCTAGCCCATCTGCTTTGCCCATCATGATAAGCCATTTATCCAGCATCTTGCCTTACTCGTATCACTGGGAAAATCTCAGCTCTGTGCAGAGTGATCGGTTTCTTTTTCAAGACTCAGCTTGAAGTGCAAGTCTGTAAGCAAGAATGTTGGGTACTCTGACTCATTCTTTTGGAAGGCTGTTTTTGTGATTGTTCTCCGTGAAACTACATCTTAAAACTCTCAGGTAATGTTCTTAAATAATTTTCACAGCTTTCTGCTGAGCTGTCTCAGCACAGTGGTCTTTCCTCTGAGGTAAGAACCTTTGCCAGGTTCTCAGAAGTATAACTACCCTCCATCACTGAAGTCTCTGAAACCAAACTGTTGGCTGAATACTTGTTTCTTTTTCTTTACCTCAGTAAATGGCTGCAAGTCAGTGCCATTTAATATTTAATCAGTCTTGTCCTAACAGAATATACTTGGATTTTAACCTATCTTCTGCATAAAACAAACCACTAAATTCAGCTATAATAACTGCCTCATGACAGAACCTTTGTCTCAAGAATCTCTTAATGAGCTCTTATTATCACAAATTGCCCCTGAATATCTATAATATCTTTTGTAGTGCCACACGTCTCACCACTTCCTGTCTCCTGCTTTCTTTACAATCCATTAGCATCCCTTAGCAGCCTCATTTGAACAATTAAGCTTTACTGTTTCTAGAAACACACAAAGAGCCCCAGGTTCTACTGTTAGGTCTGTTTCCTTGAGAGACCTGGGGAGGGATTCACAGAGTCCAACTTAACAGAGCCCAGATTCCTCCTACAGTTCATGGTTCTCAGAGAAGGATTTAGTGCAGGTTGTTGGCCTGATGTGACTGGTAACTCCACAGTCCCTGAATCACCCTCTTGGAGGTCCTCCATAAAGACACTTAAACTAAATGTCCGCTGTTAGACAGAAAGAATATACATGCTTTCCTCCTACCCCAGCTTCAAGTCTCCCTGGCTAATCTCTGCACACAACTTTGCCTTCTCTATAGAGCTGATTTGCCAGCAGCTTTTTGTTGTGCTGTTTCATGTTCAACATTAGTGGCTCAAACTGTCCTGTGTGAGCTGCATGTTCTCATTCCCAGCCCTGATAACAGGTTCTTATTTACCTGTGAGTGTTTAAACTATAAGCAGACAAACTCACTCATTAAGTCATTAGAATGTTTCCCAGAAAGTGTTCTCACGGATAAAAGGCTTGAGGGGCTCTGGAAGATGCTGATCTCTCCAACAGGGTAAGTCCATGGCCTCCATCCCTACTGAAATAAATTCTAAAAGTGATTGTGTGGTGTGATGTGAACTGCGTTTTCTGAGCTCATCGGGTGACTGTGTTTAAAGTCCCCTGAGCGCAAACATATCGGAGATTTTACAGCTACAAAGAGCTTGTGCCCGAACACTAATGGGTACATTGGCAAGCAGATGTAACTTTGGTATTTCTTACTCTTTCCTAAAGATACAGAATCTTTTCTTTTGGTGTTTTGATAGATCAGCAGATTCTCATTCCAGTCATGCAGCTGATAGATTATTAATGTCTGTGAAAGTAAAAATACTTCATCTATATTTCTTAAGTCTTCACTGTGTTGACTGCATTTTACCATGTAAGATGACATCCACAAATGGGAAACTGTGGCTCCATTCAAGTCAATTGCAAAACTCCCAGTGACAAAAGTGGCTCATTCATAAATCTCTAACAACACCTATTGTTTTCTCCAACTTCAGCTAACAAAATGCTCGTAGGAACAGCCAGACAGAGCAAAATCAACTCCAGCCTCCATCTGATCAGAAATCTCTCCATTTTGGTGAAGCTCCTTGCAGGTATAAAGTTCTTTTTGGTACTGTCACAGCGAAGAAACAGACCCTGTTCCTTTCTGGGTGCAGGCTGTCATACTTTTCCTTACCAATTTCAAAACCATGATGGAAGCAGATCTTTATTTACTTCTTTTGTGGTTTGAGGGTTTTTTTTCTATACAGCATGTTTTGGAAATAAAAAAAAAAGATTAATTTCCTTGCTTCACCTCCTGCATCCCCAAGAGGATATTTCACATTACAGATGTCATGTTCAGTAAGGACTAAATCACTTCCTAAAAATTGGCCAAAATACTCAGGGCCTGAGCTACCACAATGCTTTATGTTGGTTATTTTTTGCCAGTCTTCAATGTTTTTGCGAAGTTTAGCAAGTCACTGGGGTTAGGGGATGACAAATTCGGTGCTGACCGAAGGAAATGCCTTTGCAGACTTTACACTACTTGCTGAGAGAGATCTCTGTCGCTAAAAATGAGTCAAAGACCACAGCGAAGTTCTCCGCGAAGGTAATGCAAACTCAGTTAAAGTAATTTAATTGCAAACAGTTAAAAAGTTTCGGAAAAGACGGGAACAGGCGAAGGCCGTGTCGCTTGGGCCCCGCAGTCCCAGCGGCGGTGTGGAGGGGGTGGCTCCTAGGGGCCCCAGAGGGGTAGCCCAGGGAACATCATCCCCCTCCTCCTCCGGCCCGCCGGAGCCGCACCAGGGCGCTGGAAAGCCTCGACGGCTCTTGTTTGGTGTTCTTTTCTTCCGATTCCTCCCCTGAAGTTAGCGCGGGGCTAAAAGCTTTCGCAGGAGAGGAGCTGTCGGCGGGCAGCCCGCCGCCCCCGCCTCGCCGCGCTGCCGGTGCCGGTCCCGGGGAGGCGCCGCGCCCCGCCGCTCCGGGCGGCTCCCTTGGCTCGGCGCCGCGGCAGGGTCACGCCTGCCCGGTGCGCGGCGCTGGGCTTTCCGAGCCGCCCGCCCGCCGCACCGCAGCCCAATGTCCGCGCTCCCCGCCGGTGCCGACATCAAGAGGGCTCTGGAGAACAGCCCCGAGACCAACATCGAGGATGAGCTGCCCGACGGGCCGCCGCAGCCGCGGCCCAAGAACTACCTGCTCCTCAGCATCCTTGCCTGCTTCTGTCCCGCCTATCCTGTCAATATTGTCGCCTTCGTCTTTGCTGTCATGGTGAGTAGCACCCTACCGGGTGCCCAGGGGACCTCCGGCTTGGGGCTGGGTGTGTGTCAGGGCCACCTTCTGCTCTCCGGTCTCAGCCCCAGCCGCGGTGCTCTTGGCTGGTCACCCCCGGGGCTAGCAGGGGTAAAGCCGGGCTGGAGGAGCCATCGAGGTAACAGACATCTAGCTGCCTTTTTAACCGCTTCTCCCTGGCGTGTGTGGGCTAAGTTAGGTGAGACACTGAGCCTGAGAGCATCAGTGGTGCATTCAGGGTGTCCAGCTAGCTATCCCAGCAGCAGATAGAAAATGTGGAATGAAAGGCAGTTCAAATCAAGCTTGCACTGTCAGGCTATATTAGAGAGGGAGTTTTATCCCTATTGATGAGATTCATTGCATCAACTAACTTGCACAGTAAATTGGACACAGTATCTCTGTGAAAGTAGCAACTGGGGAGCAGTAATCAGATTTGCGAAGGAACAGATGTGGTTTCTACTTCAGCTAATCAAATATGATAGAATTGCCTTTTTTTTCAGTAAACGTGTTCTTTAGCCTGACACTGTTTCCTAGAATAATGCACACAATAATGATTGTAGGTTGTTGGTAAAAACCCTTATAAAACTGAGTATCGGGTACACTGAGAGAACATCCTTTCTGCTACAAACTGTAACTGATTTGCATAGTTCTTAATAATCCAGCAATCCCGTTAACTTCAAAAGAGCTGTTAGAACAGAGTTTTCTTTGAGTTAAAAGTTGCAGAGTCAGATCCAGACTTTTCTAATAGGATACATGATCAGTGTAATCAGTAATACTGCAATGTATTTCTGTTGTTTAGGAGCTGAAAAGGGTTTAAAACATGTTGTGTATTTTCATCCTTTTCTCTGACAGCCAGGCTGAAAAGGTAAGTAAAAGTATAGTTGTTTCTTTTTGCAATTAAGTACAAGAATAATTACCTATCTCTAAAATATACTGAAGGCACACTCTTTAAAAAAAAAAAAAGCTATCAGAAATCACACCTAAATATTGGGATACTTGAAAATTAGAGGCGCTATTCCAAAGCTATCTTCACAATATCTTTTGTCCAGATAAATATTAGCTGTAATTTTTTTTTCTATGTTTAGTTTTCTTTGTTGTTAACTTAACTATACAATATACTCTTTCGCTTGATTTGAAAAGATTTGTTTCCACTGGTACCCAGCATCCTTTCTGTCTCTGGACACTTAGGGTGCTATATAAAGTAATGAGAGCTGGTGATCTGGGGCTGTGAACATGTGTTCACCGTGACAGTGCTTTCACCAAAGCACTAGGGCTGCACAGAAGTTAACTGTCAAGGACAGAATCTGGCCTCTAAAGATTTTTGCACCCCATATGGAGAAATCTCCACCCACGCCCCAGTTGAAGTTCATGCAGGCTTTTGGAGTCAGGCTTAAGTAACTATTACCAGGGGATATGTAGAAACCAGGGTGGGAAGAGCACTTCCTGAATGCTAAACAGTCTGTGCAGGTCTCAGTTGTCTATTCCCTTAAAGGGTGAAAACGAAACCCAGACCAATAATCTCCACTGTACATGAATGCCTTCTGTTTCAGCATCATTCTTACCTAAAACCTCTCATTTTCCATCCAAAATAACATGTCCAACTTCTTTTTCACAGCCTGATTCCCCTGCCTTTTAGAGCTGCAACCTGTAACTGCTCCATTAATCTCAACTCCAGGTTCTACATTTTAACCTATGCTGGTTTTATTTCCACTTTTGCTGGGATCTACATCTTTCCTCTTTCTTATCTGGTTTCCTAGAGTTGCTAAGGGTTAACATTGAGATAACAGAGTGGGTTATTTTCTTTTCTTACAGAAAATACCTTTATAGTCTGCAAAGCTTGCCTGAGATCTTGCGTCAGAAGAGATGAAGACCCATAAAAGAGTTGCTCTTAAATTCCTGCTTCCTAGAATGGGTCTGGAAGAAAAAGCCCTATTGGCTTCTAGAGGAGTATGGTTCAGCACCCTTTTTGCCTGACTAATGTCCTCCTTTAGTGCTCTCAATTCAGTCAATGTTTTCACTCTAAAAGTAGAGTCTGGGCTCTAACACACTCCACAATTAAATGACAGATTTGTCTTCAGTCTCTTCTGCTGTCCCATTTACAACTCCAGCACTGGTTTCATCACTTCTTTCTCACCTTTGGGGGCACAAAACTTTCCATTTCAGAGCTTACCTTCTTGATCATATTTTTGGAATCAACCTCTCACAAGTTCTCCCTGTTGTGATAAAAACCTTTTCTTGTTCCTTATCTCCTTTGTGAAAGAAATCTGTTTCTCATGAGAGGGGTAAGAGGACAACTAGTAGAATGGATACTTAATAGCATCTGTGTGTGGCATTACAAGAGCAGCCCCCTCAAACAAGCCGCTGGTTCACTTGCAGGTGTGAGGATTGCTTGGCATTTTTAGCAAATGGAGATCTGTTTTCCCCAGGGTCCTGGCCAGGTCTCCCGGCTGGAGCATTCCTGTTCTTAGTCTCTTCTGCAGTTCCAGCCAGATGCCATCAGTTCTGCTTCCTGTTGCTTCCAGAAGCTGTTATCGTGTTGCTGTAAGGCTCACTCAACCCCAGAGGTGCCTCACTCACACCTTGCCTATAGGTGAGACCGCAGGCATCAGGGGCAGGAGTGTGGGGGCAGTACCAAGCCAGGAGGCAAATGTGACTGAAGAGACTTCTCTGGTGCAAGGCTGTGGCTAGGCAGTGTGTTATTGAGCTGTTTGGCTCCTTCTCTGCGGTGGTGGCTTTCCTCCCTGCTGTGAAACCAAAGAGCACTTATCTGGCAGTGAACTGCCAGTTGTATCCGAGACCCGGCTCAGGTGGACTGGCTGTATCTGACTCATGGAATTGGAGCTAGAGGGAGGCTGTGGGACAACTCTGAATCAGTTTAGAGATTTCTAATATCAGCACTGAGGTCTGATGGTTGAACAAATTTTGCTGGCCTTTCTCAGTACACCACCTTCAGTTGTCTTTATTTCAAAGATCTGCATGTCAGACTAGTGATCTAATTCCATAGGGCCTTAGATTTGTAACAACTTCAAAACAGTCTCTCAAAAGCTATTTCTCCCTGATTGTGTGTTCGTAACTCCCTCTTTATGTTGACACATTTCTGTTAATCATTTTCATGTTTCCAACGTGTGTGGTCAAGCTGTGACAATTTGGCTCGTCCGCCTGTGATAGTAACAAGTTCTTTGGCTGCATTTGTTACCCTTGGATTCAGATGCCTTGTCTGCATATTAGTTTCCCTAAGCAGAGACAATGAGCAAGAGAGGGGTAGAAGTCATGGGACAGCAAAGGATGGAACTTGCTTGCTGAGGGGGCCACCTCTTCTGATTGGGATCTTAATGAGCCATGTGCAGTGTGTTGGCTTTGGTCAGGTCAGTGACTAGCATAGTGACCGGTGTTCCTGTACAGCTGTACTTTTCTTTAGTTAGAAAGTTTATTTGGAAAGTTTATTATTTGTACAGCTTTTTAAAAGTAGCTTCTAGGTACCTGGACATCTAAGACCACCACATGGGACAGCCTATACCTACTTCAGAAGTATTAAACAACAAGGCTCAGCAGCAGTTCTTAAGCATTTTTGCATGGCCCTTCTCTTTGCAAATTGGTAAGCTTTTCCTCTGTAAGAACACTTTCAACTTGTTCTCAGAGATGCAGAAGTCCTGTGCTGCTTCGTGTGCCACTATACAGCCTGCAGAACAAACTCCCCTTTCATTGTGTCCTTTCATTTTCCAAAATCAAGCTTGGTTCTGAATTGCTCCCTGAGTCCTCCCTCTTCTTTCTCTTCCCTGTAAGCTGTTTGCACAGTGAGGAGTCATACTGAGCCAGCATGTCTTGTTCTTCCTTTGGTCTGATCTAGAGAGAGTATCTCATTTCCAGGCACAGCCAAATTAGGTTTATTACAGCCTGGCTCCTGGAAAGCCTAGAAAATGTTGATCAGAGAACCTCGGTCTGGTCTGCCCAGATTTGTAAGAGATGTAGAAGAGGATTTCTGAAGTATTCTTTCTGCTTTTGCCTTAAAAGTTGCACTGGGAATGTGGACCAGAAAATGCACATTAGAAGGGATTAATAGTATGTAGGTAATTCAGCAAATTTCTGTTCATATGAGATTAAGTTGCTTCATTGTTGAACTGAGGATATCTTTTATAAATAGATGTGTGTGAACCTGGTGAAGTCACTTAGGTTGCTTAAGTAAATAAGCAGCTGCAGAACTGTGACTTTAATTTAGTTTATGACTTCATAGCGAGCGAGGTAGCAGAAACCTGAGAAATCATATGGTATTAGGTCAAAAATGGCTGAAATTCGGTTTAAAAACTGGACAGACCAAATGTTGCACACAGATGCTGCATTCCGTATTATTGCCTAGCCCTTGGAAATAAACAGATGTCACATTTAAGGCTTTAACAGTTAATTTTGTCTGTCTAACATTGAGAACTGGAAGCTTGATCCAAGGGCCCTTTGAAGCAGACAGAAGTAAATGAATTTCCAAGAGCTTTGCATCAGACCCCAACCTCTCCCCCAAACCTCCTATTTTTTCTTGAATGCAGTCTGTTATGCCATTTAATTTAAACCTCTTAATAAATAAACTTTTGTCTCCTTCCTGTCTCTCCTAAATCCTCTTCTTTATCATTAAGGCTGTTTTTCTTCTCTTCATCATGGATTTGTATTAAAATTACATTATTTATTAAAGTCCACAGAGTGAATTATTTATGTAGTACCTGCAGAAATTGCATGGAAATTCTCCAGACTTCCTAAATACATTAGTAAAATCGCACAAAACTGTAAGCTGGTGCTACCATGTCTTGCTTACAACTCTGTCTCAGTCTTGAGACCACATGTGTGGGGAAGTGAGTTTAGAGTGTTTGCAGGACCGCTCTCTAGAGGTCGTGCAAAGTGAGCCCTTTGATGGGCAGGGAGAACAAAGTACAGGGCTGGGGTGTCAGTGATGCTTCTCCATGTTTCTCCCTGTAGCCACAGTCACATTCATAGTTGCCGACAGAGGCAGGAGAAGTAGTCAGCCTGCTTAAGACCAAGCCAAGCCATGTTTCTCCTGATACTCCTTTTATTGACCTTCCTGAATTTATTCTGAAAAAAACTAAGAAAGCTATTCTCTTGTAGACAGGAGTGCTGAAAACACTGGAGTAACTTAGGCAAGGGGAACTATGCCAGCCACCCTTTGTCGCAGGAGGATGCACTGGTGGAGAATCAGAGGTGACATCATCCTATTTGACTATGTGTTTGTGTCGGTCTCTCATTTCCATCTCTTCCCTCCTTACTGTGACCTTTAAGTCCACTAGCCAATGAAATTTGACAGCAGAGCAGAGGTATTAGTGATATTCTTTAGGGAAATAAAATAGAGAAATGTTTAGGCATGTAGGCTTCCAGGAAGAGAAGAAATGTATCGGTGCTCTCTTTAAGGGCAAGAGTGCATCAGCTGCTCAGTCTTTCTTAGACACCAGAGAATAAGTATCTGCACTTATCCTTGAGATGCAATTCTAGGAATATAGGTTTCATTGCTTTGGGACTGTCTTGGCACGAATGATCTTACTGTAGTGCTAACACCAAGGATGCATCTAGCCCATTAACTTCCGTGTGCTCACTAATTGACAGAACACACACAGAAAATGCCTCTCTCTTTCTGCTTGGGGAAAAAAGGCTTTGCAACAATGCTTGATATCCCATTACATTCATTCCTTTCCTGATCTCCATGGTCTCAGATCTTCTTGAATTAGCTGTTGTTGTGTCTTTGCTACAAAAAGCGATTCATAACTAAAGCACTTTTGTAATAGCACATGGCGATAACTGATGCAGTCATTTTTTAAAGACAATCTGAATTATTCAAACCACAGAAGAGATCATTTGACCAGGTCCTTCCTTCCACGCCTCCCATTTCTGGGATACTTCCTGGAATACTTAATGAGTTACTAAAGAACAGGTTATGACTAACCCGATTCCCAAAGTAAGTATGCTGAGATAGTTCAATAGTGCAATCTGGTAGAGAAATCTGGACTCAGTGTCATGGTTTATGAACTCAAAATCTCCTGATCTACAAAATATTCTTAGTAGTAATAGTATTTTTAAAAATTCTTTGATAGCATCTTATTCTTGGGAAAAAAAATACTACAAACTGTGTTAGAATACTTCAGTGTCCTTCACTGAATTTAGTATTTTTAAAATATGGTCTGGTTAAACAAATTAATTCAGAAAATCCTACAGTCTGTCTCATAAAGAAGATCAGAGTGGTCCTATCACACCTTGGAGTCTCTGCATGTAACGAATATAAGGCATCTGATAAATCATGGCTGGATAAACTTCTCTTTTGAGATAATATCTGTGTGTCTGATGCATACCTCAGGGTGTATATGATAACAATTATCAGTGTTCCAAAAATGCAAAGGGACAGAATTTCTAGCCCATGAAGATGGCACTCGGATGTTTTGTTCAGATTATCTATATTTCTTTGTTTTGATTTTTTTTTTTTCCACCACCAGGAAGCTACCTATTAATTCTATAAACTTGTTTTGAAAAGTAAAACATAGGAAAGTAGGAAATGAGTAAGATTTTTTTTTTAAATAAGTTTTTCTGAGGCTTTCTGTAAACATTCAGCTTATTTACGTTCCTTTTCATGCTTCTGGTCCTCTAAAGCATAATAGTTTATTTCACTGTTAGTGATGTGGCCAACTAAAAGTTCACATATACTACAAAAATATTTCCAGAGATAAAAGCCACAGATTTATGCAAGTGGGTGGATTAGAGTTGATTTGGCAGCTTTTATGGTGGTGTGTACAAGAAGATTCATCATATGAATATAGCCTCATCACTGAAAACAAAAGAATTCTCATTGCAATGAAATATACTAAAAATGAGTGGAACAGAAAACTGGACTAGCTGCTTTCCTTGGACTGTTGACAGTGGATGTTTATTTTTACAAAGCAAATCCACATTTTCTGAAGCCCTTTCTACAGTACCAGTGTGCACAGAATTTAATGTTCGTTCAAAACAATCATACAGGTTTGTGTACAGATTTCTGCTTAAAAAAAAAAAGTCACAAACTCTCTTTCTCTCTTACAGGCTTTAAACAGTTATAATCAAGGAGATATAGAAGGGTCAAAAAGACTGGGTCGCAATGCGCTCTGGGTGGCTGTTGCATCAATTATCATTGGCCTTGTCATCATTGGAATCTATTGCGTAGTTCATTTCACAACGGTAAGCAAAATGCTACTAGTTCCAATGCAAACAGTTCTTCTTTGTGCATAGGCTTCAGAATAAGAAACTAAAGTTTGTCAGAACTATCTAATAATGTTAGAATTTAGGGATGCATGCATGTTTTCCGAAGAGCAATTTTTACTTATTTTACAATTTAGAAAATTCTGTGGTTAAACGGAAATGACTGTCTTAGCAGCAGTGGATTTTCTAGAAACTCTTGTCCCTCCCATAGGTTTTTCCAGTTTAGGCCATGTGCTTTTTGTAATTTTTTTTTTTGGTAATTTTTCTGCCCCTCAGTTTCACCATCTGCAACACCAAGTGCATAGAGATCCTTTCCGGTAATATAGTCCCCAGGTGCTAATTTTCAGTCTCATAATCTATCCAACATATATTTTAACTTTGTAAGCTGAAGATGACAGTCAATTACTGTTTTACTACTGTTTGATATTAAGGCAATCATAATGATCAAAAGTGACCACAGATGTAATTTTGACTTGGCTTGCTGTGGGAAAAGGTCATCACTCAGTGCTGTGTAATAAACCTGCCTTCGTACACCTGGAACAATAGTGAAGAAGCTCAACAAAGGAATCTTGGTAATCTCTGTATATACAGTGCTTACCCAGATGGATGAGAAGCTTATTTGAAAAGAGGTCAAAAGTAATTAGGGTATTTGATATCCTTTCTTAAGGTTGTAGAACAATGTTTTTTTTGCCATAGTAATCTGCATTTCCCATTAAAATAACCAATTTAAATAAATTTATTATTGTCTGTGTTTGTTGGAGAGCCTTTCAGTGCACTGTACAAACTTATGTAAAAACTGTAAACAGAGATCACTCATCCACCACTGACGTGCAGACATCTCCAGGGAGTGGAATGGAGTAGCTGGTTAAACGTGTACAACATTTTCAGACAAAAACTTGAAGTATGCTGTATTGAACTGCAGGGAAGTTAGTGGAGATGGGATCTGTTTCTGTAGGATGTTAGTGGATGGTGCTGCAGAATCAGCAGCTCACTGTATATTCACTAATTTCCCACGCATTTTGCAAGCAGGAATCTCAATTTGGTTCAGCTTGTGTTCAGTTTGTTCAGCCCTCACAGATTAAAAACCAAGTCACTTCAGGCAGGGTGTGCCAAGTTCTGTAATTGACAGCAGCAGTAAATTCCTCTGTTCGCTTCTGCTACCTTGCTCATCATTTCTCAGAGAAGGATAGCAGCTCAATAACTTTTTTTTTTTTTTAAGTAGAAGAAGGGCAGCATGAGGAGTGGCAGCCAACACTGACCTGAAGCATTCACGTTAACCAGGGCACACTACCTACACTTAGTTATAGTTAACATTTCATTTCTGCTGCAGTAGGACCCTGTGTGCTGAATGTGTGAGTGCTTCTTTGTGCCCACTGCCAGGTATTAGTGGTAGTCAGCACTTTGCATCTAGCTAGCATTTGTAATCACCTCGCGCTCTCCTACCCTCAATGAAGTAAGCAGTAGTAAATCAGTATATGTCTATCTTTTTTTCTTAAGTTTTGTCTTTTGGTGATTTATTTTTTTTTAATTGGTTTTGGGTTTGGGTTTTTTTTAAAGAGAAAAATCTGTGTTAGATGGAAGCATTGCCAGGTGCCTGGGAACCCTCAGCACACTGCCAGGATAGTTTCCATAGAGGTCTCTTGGCCAAATGGTACCTTGAGTTTTGTGAGAGCTCAAGGTTTACTGCTCTCTGGGTTTCTAGTCTCTTTATTACTCCCTTTCTCCCTCTCTTCTGTCACCTTCCAAAGGGCTTTTACTTTTAAGAAAGTCTTTGATTGGAGCAACAGTCTTTATTCTTCTGATGTGAAAATGAGTGAATGGGAGTACCCAGCTGGCCTTTCCACCCTCCATGCTTACCTGAGTCCCAGCTGTTCCTTCACTCTTGGAAATTTATATTTTTACTATGTTGTTTTTCAGTTTAATGTCCCACTGGTGTGGATGGCACTGCATGCTCCATGCAGTTATCTCGCATCCATTTGTACCTTGATCATGATTATTTAGCAACAGCCACTTTGCACTCTGCTAATGTGAAGTGATTGTAAATTACTTCTATGCTGACTTTAATATATATGCTTCAGTAATTAGTAAGATAGTACAAAATAGCTGTAACAGAATAATATGACAGTCAGCCCTGTAACTGATTTGTTTACCATTAGGCACAGATGTGATGTTCCCATCACCTACATTTTTTTTGAAAGTCAATTTAAACTTCAGCAATATGTATGAAAAGCTTGGCCCTTCCAGGATTCATTACTGTGTGTTTTATCCCCATGAAATTCATTAGCTACTATATTACCTAGTTGTCCCTTCTGACATTCCTTGTAACTTATTTTGGTCTTCAAAGGATAAGTCGTCTCATTGCAAATTACCATTGGGAGTATACCCCTCTATTCTCCTTCCATATTCTTATGTATCTCTCCTTAGAACTTGTTGTTTCCCATCCTACCATCCCTTTTCTCATCTGTGTTAGTACTTTCTCTGTTCTCCTGCGACTGCTAGAGCTTCACAGAGGGTGTTACTTTAGTAACATAAACCCTTTGATAAATGTCACTAGCTTATTCTGATTTATCCATGGTCCTGCTGATGGTATCAAAGATGCAAGGTGTAATGAGTTTGAGGGCTGGATGAGCTTTGGGAGTTCTTCTGCAGCATCCCAGGTCTGAGTTTCTGGAAATCGATAAACCTGAGACATCCAAGTCGGGTTGGCAGGAGGGAATCTCTATCAGTTGTTACACAGCTTTTTGTCTTGGTACAGAAACTTGTTTCGGGCTCGGCTGGCTCTGAAGGCTCCTTCAATACATCTCCTCACCTTCTCCCAGGGAACTGGCTGCACATGTCCTGGAAATGCACATCTGCAGGCTAAGAAGGAACCTTCCTTCTCCTGTCGGAAGTCACAGACTTCAGGTCTTCCCCATCATGGAAGTCTCCATTTGGCTCAATTGTAGTCTGTTGTTGTTCACCCTTTGCTTTTGGAGCTCAGGCACTCTCCTCTGCAGAGGCTCTTTGAAGACCCTGTTGGTCTCCTGTTTGCACACCCTGATGGTCTGCAGTCTGCACGCCTTCTCCTGAAGCCCTTTTCCCTGGAGACTCAGTGCTTCAGTCAGACTACAGCTTCCATCAGAGAGGCCAGCGATGTCCCAGCCCCAAAGACAGGCAGTAGTCACTCCCCGCAGCTGCAACCTGGACAGCTACATCCTCCTTCCGAAGCTCCACTGGGTTATGGATATGCCAGGCATATTCATATGCTCCAGCAGTTTTGGGAAGGGTGCACTGTGGCTTATCACCACCACTGTTGCACAGTCCCAAGCAGTCCCTTGCTGTCTTCAGCAGAGCTTGTGTCTCCTGTGCAAACTCACAAATGAATTGCTAAAAACACTCTCTGCCTCTCTTGAGTATCTCTTACTTAAACCACTGTGAATTGAGCACTCCAATACTTCTCCATCTCTGGACCCAGACTCTTTCAGCATTCACTGGAAAGTAATTTCCTCTCTGTGAATGGTATTTCTAGATGATTAGCTCAAAGAGGTCAGTGCCTAACTTGATGAATTTCAGTAGCGTCTGAGTGTCAAAACCCACATGCCATATTAAAAACTCTAATTTGTTCCTACATTTCCTCTTCTGGCTTTTCAGTACCCAAACCTACTATGTGTTCCATCTTGCTTAGGAAAGGAGTTAAGTCCTGGGTTTTAAGCAGAGCTAAGGAGGGCTCCCATGGTACTCCACCTGCCTCAGCCAGGAGAAGAATGGTTAGTCAGGGGGGTTGAGGGCCAAAATGGTATAAACTGTAGAGAGAGTAAGTGCAAGAAATTCCAGCTTTGAACAAACAGTGACATTACACCCCCAGTTCTACCTGCAGTAATACTGGTACACTCAGGAAGAGGAAGACTCTCTCACTTTTCAGAAAATTCCCACATCTGAGCCCCAAGTTTCCTCTCATGCCTTCTTTGGTTTATTCAGTTGCAGAGCAATGGTAGCACAGAAGTAACAGCAGGTGACACCTCTGTCTGCATGGAAGAAACAGCTTTGACTTTTCATTTTCAAGATCTACTTGATGCTAAGCCAAATCGGGGCTTTTACTGCTGCCTTGGAGAGCCTAATTTGTCTTTAACACTGGCATGTTACCTTTAGCAACCATATATTAAGATATATAGTGATACATATATATATATATACGCATAGCGTGTGTATATATATAGAGAGAGAGCGAGCGAGTCTGGAACAGGGCCCACCCAATACTTGGGAACCATCTACCTTCCCCAGTCATGACCCTGAACATAGACATGGGGAAGCCGCCACTTGCATCACTGGAGTTAAAAGCCCAGCTATAAAACTTGTCTGTCTTGATTAATGTAAACTGGTGTGTTCCTTGTTATGCTGAGGGATCACTGAGTGTTAAGCTGCGGTGTGCGTTGAATCAGGGCTGTCCCTCATTCCACACTAGGCCAGATTTATTCTTACTCCATTCTCTAAGTTTTACTGTCTCCTGTCAGCTTCTCCTGCACTCCTGTCTTGCCAGTCCTGAATGCTGAATTACACTTCCACTGCTTGCTCAGATGTAACTTAAACCAGTATTTGTGTCACCACTGAGCCTAGCCCTGCATATGTGCCCATAGGCATGTTATCCATCAAGAACTGCAGTGAGAAAAGGGGCACATTTGTCTTCCATAAGGAGACATCACTACAAACTGAAACAGTACAGAGCTGTGTGCCGTAGGCTGCATGGGGCCTTAATCTGCTGCCATGAGCCTGGTGACAGAGTGAATGGCAGGAAGCCTAGTGACAGGCGACACTCAGCTGTGGACCACATCCTGAGTCCTGCCTCTAGTTCTGATGTCCTTGTCTTATAGGTATAATCTTGGGCTCGGAAAGTTTCTAACCTGCAAATGGCCAGAGCTGGAAGGCAGTAAAGGGAGAAAGTCACCCTGGACTTAGCCTTTTCTTATATAGTCCCTCTGGGTGTTTGCAAGATGTTACTGTCAGAGATGGGATGGTGCAAAGATGGCTATTTGCTCTGACCCAGTACCGCTATTCCTCTGCTCCTTCATGAAGCCTGTTAGGAGCCTTTCCACTGACTTGAATGGATTTGGAGTCAGCCTTCTTGTCTCTTCCAAAGTATTTTGATCAGCAAAAGCTATAATTTTGTCAGTGAATGAGTAGTTTGTAATCTGTGTTTTCAGAGCAGTCTCTAAACTTCTGGAGCAGATTCTAAATTCTGTTTTATTTTGCTTTTTGATAGCAAGACATTTGGTGTCTTTGTTATTTCATTTGAGTCCTACTGGCAGGATTTGGGGAAACGTAATCCTGGGCTGGAACCCCCTTAAGTGAAGGAGACCCCAGGTATCCCAAACCTGGATCACAACATGTCATACTCTCCTTCATGCTACCGTGGGAATCATGCACTTGTATTGCATTGCTGGGTTTGCTGCAGAGCCTGTTAGTAGTCTGAAACAATATACAGCTTCTTACAGCACATACTTTTAGAATAGTGTCTGAGTGACGCTTGACAATGCTGCTTAGGGCAGAACTAGAACTCACATGTGTTGTTGCTTCCCAGCTGAGCCACAAAGAATATCACATGTTTTTCGTGCAGTTCTCTGTGGTTCTCTGCAGTCTAGGCAAGTAGGATTGAATCAAGTAGAAATGTGGAGAACTAGTAAGAAGTGTTAGAGTGAAATAAAGACACAACCTTTTCTGTAGAGCTCTGACTCAGCAACAGTTTTAGTACGAGGAAGGGTAGGCAAAGTACTGAAGGAAAGGAATGCAAGAAACTCCTGCCAATGGACCAGTGTCCAAGACTTTTTGTAATTCACATTTGAAGTGCATTGTCTTTATCTTGAACCCCAGTGCCACAGGCAGGGTAGAATTATCTTCTGTTAATAACTTCTGTGAGAAGGGTAGTCATGTTCGGTGACTTTGGAATTTCATGCAAACCATTATGATATTTTAATGTTTTCATAGAGGAGTGTGAACTTCTGACCCCTTCTTTAATCTCACTTGATCTAGAACTTCACTCCAAGGATGTCACAGAAATACCAGCTGTCAGCATGGCTTCAAAGGAAGACAGAGGGACAGCTAGGCTGTGCAAAAAGTACTAGCTTATACTGTTTTGTAATCTGTAGGGACTTAAATCAAGCGTATGTGCAGTAATGCAACATTAGTAGTTACTGGTAGAAGGAAAAGGAGTAAGCATTTAGACTGTGCACCAGGGACAGATGTATACATTTATTTTTCTTACTACCTTAGAAATAATTCCTCAGGGCGAAAAAGCATATAAGATTATCTATGCTGTCCCCTTCCTGAGGCTCTCAAAAGCCTTTGCAGCAGTTTCACTGAGTGACTGTCTCTCTTTCAGAGACAGAATAAACTGAGGGCCAGTAGGATGACAGGAATTACACAGTCAGCCTCCATATCTTTACATTGCCAATGCTGTTCTCTGTACCTTACCACAGAAAAAAAAAGACTCAAGGAAGATTACTTGCCTTTCCACTGCAGAGATTGACCTGCCAGTAACTGATAGAGCACAAAGTCTGAAGTCAGGCCATTCCTGTTGTCTTTTACCTACATTAAGTCTTCATGTCCACCTAGTCAGTGAGCTTATACTGCTGCTTTTCTATTAGTAAAGGTGCTAACTGATTATCTCCCTGATACCTTACCTCTTTTTACTGGATTTGTAAAAATGTAAGAGTTTAAAGTTCTCTACCTGTCTGTCAAATGTGTTCAGTCAGCTCAGGAGCTGAGTAGTGGGCAGATGCATGTAGATACACAGAGGCAATGTAATTACATCAGCCTCATTTCCTTAGCAAACCGCATTAAAAATTTGGGTCCAGTTGTTTCATCTGTGCATGGAGGAGATGTCCCCACAGTAGATTCTGCACCCTGGAGTCCTGAGTAGCATCCAAGAGACAATCCACAAAGGCGTTAATGCTGTTTGCAGGATGTATTTACTATTTAGTGCCTCATTTAAAGAGCTGCAAAAAGGTGTATGCTTGATGGAGAAGATATTTCAGGACTCTAGCAGAGAGCCCAGCACCCAGGGACAAGCCAGTGAGATCAGTACATCCAGGGTAATGTCTGAGACCTACCCCCAACCCAAGAATTTGAGGGAGCTTCTCAGACCTTTCCTCTCCTAGTGCAGGAGCACAGAAGAGGTTACCCAGTCTTTTTAAAACTGTCTTGTATTGCTGTTGTGTTTACCAAGTTGTCTACTGCTGAGAGTATTGCTGTTGCCTGACTGTTTTATGTACCACTTCAAGGAAACAGAGATGCTGTTGAACTCATGAAACTTTGTCAGATAAGAGCTCATTTCTGGGTACTGAAAGATCCTAACTTGCATTGATTCAGGTAACCCAGTTTAAATATTCACTTCAGATTGACAGATGACCGGTGCCGTTAGAAGCTTAGCTCTTTGGTTCAAAATTGTATTGAACCACTAATCTAGAGGGATGTTTGTTAAGAGAACAAGTGCCCCTAATGTGGCATAATGTATCCATTAGGTCTGTAAAATTAATAATTTAAACTCATAAGGCAAACTCTTGTCTTTGTTCCTTTAAAAATATGTATTTCTGTGTCCTTGCAGCATGCTATCTGAAGACCAGGACTGTACTTGGAGGATATCATCATGTAAATCTCAGGAGAGGAAAAAGAAGAGGAGAAGGAAACTCTTCATTCCAGAATGTTAGATTTGACCTACAAGTCTGCAGAGGCATGGTGCTGGTGGATGAACTGATAGTCCAGTTAGTTAATCGGCATGGCGTAACCAGGTTTCAATATTATTTATTTATAAGGAATCTCAGTATAAAGCAGCATTTTCTCTTTTACTGTAACGTATAATGAAATCTCGCCCTAACAAATCCGTTTTCTTTCTCATTTACGTGGAATGTATGCTGGATCCATGATGTTCCCTGGCTGACGCTAGCCAGACAAAGCCAACATATCTAGACTGTTTATAGTGCACAATGTAAGTTCTGATGCACAGCCTGCTGGAGCTATTAGAAGAACGCCTGTTGCCTCCAGTGGGTTTTGGATCAGGCCGTTTATTACTTTAAAATAGTCTCAACATAAAACAATCGTAACCATGGGTTTGTGATTTTATCCTGCTATGTGATTTCATAATGCTGTGGGCGTATGCTGACTCAGCAGCTTTCTTCTGTCATCCTCAGCTTTTAGGTCTTTACTTTGAATTTTAACCACCTGGGACCGATTTCAATCACTTGATTATTAAGAGACACTTTTCTTCCATAGCATCTGTATTTTTCTTAATTATTTATTTTTTTGTTGTCTTTCATTGTTGAACTCCCTTGACTGAGCTCCAGTCCTGCATTAAAGTTGCAATCATCATATTTTCCTCTTTTAACTTCACATATGTAAAAAGTTCCTATTTTTTTATCTGACAAAAGACATTATTTTTAAATAGATGTTCTTCTTCATCCCTTTGTTATTGTTCCCTAGCAAGTTTCATTGTGTTCTTCTTTGTTCATGTCTTTTTTGTTTAGTTCATTCTCTCATCTTGCTATGAATAGTCTATATATATATATCAGTGCAGTTACAGATGGACAGACTTTTGTACCCTTACATAGTTACATACGCTCTTGCTGATCCTAAGGTTTTACTGTGTGAACAGCCTTGAGTTAGGCAATTGATGGCCTCTAAATTACTGCAGTTTGATACCTTACAAAAACTTTGCATGGGACAGCTGTTTTTTATTGTCTGAAAACTGTTTAAAAGAATATATCTGTTTTGTCACACATTGTTGAAAGGAGTAAGCTCTGGTGAGCATTAAGATGGCTACATCTTCAGCGGTTGTTGCTCTGTTTGCTTTAATTGTTCTTACATCTTCAAGCAAGCTATGCCAATTTACACTTACTCTCCTTGTGCTAATGTAAATCTGGACTGACTACCCAGAAATGCATGGGAATTTTGCAAGGCAAGTGAGAAGAGAATCATGCCTGGCAGCAGTACAATCTCCCAGAAACCATTACCTGTTAAAGCATATGCCTGGAAGCATGTATTTTCTGTGCCTTGATATTATGCTTTTAATGTGCTTTTTCACATTCTGTTTTTCATTGAAGTCAGTGATGCATCACCTGCCCTTAATTACTCCAGTATAAAACTTTAAGGCCAGGCTGGATGAGGCTTTGAGCAACCTGGTCTAGTGGGAGGTGTCCCTGCCCATGGCCGGGGTTTGGAACTCGATAGTCTTTAAGGTCCCTTCCAACCCAAACCATTCTGTGATTTTATGAAAACTTCACGAGCACTGGTGAAATCAGTTGTTTTCTTCGGTATTTACCCTGATCGAATTTCTCCATGTGGGAATCTTGCCACTGATTTTGATGATCCCAAGAACTGACTGTTCTATGAACTTCTCTTTGGGTTTTGAATATTATTACAATGGTCCGCTATGTCTTGTGGAACTTCTAGTAGCTTGCCTTATTATCAGATATGATAGAAATGTCATTGAGAAGTGGAATAAAATTACTTTTACTTCATGTCCATACTGGTATGTGGGAAGCGTCTTTCCTAAGTTTTGTTGCCTCTTCTATTTTAAAAAGTAATGTTCTTTTTCTAACCCCTTGGGCAGTTTCAGAATAAAGTGAATCAAAGCAAAAGCAGGATTTCTGGCCTACGTGATACCATACAACCAATCTATGCTGTAGCTGGTACAAATCAGAAGCTGCTAGAGATCAGTTAATGCTCAAAACATCAGCAAGGTAGGCTCTTTGCTTCATTTTCAAAATAGCATCCAGCAAGAGTGGTGAGGCCTTTTCAAAATGGTCCCTCGGTGGTCTCTTCAAGGCTTTCCTTCCATGAGGAGAAAAGAGTCAAACAAGGTCACCAAAGGAGGTCTCTCAGTAGGTAACAAAGGTCAGATTTCCACCACCTTGAGTTGCTGGCATCAAAGTAAACACCATTGGATTGCTGTAGAAATAATTTTCTACGTCATTGTACAAAAAAATCAGTGTACAAAAAGTTTCATCTCTCTGCAAAATATTGAACTCCAGTACTGTAAACTAAACCACAACTAGTGGTGTGAGAGGGAAGAAAGATTTCCAGAGTTATTTGGATAGGGATAGGCAACTTGAAGTATTTTTTGAAAGTGCCTAACAAGGATTTAAATCAATAGGAGCTTGACTATCTGACTTGTTCAGATGCTTTTGAAAACCATACTGGAAATCTAACTTGCATCTTGATGCACTTAAATATCTTTGAAGTCTTGCTCTTAATATAATTGATAATTGAGCCATTGTATCTTCAGTGTTTCTGAAGATAAATGTTGCTACCTTACAGTGCTATTGATTGATATAAAAATAAAGGCTTTATGTTAAACCACTTAATGTGGCAGAGGGGGAAAATGCAGCAATTCCTCTAATGTCCGTTAGTGCTTCTATGTCATAGCTATTACATTATTGCTTTACTAATGTACTGGTATTGGTTCTCTTCATTTATTTATGTTTACATAAATTTTCAACCATGTTTGAGAAATGCAGTCAAACACAGCTTGTGCTGGAAATTAATACGCTCCTTGTGCAACCAAATCATTCTGTTGTAGGTGTGACAGACCCGTACAAAGCCGAGGTGTCAGACATAGGGAAGCGTAATGACATTTTACTGCTCAAATCAGGAAGACCCCTGGTGACAGCAGGTGAGTGTGGAAAGCAGAATGCAGTTGTCTAACTGAGGAATTAGTGGCTTCTTTATATTTTGAGGGGGCATATAAACAGATGTCATTATGACAGACTCTGAAAATTACCTGTTCTGCGTTGTCATGCACCTAGATTTGGATTTGGCCCATTGTTATTCTGCGTTGCACCTACCATTTTTTGGTGGAGGGGGGGGAAAAAAAGCTGTCACATGTATGCGCTAATGTTATTTCATGGAATAACAGTGGGGAAGGCAGTAAAACATAGTTCAACTCAACATCTGTGTCCTCGGCAGGTGAACAGTGTCTTCCTTCCACAAAGCTGCTCCAGACTTCCATTTTTTGATGCAGTCTTCCTGCATGCTGAAGGCACCAACTAATGCCTGAAGCCTAGCTCTCTTTTCCTTCCTGCACATATTACAGGCAGAGACAGATGGAAACTTGAAATTGCTGGCCTCAGCTCCTGGATCATGTTAGCATCTTTCGCTTCTTACAGGGCAGCTGCATTCTGCAAAACAGCAGCGTGCATGTATCTTGATATGTAACCCTAGAAGAGGGCTTCTAAATATAAGAGGAGTTTCTTTGCTGCCATACGAAGGGGGTCAGCCAGATGCTTAAACAACATGCAGTATATGTTTCATCAGATTGCACAGCAAAAAAAAAAAAAATCAAGGGGACAATAATAAATTCTTAGGGTGCCTCCCTGCAGGCACAGCCAGAAGTTTACAGCTTGTGACTTGAAGATCAGCACTGGCTCTTCAATTTATGTGGTTGCAACCACAATCCAGGAACAGTGTGGCTCAAGGCTCCAGAAGCTGTTGCTTTTGTACCTGTATCTTTGTATATGTGCTCAGTGTCATTTCAGCCAAGAGACAGGTTGGATCTGGTTGCTACAATCACTCAGAATGAGTCCAGAGGCATCTGCTGGAACACTGCGCAAGCATCTCTCTCTAGGCTCATTTCCTTACCTGGACCCTAGCTGCGTCTACCAGTTATTTAAGATGGATTTTGTTACTGTTTTGCATCCGTAGGGGAGAGAGTGGGTCATCTTTCCAGTTAGTTTTTATTTTGTGTGCATTGTGTGTGCACACATGCACAAGAGGATGCATCTGAAGGGTTGGATTCCCCAAGGCAAGTTAAGATTAAATTCAGAGAAAGTCTCTGGGCTGATTCAGGGCCAAGCTGGTAAGTCACATCCTGTTACCTGACAGCTGTTCAGGAGCCTTTACAAAGTGTGTTCTTTTGTAGGGGGAAGAGTCCATACTGCCAAACCCCTGATAATGGGGTAAATTAAGAGGAAGTTCAGTAGAGGTGGAACCTACCCTGACTTTGGAGGAGATGCCTCCAGGCAAAGTCAGAGACGTCTGAAGGCCTGAGCAGGGTAGTCTGCGTGGCTGCTGGCTAACCCACAGCTCTTCTGAGACAACCTCAGGCTGAACACTACTTGCATGTTGGTTTCCTCTTACTATCCTCCTATCTCCAGCCTCATTTTTAATTAGTAGGTGCCTGAAGATGAACAGTGTTATGTTGGAGTAGAGGAGTTGAGAAGGGGTGCGATGGTGATGGGTGATTTTTATGTGTGCTCACAATTTTCCGTTTCCCAAGCACAACGGCATGTTCTGCATGCACAGCAACAGCATGTGTCCCTGAAATGTGAGCGAGCCTTTGAGGAGGCTGCCCAACTTCCTCTGCATCGCTCCCTGGCAGCCTGGCAAAATGGGCTAAATTCAGAAGTGACCTAAAAGGAGGACAGGGTTTGGAAGCAGATCACTGAGCCAGTATAAAGATGCAGGAACAAACTTGGAAGCCCAAGGTAGAAAGGAAGGTTGTAGTAAGAAATTTAACCAGAAGGTTTCTACAGTTAAATTTATCCTGTCTTGAACTCCAGAATAAGTTCTGCTGCTGCTACCACCTAACTCACTCTCCATGGCAGAGAAGCTACAAGAAGCACTTGCTCATGTGTTCTTTATAATGTGATTTATGGCATGTCTGAATTTGATCTACCGGCTCATGACTGAGGATAGCTCTTCTGTTTTTGTCATATCTAGCGGCAGGGCTGAGTCAGCTTCCACTTAACTTGCAGTGACTTTTCCTTGGCTAAATAAGCTTGTATCATGTCAAGCAAAAAGAACTTTGCCAGATATCAACAGTCTGATAGTTTAGGCTAATTGCATTTATTTTTCAACAGTTACTCTGGGGTAAGAGAAGGGAAAACTGCACTGAAATTAAGGGAAGCACATCAGAGCAGGCTGTGTGGTAATGGTGAGCCACATCAGGCTTGTGTACACACGTGTCAGCCAGCGTTCAACAGGGGCTTAATTGTCTTTTGATTTTAACCAACTCCAAGAGAGGACCCAAACAGTGAAAATGAGATTCTGGCTTAGAGCGCAGGTGGTTGCTGAGTGCCATCCCTTCCTTGGGGCTAGCACAAGAGTTTAGCTTTGACTTTTTGTGCCTGAAAGGTTTGTAAAGCCATTCTTCACCCCATTTAATCAAAGACACAGATTTCCTTAACACAGGTCTCTCCTGACCTCAGGTCTGTCCTGTTTGGCCTTTACTTTCCTTAAAAATGAGTCAGCTGATGAAGAAAGACAGCAAGTGATAGCTCCAAGGGGGCAGGATGACTCAGTGGTAAAGATGTTGCTTCACTTGACTCCTCAGCCTGTACAGCACCAAAAGTGCTCTGTCACGTTTGTTAGAACTTTGTCAAAGTCTGCCAAGTCTCACGATCTTATCAGCCAAGAAGCAAAATCTCTTTAAATTAATTTCTGAATAAGATGTTCTGTGTGAGTTTTAATAGTCAGGACAGGTCTAGTTCATGTTTATTAAAAAAGGTAGATTGAGTAAGGGAGAAAGGACCTGTGGCTAGTGACATGGTAAATAACACGGAGCCCATGTGGCTGTCATATCCTGTAGGTGTTTTACAAGCATCTCCTTTTAGAACCTCACATGGCCCTGTGAGGTAGGGTAGCACAGTCATGGCACCTGATAAAGCATTTAATCAGTTACTTTTATCTTGTTGTGTAGGTTGTGGATAGTCTGAAAATAGACGCTGTTTTTTTTTCAGGGGAATTTCTTATTCAGAATTATTCAGTTACATTTTCCCCTGATTGTTTTACCCTACAGCCTGCCATTTGCAATTCGAACTGTTGCTGTGATTCACCATACAATTTGCAAAGTACCCCTTCTTTGTCCTGAGCAGACAACTGTAAATCCTAGGACATTCACAATGGTGGTGTGATCACTAATACTAAAATTTCGTACTTGTTTTTGTGATGTCTAAATTTAATGTTTACTTAAGGTGAGTATTTGTTCCATGGAAATGTGGGTCATGAACACAAACAAGGTCCTGAATACACCAGAACAAAATAATCTGCAGTCTGAATTTGTAGTTAACTAGAAGATTTTCAGTATTCACTCAACATAGCATATGCTAAAGGTAAAAGTGAATATGAGTCTTCTTGAAGGTCATGCTGGCGCTTAGGGTCAAGGCAGGAAGGAGATCTTTGTCTAATTCTCTCCTTCTCAGTGCAACTGCTTATGGTCACTACTCATGAGCATCCCCCAAAATCAAAGGGCAGCTAAACACCTATGGAACAAATTATTCTGGTACCAATGTCGGGAGCTAAGCCTAAGGGGCCTGTTTCTGTGTCCACCATCTCAGAGATGTGGCAGTTTAGAAAACTAGAGAGGGTTGTTGTGATAAATTATTTCAATGGCAAGTGACATCTCTGACATTCTCACTAGGGAAGTTAACCAGGAACCTCATTTGTGATGTGTATGGAAGTCTTGATGGATGAATGTGAACCAGCACCCCATCTGTTACATCCTCATCTGTCAGTAAGAAAAAGAAAGTTAAGACAGGTATGTAAAGGGGCAGGAGTAGAAAAAGGATTTTGTAGTTTTCCTTTGCAATGTGGAGGCTGGTCCTGGATGGAGACAAGGACTTTTTATGCCCTTCAGGTTGCAGAGCATGGAAGGAGGCAGAAAGTCACAGATGCTGTTAAAGAGAGGAGCAGAGCTCCAGGGTTCCAGAAAATCAGTGGGTAGATGAACTCTTCCAGGCTGTTGTGGCATGTCTTCAGCTAATTTCTCGCTTCCCACATCTCCTGCATTAACAGCTGTAAGGGAATCGGGCCCCCACTCAAGCTGAGAGGAAAAAACAATACTCCAGGGCATGTGAGGACCATGCCTACAGACATGCCCAG
This sequence comes from Pterocles orientalis, assembly GCA_011057875.1. Lineage (NCBI taxonomy): Eukaryota > Metazoa > Chordata > Aves > Pterocliformes > Pteroclidae > Pterocles > Pterocles orientalis. The sequence continues at coordinate 491,566 of WKFP01015458.1, forward strand.
GAGGAGGCAGGGCGATGATTTAGTGGGCAGCAGTGGTAAGCCCCCCCATGTAAGACTCATTTTTCATGGTGTAATGTCATCCAGCCCTCATAATTCATGGGGACCAGGCACCTCGCAAGAAAGAGTTACAGGCTCTAGGGCTACATCCACCTGTCACAACTGACAGTGAGGGACAAGAATCAGGGTTGAAGAGGAAGCAGTCGTGGGGAAAAGAGGGAGGAGAAGGCAGCACCAGTGAAGCCCAACCACCAAGAGGTTGCCTCTGTCCTGTCCACAGGCCAGTAAGTCCCAAAGGTTCTGGAATGTAGCACACCATGGATGGATGGTTCATCACCATGTAGGAGGAGCTAGCAGGTTTTAATACCAGAACTTTAAACTGGATAATGCTTGGACCTACCACAGACTAGTTCCCACAGCCTCATGAGCTATTAGCAGTCCTTATCCTGCAGTTTATTACCTACCTGTGGTTCTTAGAAGTAACAGAAACCACTGCAAAGAAGTGAGGATGGGCCCCAAAGTGCAATGCTTGCAATGGATCTGGCTGGCAGCTGTGCAGATCGTCATAGTGGTCCTGCAGGGCAAGTGATGGACAAGACAGGGTAGCGTGTACCTCCAGCCTCCACTGCAGGCAGTTGTGCAGGCGTAACCAGTGCACGCAGAGGCATGGGCATTGGTGCTGGCCAAAAAAGAACTGGGGAGGACAAAACAATTGGGTTTGGAGACAAAGAATTTAAGAGTGCTAAGCTGTGTGAAATATCAGGATAACAGCAGCTGCATTTTATAGCAGGGTAACTGTTCTGCCGGGGCTGGGGAAGAGCTGCCTACACACATTCCCCTCGCACCCCTCTGGCAGGCTGTCCCGTGCCGAGGTATTCTGCTCATGAAAGACAAACCAGGAGCAGCTGTTCCACAGAATGTACTGCAGGAGCCAGCCGGGCACTGGCCCTTAGGTGAGTCTGTCTATCCCAGCAGAGTTCTTCCCACAACATAACAGCATGCCACAAGGATTCACTTAGATCTGCTAAGAATCCTCCTGTCTGTTCGCAGGTTGCTTCAACTGGTTAAGAAAAAACAATAATTTTCTTGTAAAGGGAGCTGCCACTGCAGGAACCTCCTGTCACAAAGCTGTATGCCTGTCAGAAAAGCAGAAGAAAGACAGCAGCAGCTGCTGAGGAGCAAAGGGTAAAACGAGATAGTGTAATTGGAAGTACTTAGAGAAACATGTTAGAGAAATAGATGAGTGTAATTTAATTTGAGAAACATTTATCGGTTAAGGACTTAAATTCCCATCAGTGCTTCCCCAGAGGAAAGCAAGCCCTGTGCTCGTGGTTCCACAGCTCTCTGGCCCCGAGCGGTCAGTGTCCCTGCGGCTGGCTCTCGCTCCGCTGTCAGGAACAGAAGCGCATTTACTGCCTGCTTCCAGCACGCTGCTGCTCCCTCCTCCGCAGCTCCCCTGCAGCTCCACAGCCTCCTTGTGCTGGCGATGGGGAGAGAACAGCTCCCAGGGGCAAAGAGCCCTTACCCTTCGCTGCTGCCCTGCTCCCCAAGGCCCCAGCTGTATGAGGCGGGTCTGGCTGGCCCTGCGGGGACAGTGGGCACAGAGCCTGCTGTCAGGGCCCGCTGGAGCTGCCCGCTCCGGGCTCTAGGCTGCTGCCGGGCCCGGGGGCCGCCTGCCTGCCCGGAACCTGCGCGCCGGGCTCGGGTTGGCCCCGGGTCGGCGGCCCGGACGGGCTGACGGACGGAAGCGGAAGCGCCTCGGCGGCGGTGGCGGGACAGCGGCGGGCTCTGGAGGCCGGAGGTGGGTTCCTGAGGCCGGGCATGGCTGGGCCGGGCGCTGCGGGGAGCTCTGGGGCAGGGAGCCGGGCGGAGAGGAGGGGTCCTGGCGGCTGCTGCGGCGGGTGTGGAGCGCCCGTGTCCCCCGTGCCGCTGTCCCCCCTGTCCCGGTGCCGCTGTCCCGCGGCTGCAAGGCCCGGGTTTTGCGTTCCGCGCGGGGAGTGAGAGGCCTGTGGTCCGCGGCGGTGGTCCCGCAGTGCTCAGAGCTGTTGCAGTGTCACGTAGCTGGTTAACATTTGCCCGTATACCTGTTTTTTATCGTGCCAGTTAAATTATTTATTTGCTTGGCTGTGTATTTATTTAATTTCTGCGCGTTGAGATTGGTTTCAGGCGGCGGCTGAGCTGAGATCTGTGCAGTTGGGAGCTGGGCCAGGTCTGTGGTTACAGGAAACAGGGCGATATCCCCTGTACGTGCTCTGCGAGGCCCTGTTTGTGCGGTTCTGCACAGCCTCCTTGGCTGCCTCTCAGTTGCTGCTCTTCACCTGTGAGTCTCTCAGATGAGAGAGATGGCGTGGGCGTTCAGTCTCATCCCTTCTGCCGGTGGATGTGGCCTCAAGGGCTGTGGAGCAGGAGGAAGGGTTGAGTGTCCTGCACGGCAGGCCCCTGCCTCTCCCAGAGAAAAGTGGAGGCTGGAGGAAGCCTCCAGTGGAACAGCAGTAGGACTGTGCTGTTTGTGCTTTAGAGCTGCAGAGGATCCTTAGCAGCGTACCACCTGAGATAACTTTATTTTCTAGTGAGGTCACGTTTCTAGTAGGCTGGTTTTGAAGTATCCTGGCAGAAAGCTCTACTGATGTTTGGGCTGATGGGGTAGGACATTGTATGCACGGGGTAGTCAGAAGAACGAGTGCTTAGCTTGGGAAGTTGGAATACAGTGTGCTGCAGTGACAGATACCTGCCTGGTCAACTTGTAGAGCAGCTGAGTCTTGCAGCGATGCTAGGATATTGAAATATAATAGCTAAGGAGTACAGTTAAAGAGTAGCTGAAAGGACAGCTAAGAGTAGAGAGTACAGTTAAGAGTAGCTAAAAATGGTCATTTAATGTCTTTGTTCTGAGCGGGATATAACTTTAAGATGGTAGCATTTTAGGTGAATTAAGTTTCTTAGACTCTTCAACTCAGAAACAGAGCCCAGGTCTACTGATCAGCCTGCTTTCCCGCCTACTGGTGTTATGACTTCAAAAGTAGATGTGTTAATCCAGCTTTTCCTGCTCTTTTAGGCCCTTAACAATGGGGAACACAAGCAGCGAGCGAGCTGGACTGGAGCGTCATGGGCATAAGGCATCCCGAGGTGACAATGCAGGAGGAACTATCAGTACAAAAGAGGGTGATAGACCAAAAATTTTAATGGACAGTCCTGAAGATGCAGACTTGTTCCATTCTGAGGAAATGAAGGTATTGCTGGTTTGTTTTTCTCTTCTAACATTACTAGCTTGGGAATGCTGTCCGGTTGTGCTGCTGTTAGCAACCTGGAGTAATTCTGTCATTGAGTTTACACACAAAATTGACCATGTCCCTTGCTTCCCACACTAAGGAGAGAGATTGCATTGATGTTCAAGCAGATATAGAGTGTAATGTCATGGTTTACAGCAAGAATTAATTGTAGAAAAACTAAAATGTAACTGGCTCAAAGCTCTTCCGCAGTTCTAGGTACAGTGCCCCAGCTTCCTTCAGATCTTTAATGTTCTTGGAGTCACCAGTGATATTTTAGCTGTCTATTATTTTCCATGTTAAAAGATCTGTTAAATGGATTTTTGCTCAGCATTAGGTGGATTGTTAGAAATGTCTTGCTGTGTATCGTGTTTCATAAAATATCTAACAGAAATTTGCACTTGCATTTTTGACTGTTGGACAGAGCTGTCTCCTACAGACAACTCATAATTTTCTGCCAGCTACAAATTTTGTGTCTTTAAGTGTATTTCTTCTTAATTATTTTTCTTCCTTTTCTTCTGTTGGTGTATTTTGAAAATCTTGTGAGCTCAAGTTATCTCTTTTTAACATAATTTAGTCTGGAGGAAGGGGGATTGCTTTGCCTTCCACTCTTCCTGGAAATTTGGAAGGCTTTAACATCTTTGCAGAATTTGTGCAAATTAATTTGTGTACAGCACTTAGAAATGCAGTTTCTAATCTCTACCAGACAAAAACTAGTTGTAGACTTGTACCTCAGAGAATCCTGTCTGCGCGCAAAAATGCCTTCAGTGGAATATAGGTTGTCTTAAGTCTGCCAGAAGAGAATTCCTTTTGATTAACATATTGTGCTTTGTAGGCTCCGTTGGAGAAAGAAGAATTCCTAGCTTGGCAACAAGATCTGGAAGTGAATGATAAAACTCCCACTCAAGCTCGACCAACAGTCTTTCGCTGGACTGGAGGAGGGAAAGAAGTTTATTTATCTGGGTCCTTCAACAACTGGAGTAAAATTCCTCTGACAAGAAGGTAATAAACTGTTGCTGCTGCACCCATGATATTCCCCGTGGACTGGGAATGCTCAGTGCTGTGAGAAAGGTGGTCAGTTGATAGACTGGTATTGTGCTTGGATTTACTTTCCTGCTCCTCTTCTCAGGCCCTTGATGCGAATCTGACTTTTTGCATCTTGGGTGGCACAGGATGAAAGTTGAGCTGTGTGTCAGTTTTGAAGAAGTGATTTGTTCACGAGGCACCGTGCGTGAATGACCCAAAACAATCCTTGTTGTGCAGTCTGCTACCTGGGGCAGAGTTGGACTATGTAAGGTGAAGCTGCTTTTAAGCCTAGTGTCCAAAGCATATGTACTTTCTTGCCGTATCATTGGCTTTTGCCTGGCTCAAAGGGTCCAGATTCTGCTTAGGAAACTCTGAGTCTGCTGGTAAACTACATGAATGAGAGAATAAATCTGTGTTAAGGTACCAAGTGCTTTTTCCTTCTAGGGAGCTCTGGAGATCTGCTTAATTCTGTACCTAATAAGTAATTCATTTAAACCAATGTTTTTTTTTAAATTTAAAACTTAATAGATGGCAGAGAGTCTGAATTTAGCTGTTGATCTGAGCCCTGTTGTCTGTCAATGTGACATATCCATGAAAGGTTGGTCTCCTGCCAGTTTCTGGTGTTGCTCATTTCAGTGAGTGGCTACTTGCATTGTCATTGTTGCAGAAACTTGAGGCAGGAGCATAGTGGCCTGAGGAATGGTATGGGAGGATTGTTCTGTGCGTGAACAATGTGATCAAGTAGAAGAGTTCATTATTCCAAACTGAAATTTCAAATCCAGCTCCTTACCTGAAAATAAGCGAAGGGAGATACTGGCCTTGTGTGGCCTGTTTGAATCGCTCACAAATCATTAACTGTTTCTCCACTTCTTTGAGATGCTTATAAGGACTTCTGAAGAATCAGAAAGCTCACAGCAAGGGAGTATCAAAATTACCAAGTGGCAGCTATTCAGACCCAAAGTAACGCACAAGTATTGAGTTGCCGCTTTCATCTTTCAGTCGCTGTTCATTTGTTTTATAGGCATTTGTGAAATGCAATTTATGATGCAAATAATGAAAGGAAATAGGAGTAAGCTGATCTTGTTCTATCAACAGGAGTCTTGCAGATAAAATGAGGTCTCCTGTACTAACAAGTAACATGAAGACATGGGGATGATTTTACAAAAGCTCTGTGCTAATTCCTTGATGCCAGGAACGTGTGTACTGATTTGGAATGTGTGGGGAATTACTGTCACAGAGGAAATTATTGTTAACATTAACCTTAGTTTGATTCTTTACCTTTAGATTGCATCAGAGATTCTCTTACACATGGCATTGCCTTCTTAAGTTTTTCCATGTTAGGGAGGCTTGAATTCTGTGTTACAGTGTTTGTTACCGTTTATAGATTGATGAACTTTTCAGAATATTTCAGGGCTGATTGCTTGTCTTAAATTCCAGTCACAATAACTTTGTGGCAATCCTGGACCTGCCGGAAGGAGAGCACCAGTACAAGTTCTTCGTGGATGGGCAGTGGACACATGACCCTTCAGAGGTAATGTTCTCTTTGATTCACTGTGTTTATTCACTGAGGCACCTGGAGATGAGAAACTGGCTGGTTTCTCTACCAATAGCTGGCCTTTCCAGAGGGAGGGAGTAGGTTAGCAACAGAAACTGACTGTTTAAGCTGGTGAGAGATTCCTGATCCCAGCTGGCCTAGGTGGGATCTGCCTGATCTGCCTGACTGACAGCCTAAAAGGACAGGAGATTTTGTAACGAATGGGTGACAAGTTCTCTCGGGTATTGGTTTGTAAGAGATGGTGAGCTTTTCTTGTCTGGTGCCAAACTGTCTTTTAAAGCACTGTAGCATTGCTGACAGCCCAAATCTCTCTGTGCAGTACTTGCTTTCTGTGCCAGAATGTTGCTATTGCTGCTCTAGATCATTTCATGGTCCATGCCAAAATCTATTGGGTCTTTCCTTCCTCCTCTGCTAATGAGCTTTAACCCTAGCCTGCCCAGCAGTCCCTACCTGCTTCCGAACTCATCATTCCCAGATGCTGATTCTAGTCTTCTTGCTGTCCTGGCAAACCTTGCAGAACCTTGCAGAATTTACCTTGCAGTAAATTTAGCTCTTGGAACCCTCTGCCTTGGATTCTGGTCGTAGCTTGGCTCTGAAAGCCCTATAGATGCTAGAAGTAAAGCTTAGCTCCTCATGCCATCACTGTTAACTCTAGCCTGAACCCGATCCTAGCCCTGTCTGTAGCCAAAGAATTTGTCAAGTGCTGTGGACCTAGCAGGTTCAACTGATGGGCATCCTCCCGGTCTTAAATCCTACGCTTGCTCTTAACCTGACACTAACTGAGCAGTGGTGAGAATGGGGAGCTCTTTTCGTATCTGCTACTAGCATATTTTAAAAGCAATGTATTTCATTCTTGGTAATGCTGATTATGTAGTTTTGAGAATCTAATAGTTGTGCAAGCTTTTTTATTTTGACTTTTGTATCGTTTCTTCCCAGCCAGTAGTAACCAGCCAGCTAGGTACTGTCAACAACATCATACAGGTGAAGAAAACTGACTTTGAAGTATTTGATGCTTTGATGGTGGACTCCCAGAAATGTTCAGACATGTCTGGTAAGAGTTTCTTGGTAATTTTATATCACACTTTTCAGAACTGTTAAAAAATCCATCTTCCTTTTTTTTGGAGTTAAAGCTCCTGTATAGATTAATCTCCAGTTTTGTCAGTCACTGTGGATGCCTGACAAATGCACGAAGGAAGAACGTGGAATGCACAAAGGAGGAAGCCTCTGATAGAGCAACACAGGTCACTGTAGATGGGATTAGGAGGAAGCCATGGGTGGGTGTTTAATAGCTGTTTGCCTGTGCAATGCGAAATGGCTGTTTGTAGTGCACTCAGCGGTGGATTAGTCTCCACCTTACAACATCAAACCAATGTTGACAGCCTCTGTTGCTCCTAATTCCATCTTCCTCTGCTGAGGAGATGGGCTGAAGAGCTCAGAAGTTGCAGAAGAGGCAGAAATTAGGTGTGCCTCAGTAGTGCTAACACAGGCTCAGAAATATATCTCAAGTTTACTGTAAATTATCTGAATCTTAGAATAATACAAAAATGCTATTTTTGTCCTAAGTTTCATATTCTACTGTAACAGAAGGAGATGAGATTTAGCTTGAGTCATTTCTGAGATCAGCCTTGCCACCTTGGTAGGGATGGAGACTGTGATTGAAGTAGTACCCTAAATCCTCCTTCAGAAGAGCTGTCCTTTGAATCCGAGCCAGAAGGTGTGGTTTGGTTGGTTTTTGCTCTATGCAACTTTGCCCTGGACAAGTATTTGCTGGAAAAGTGCTGGGCAGAGATGACAGTGAAGTTCTGGAGTGCAGTAGAGCCCTCAGAACTCTGCCTTACAAATCTTGACAGCTAGTCTCAAGTCAGACAGACTTTGGACATCTTAAATCACTTTTTGGGCAGGGACTAATACCTCTGGCACTGCGTCAGCTGCTGCGGTTCTTGCACTTCCATGCTATTGGTTTCTTATGGCCACATGCTCCTGGATGTGAAAATCAACTCGGAGTACTGGTAAAAACGCACCTATAAAGAGCAGATACTCTTGCAGGCTATTTAAGAATAAATATTTAACATCTCTCTGGCAGAGCTGTCAAGTTCGCCCCCAGGACCGTACCACCAGGAGCCTTATGTTTGTAAGGCAGAGGAGCGCTTTAAATCACCACCTATTCTTCCCCCCCACCTGCTGCAGGTCATCCTGAATAAGGACACAGGCATTTCTGTGAGTACCTTAGTTTGTTTTGGTGAGTAATGACATTGAGGGCATGAACAGATGGGGAAAAAATCTGGGTACAGACAGGGCACAGGCAAGGAAAACCCTTAGAATGGTTGCCGTGTTGGTAAATTCCTTTTTACATATGTCCAGATGAGTCCGTCTGAAGTAAATTTATTTTTCTACTTGACTCTCTTAAAATTGAAAACTAGATGGTTATTTTACTCCCAGAAACCCTAATCTTGCCACTGAAACACTATTAAAATGTCAGAAGCGCATAAGAAATAATGGAGATGTGTTTCAGGATCGCAGCAAGGATGCAGAGGGTTTGACCCTGGCGGGATCTGGGATTGTTCTGAGACTTTGTCTCCATTTGTTGATGGACTCGGCGTAAGAAGCAGCGTGGTGGATTTGAGGGAATGGCTAGTTACAGACGGAGTTTATCACCCGTCAGCTGTGATGAGTAAACTGTGAGTTCTGTTATTTTCACACTGTCTCACTTTCTCTTTTCCAGTGCGATCCTGCTCTACTGCCTGAACCCAACCATGTCATGCTGAACCACCTCTACGCACTTTCTATCAAGGTGAGAGGCCAGGGCATGTTCTTCACACTCGCAGCATTTAGATAACCATGTTTCTCACTTGTTTTCCATCTCCTGTAGGATGGAGTGATGGTGCTTAGCGCTACGCATCGTTACAAGAAGAAATATGTGACTACTTTGCTGTACAAGCCAATATGAGCATCATAGTAGTTTGTGACCAATTGTTCTGGGCCAGTGCAGTCTCAGAAAAAAAAAATATTCTTAACCAAATGTATTTCTGCTCTGTGCTGTAGCAAATGGACTCTGATTTCATATTGTTTCTGAGACTTCCAAGGTCTCCTGTATTTGCCCTATTTTCCCAGTCCCACCTTGGAAGTTCTTGGAGATGTCAGCTTTGTGGCAACTAGACAGATGGCAAAGGTGTCAGTGCCCGTTGTCAGCTCAGTTCAAAAGCCACCGGTTCAGTTAGGCTGAAGAACGTGAGGGCAGCAGCAGATTGAGACCTTTAGCAGTGAGGCAGACTGTAAGTAGTAAACAACCAGCCCAAAGTCTAGAAAGTTCAGGATTCCTGTGGAATCTTATTTGAGCTCATCACCAGAAAAAGCAAGCCCATTTCATAACTCATCCAACACACAATTACTTCAGTAGCAAGTTCCAAACTTGCATGGCTGAAATAAGTGTGAATATTGACGATCTTTTTGCAGCAGCCTTTTCTAGGCAAAATCAGCGGCACAATCACCAAGCAGCTCATTCTTATTTTACGGTAGACTGGGGTGCACTGTTTCTACTGTGAATAGCTCTGTAGTTTTTCTCTTCGTGAGAACTGAAACACAACTTTTCCCCTGTGGAATTTCTGGTAAAGACAATTGTTTTTAATGCCTGGATTTTTCTGTAAATCATAAATGTGTCTTGCAGTAATCTGCTTTTTGAAACCAGTTTCTCCTGCTGTCCCTGGTAAGGACTCCCTTAAGCTGGGATGGGTGGCTGTGAGGAAATCCATGGATTCAGTTTAGGGATTAGTTCTTCAGTGACAGCCTGAAGGTGACTGTAAGTCGCCTGTATTGCAGTGGCCAAACTTGCCCCGTGGTTAAGCAGTTGCACGTGCTGGGCAGCACTGCGCCTCCTGCGCCCAGGGCAAGAGCTGGGCCTCTGCTCCAGGTTGCAGCACTGACCACGGGTATAAAGCCCCTGGTGCTTCTGCAGCCAGGGCTGTGGGCATCTCTGCAACTTTTTATTCTATTTTCTAAGTGATTTTAGTAACATCAGGTTGCCTGTACTTGGTACTCACAGCCTGTTTTATCCCAAAACAAACGCACGTTAATGCAAAACTGCCTGCCAGCATGCCTCGGGCCGCCCTGGGGGAGCCAGCTCGGGAGCTGACCCGCTGGGTCCTTCCTTCCCACTGTTTGGTTTTTTGGTGCCTGAGAGTGCCAGTGACTGTGCCAATGATAACCAGCCCGTCTGGTGGTGGGGCAGAGCACATCGCACAGATCAGTGAGGAGTCTGAGTGGGGACAAAAGCTGCAGCAGCCAGCGTTCAGTGGAACCAGCCACAGAGGAGGGGTGGTTTGCCACCCTCGGATCTGTTCGCTAGTCTTGTTGCAATGTCCTGAGTAGCTCAGTAGATCTGGGTCCAGTGCAATGGTTTTTCTCTGAAAACTCTTTCTTCATTCTGTGCTATGGATAGTATTTGGTATTCTGAAATATAGAGTTGCTTTTGTTTTCAGCCTCTTTAGAAACAAATAAAACATTTTCAAGAAAAGGGGGTGACTTGCTTTGTTATTATGCTTCCCGTCTTTGGTAACCTCAGTGTCCTTGCGTTATTATTTTTTTATAACCTGTGATTGCAGTTCTGTGCCTTGGGGGATTGTGCAAGCTTTTCATTCATAGATGCAGCTTGAAACGCTTTGTCCGCTTGCAGTTAACCGGTGAAGAAGACAAGGGAGGTGTTAGCAGGTGTTGGTGATGTAAAGTTTACAGCAAAGACAAGAGTCCGGGTACTTGCAAGCTCCAGTGAGCAGTTCCTTAGGGCTGACAAACTCAAGTCTTGGCCTTAAGCTTCCCGTCGGCTTCTCTTTGTTCAGCCAGCCACTCTTCACGCAGACTTTTTTTTTTTCCCCCCAGGCCTGTCTCCTTGGCAGGGTGTGATGGCAGTTGGATATGGTTTGTGTGTCACAGGTACCCAGGTGTGAAGCGGGTGAGGCTGTGCCGTGGGACAGCCTGCACTGTCTGTAATATCTATTAACTTCAGAAAATGCTGACGTGGCAGGAGGTCAGGGAAGAGGCTGTGGCGGGATGTGGTGTAGAGGTTCCTTTTGGCTTGAGCTGTTGTTTTGTCAGGGCAATGAAAAAAAAAAAAAAAAGATGCAGACAAGGGAGAGCAGATTGGAACAGTTAAGTGATGGAACAGGATTGCCTTTTGTTGACACGTAAACTTGGTCGGGAACACCTAGAAGGTGGAGTGCACAAGTATAGTCTGGTAGACAGATGTGTGACCACAGCCATTCTTTGTTGGTTCCCTGCCACAGAGGAACCGGGTACTTCAATAATATTAAATAATGATGTTAAATAACTGGCTTCTTCCCCAGCAGCGTCAGTGAAGGTGGGCCGTGTCCTGCTGTCCTGTAGGGCCACGGCAGTATTGTGCAGAAGTGGTGTGATGGGGTCTTCTGTGACATGCTCTGCTGCCAGCATGGTCTGCTAGCTCCCTGAGCTGTTCAGTGAGCGGAACGAGGGCTCAGGGCCTGCAGCAGGAGGAGTTGTGTGCAGGCGAGCCCTGGTGTGCTTGTGTCTCTGCTTGGCTCCGGCGTGTTCTTGGCCAGGCACCGTGGGCCACGGGTGCTCCTGGGTCTCATTCTGGGGCGGTGCGCTGCAGGGTGCCCAGGACAGGTTAAACGCTGTGGAAGCAAACTCGGTGCAGCGTTTGTGCAGAACTGTTTGGTGGGATAAGTGGTGGCAGAGGAGAGGCAAGTGGTGGAAGGAATTTTTCAGCTGTGTTCAAATGAAAGTAGCTGTGAGCCTGTACTGGCAGACAGGTCGTGCAGTGCCGCCTCTTAAATGCTCTTGGTGCCAGCAGGGAGGTGATACTGCAAGTTTCTGATGTGAGTGACCTAGAATTAAGTTGTTTTTACTAGAAGAGGAGCTTACAGGTGGCTTAATGTTTGGTTTTGTTATTTTTTCAGTTGCAAGACAAATTTTTTCACAAGTCAAAGAGTAAAGAAGCAGAAACCTTGAGAAATGGAGGACAGAAAGGAAGGTGAACGGACGCAAGACGTGACAGTATTTAGGGCCTTGGTCTCAATTAGGTCTTGCTGAGCATTCTGGATTTTGTTCCAATTCTATAGCTACTTATTTATATTTCTGCATGACTCACTCTGGGCTTTTCATCAGTGTTGGTATGGTGGAACGGCAGGACAGAACCAATATTTTACAGAAAGGTGGGGGGGTTGGGGGCACTTTTTTTTTTTTTTTTTTTTTTTTTTTTTTAT